>PDGT01000002.1:8978563-9055566 GCA_003671415.1 Megathymus violae
AAATACTTGAATCTAAAAAGTACTCGAGCGGGATAAAATATTTCTTACGTCTTTCGAAATAAAAAAAATCCTACTTGAGATTGTCATATTAAAAAGATACAACTTTTTGCAACAAAGTTTAACCTTGTTAAAACCAGATTTAAGTGACTCTTAATGTCTACGGGGATTATTTTATACCACCTCGGTTAGAACCTGGAATCTAAAAGCTTGTCATGATTCTTCGGACAAAATGGCACAATTGGAAATTTTGTATTATTAAAAATGAATACTTGACTATCATCCCACCTGATGGTAAATCGCGGTGTATTGCTGGATGGTAAAGCGCATAACTTAGTAAATCCCTGTTCACTCTTAACTAGTGCTCTGCACTTAAGTTATAATCGGACGGGAATGGAACAGGAATACCAACAAGCAAATTGATTATTGACAGGATATGAGGGAATTCGATCATGCAATTCTCGCACATACACTCTGGAAAATGTGATGTGTGTGTAATATTTAATTTTTTATTCTTGTCTCTCCAACAATATTCCACAACCTATATGGTTTAACGCAATACTCGAGGACGATAATTATTAAGATAAATGTATACATCTAAACTGTATATGTTAAAAACAATGAGCACCGAATAATAAACAATTACATAACGATTACAAAACCTATTAATAATTAAACAAAAGCAATCGAATTAACTGACAGGTTCACACAACTTACTCGTTTTAGAAAACTATAGTACTATTATGGCATACACACACACATGGAAAGAAACAAATGAATATGGCTGCCAAAGGAAGACATTTTTTTATAATAACCGTAACATCTACTGATATCATATCACATGTTCTTGCTTTTACTTATTTTCATCAACACGTTTTTGAGTTGTAGGAGGACGGACATACATACAGACAATAGATTTCCCCGAGGTACTTCTGAACCATATGATAACAGAAGGCGTAGACGTGGTTAACATACAAGCATACAAACTGAACTTAAGTGAATATACGAACAAGAATCAAATTATATTTACGTACGATATTGCAGTCACAATCGAGTCAGAAAAGGTTCACGCTCAGACAAATATGTGCGGGTCTCACACCTGCCTGTTACTTGCCGTGGTTCTCCGTTTTCATCTTGGTCAGCAAAGTGTTATATTGAAGCCCATTGGTGTTATGTGCCTGTTAACTGAGTATGAAACTTGTTATATCGCGCTTGGCCAGCGTAGTGAACTATGGCCTAAAGCCTAACCTCATTAAATATAGTCTAAAATCCAGCAATAGGATAGTGGAATTGAAGTAAACAGTGTATATGTGTGTGTATCTCAGACATGTATTTACGACAATTTAGATTGAATCTATTTTATAAACAATTTTCATTTTTGAATACCAATATTAATATTAACAGCCCAAACACCAAGAACACATAGAAACAAGAAGATGCCGAGAGTTATTATTATTAGTAGACGAATGGATTTATTTTATTATATGCATATAAATTAATAAAAAAAATTTTGTTCGCCTACGGATCGAAATTCGACCATTTAATATCATTATGTTTCCAAATGATTTATTGGTTACACTAGAACTATTCAGTACTTACAAAACAAAAATGAAAAGGATGGTGATAAAGTATAAGATCTTGATCTCGCACTATTTTTAAAAAGCCTGACTCCTCCTTAAACACTCATCGCTTGACAAACAGAAGATTTTACCTATAAATAACGGGGAATAAACTGAATAAATGTTACCTGGGGCGAAAATAAGATAAAGCAAACTAATTGATGAAAATTTAAAACATAGTTGCCCCCACGATTCCCCCTGATATATCCCCGGGGCGTAGACATTTTTTATTTCTCCGCCACCGACGCGCCGATATCGATCGATGCTTCCCTTGAAATTTACGCAACGTGCCAAAATAAAGCTATGAATTGATGTTTATGTGAAATTCGTGGAGAATACAATCTGATAGTAATAGTGTCCTGTGAATTTCAACATTGCGTCAATTATTACAGCCCTAGATTTTATATCACGTACAAAGGGCATATGTCACGCTAGCTATGTAGGCACTAGTTGAGAGAGGGAAATCTCTCTTAAAATTGCCATATATTTTTCATTTTATCTTTATATTTATATATTTATTTATTTGGGGATCTTGACGCAAATGTGTAATTTTATTTGAATTTTTATGTGAGTTTTGACAATTTTTATTAATTAATTAAAACGCGTTCAGTACTTGCTACTTTTTTAGTGTTTATAATTTAATACATTGTACAATTTGTTATTAATTAAATTACTTTATGATTAATATCTGTTTGAATTTTCCTAATTATTTTCTATAAGTACTCCATTCTCGCAATTCCGTGATTATAACATTAAAATGATTTTAAAATATGGTTCAAAATATAAATCCTTTAAAAAAGCATTCAAGCGTTGTAGGTATTCCCGTTTATCCCGGGGGTATCCTTCGTGGAGAATTCGTCTATAATAGAGTCAATATATCAGCATATTGTGCCAAGATCCTGACACTCGACAATTTTTTACACATTTTTAATCTATTATCATTATGCGGTAACACGTCAGACAAATATTTACAACAGTTATGTAAAGTTCAATGATTACTAATGAATCATGTGTCCACGTATTTTATTAAGTTCAAACAGCTTCGTGAATAACTTCTTAGGCCACCGTGGAGACAATGAGCAATACATTGATGTCAGGTTTCAGAGTTCTTTGTTGATGGGTTATCGATTTACTTACCAATGAGTGTAGTAAGAAAATAATAAATAGGTTTAATAATAGAATATTTTTAGGAAAAAAAATACCGACTTCAGTTTGATGAAGGTGAATTTATTGGTTTCATTTATTTCTCACTTTTAGGGGTGGTAATTTTTATTAAAATCAAATGGGCCCAAACTGGAAATATACCCTCTTAAACAGAAAAGGAATTTTCCTAATCGGTTAATACATGACGGAGTTCTGATGTAACAAAATTGAAATTCAAACGAATTAAGAACATCTTCCATTTTATTAATTTAGTTAAAAATCGGACATTAGTTAAAAAAGGAAGTATGATGTGGTTTGTAACTGCTAGTGACAAATTTCATAATCACTTTCGTGTTTCATAAGAAACCTTCGTTGTCTGAACGAGATATATTGTTATTAGTAAATGTAGTTACAGGCCCTCATAAATACTTTAAACCTTGGTATGATCTCCGCACGGAATAGTGTTTAGATTTTTAGTGAACGTATTTTCTATACTCAAATTTTTGATTTACGATACTCGTATGCTAAGTGACACTTATTTTTCTTTCGGGTCCCTTGTGTATGTAAACCGTCCAGGAACCCACACAAACATAGACAAAATATTTCATCCAAATCGATCCAGCCGTTTACAAGGAATTCATTGACATAGACAAGTACACAAGAATTATATGTATGTATATATTGATGATTCCTATTTTACAATAATAATGATTATAACTAAATTGGATTCTGTATGAATATTTGTAATTTGTTATTATTAGTTAATGATGTAAATTTAATAATTTTACGTTAATTATAAATTCTTCATTATTAATTTTGGAATTTGAAATTTTGTATACCTTAATAGGTGGAACTTAGAGGTCGTAGATCTGTAATATAATCTATCATGTGCCCATGTTAACGCGAATAAAGATAAAAATATTGTATTGTAAAGTACCTTGCAATGATCAAGACTGAAATAGTATTGTGAAGCTTTTATTTTTCACTGATAGCAATTGGAACATTATTGGAACGTTAATACCTATCGTACAAAAAAAAATATATACATAAAATTTATTACGGTAACGAGTCAACAACACGCCGAAATAATATCAAAAAAAGAAAATGCTATATTATTTCAATTATAATCACTTTGAAAGGTTCATGGCCTTTAACCAACCATATACTTACATTCGTTAATTCTTCCGAGATAATGATCAAAACGAAAACAAAATATCGTAAGGAGTTCATTTACAGGAAAAAAAACATTACATTTCAGTTTTAATGTACCTTTCACCCAATTTAATCGGGGTGGTAATCGTACATGTCATTAAGGAATCTTTACCTGCCTTTTTTGTATCCACTTTGCAATATGAACTATTGTGGCCAAAGTTTTGGAGGGAGTCATATTATAATTAATTAATTAATGTACATTATTAATTGTAACTTAAGTCTAGTAAATTAAATTTAATTAGACAAAAAAAACTTAAGAGAAAAAAATATACAATTTGGGAAGGAAGTTTTTTTTTATGATTTTTTATAAGGCTTGTCAATTTGACGTAGATATACGCTTTTAGGAGTCGTCCACCCCTACTACCTTCCCTCCCTTCGAATTGCTCTTGTATTGTAATATAATTTCTATTTTTCTTCATTTGCTCAGCAACGCCATCTATTAGTGTTTCTGTGAACAAGAATATCATAATAATTGATTTGCGTGCTGCAGGCGACAGGTGGCGCTGCTGAACTTTTTCACTCGCAGCGTCGGGGGGGGCCGGGTCACTTAATTTTTCACTTTACTTCCGACGATCACGAAAACAAGGACTTTATTTTACTTTGAATTTTATTTGTTACGAGTGCAATTATAATTATTGTTATAACTAATATACAACATAAAAGAAAACAAAGGGTGTTTTATTGCCCGGAGTAAAAGGGAACTGTGAGGAAGGTCTACTTCGAATCTGCCTACATCGACACTGCCAACGTCAACACCATTTTCTGTGAGTTTTTTATAATTTCCCGTGTTCCTTTATTTTGTAATCACTTTAATTAATTTTATTGTGAATAATATTTTGTTATTGATGTCGGGTGTTTGGCAAGTGTCTTAAATGATATCATCGTTGTTACATTTATTATAAACTATCAAACTGCCCTCGCTTCGCTTCGGAAAAACCTACGCCCTACGCTAACAAACAGTTCCTACATTACTTTAAATTTATTTATAACTTTTTTATCTGTATCATTGCAATCCGTCCATAAAAAGTTATAAAACAATATTGCAATTTGTTATTAATAGAACGAGCAAAAACACAGTTCTAAAACACACTGTCTAAGTGTAAGGTATAGTTTTTCTGAAGCGAATCGAGGGCGATTTACTAGTAATATATATATTCGCTGAAATCCTATATATGTATATATAAAATGGCGGGAAGTGGTGGTAGTTTGTGACATATAATAAATGCGTTCCAAATGTTAATTCAGAAAAAAATAAAAATGTTATTAAGCTGTAATAACATTAGTAATTTATGGCCAGTATATATATTTATCAATAATATCTTTCAATTTATTGTACATGTCGTTGTAGGCTACGAAAACTTCATTCTAATTTGTTGTAATAAAAAAGTTATAATTGTCAGTTGACGTTGACAAAGGGGACGTCCCAATTTGGTAGACTGACACAGCATTAATTAGAGTAAAATTAAAATTCCAAATTGAATTATTTATTTAATGAAATACAATTTATACCTGAATATTAGCAATTTACACAAGAATTAATGGTGAGTGGTGCCGTATGTGTGTCTGTGACTTTTTGTTACATCCTGATAAATTATGCGCTCACAATGGCACATTCAAGTTTAACAATAACATCTGGAAGAAATCGCATAAAAGTTACTTTGCTTGGTCAGACATATGTATAAATATCTGCCCGAACGGGAATCTAGTCTGGAATTTTTCGTTCAGTACGAGAGTTACTACTTACTAAACAACAGCGATCCTGTTGCTGTATTCTTCTGTTACCTCTACTATTATTTATCTCTTTGAACATCAGATGAAACTGAGAAAATGATAGACGACATTCTTTTCTTCGCAAAAACCAACAATTTACTCCATTCGCATCATCCGAATTCTTAAATCCTTCTTAAATTCTTATCAAATCCGAAGATCACGTTGCAGCCATCTTTGGTAGTCACATTAGTCGTTTTACTTTTGCGGCCCTTTTACAAAGTGGTTCTCAGTTCTCAGTAATTGACATTGGTGCAGATTTGTCATACCAGTAGCATCGATTTACATATGATATGAACAATGTTTGCGTCGGCTAAAAAGCATAGCGGCTGCCTGACCGTCAACTCAGTGTATGGAAATACAATGAAAAAAAAAATTAATTAACATTATTTCGTGGCAGTTTTACAAAGAGAGTTTTACGAATACCGTCCGTGTTATTTTAGGTGCAAAGTACAGTGACTTCGAACAAGGGTTATCTCATTACCTCGTCCCTGTATCATTGAATTAGGAAGAGATAGAACTCCATACAGTTAGTGACAAATGAATATTAGTTTCAGTATTCGGTTAATAGCGGTTTCCCGATACAGCGAATGGTGAATGGAGTACTTTTTGGAAATACTTATTTAGCGTAAGAGTTCATCCGTATATTAATAATGTAATATTATAGAAGTATATAATTATATCATTGAAAACTTGATGGGGTGCATCTGATTCTGTTTCAAATAGTTTAAATCCGACTTTCTTTATTTTTTTCTTTTTTCAGTCTTAAACAAAAGGTGGTCGCGCTATTTAAAGGCAATAAAATATATTTTTTAATAACCCTCTGGCTCAATACAGTTGTCTTAACTTGCTTGTCTAAAAATGCCTTATATTCAATATTAATGTCACAGACAAATTTTTTGTAATCGGATTCTTATTCTCTCGCTGGTTCTCGCTTCTCACTGGTGTCTCATTTGCAACACACAAATAACAACCACAACACAAAACAGAAGTGTGATTATGTTAGCATTTATTTCATTTTAATATTTTTATATAGTAAACATAATAAAGAACAACTAGTGTGATCATATTATCACTAGAATCTTATCTTTCGATTGAGCCTCCAAGATTGATTGACGTGTTTTTGTACGAAACTTTGAAACTTTTTGTGAATGTACTTACCTTAATGTTCGAATAGCTTTAGGCCACGTGAAACATTATACAGAGAAGATAAAAAAGAAATTGTTTAAGGTTAGGCAATCATTTTGTTTGCTGTACGTTGAGCGACTAATGAAATTTCATTAGAATATATTTTAGTATATTATTAATTTTGAAATGTTTCAGCACTAAGTGTTACAGTGCGGTGAAGTCAGGTAACGGGGTGCTGCGATAAGGAAACGAACGTTATGTTTAAAGATTATTTTAATACTGACTAATATAAATGTACTTCCGGCAATCTTAAGACATACAATTCCATACTTCAATAACCCAGCGACTATTACAAGGGACCAGCTACCATTACCTACCTAGCCTAGTCTAGTTTGATTGGTTTTACCGTTTATATTTTGGCCAAACATATATTTTCAAGTCGATAACTTTACAAGTAATCATTCTGTCTGCTGACAAATTTCCCCTAACAAGCAGGACTTAAAAACTTATTTCAAAAGTAACCGTATCCAAAGCATGGATACATATGCATGAATATGCATTAAAATGCACTTTTCCCTCCGAATACCGTTACGAAGAAGATTGCATAAGTCATTAAAGAGCTAAGTCCTTGTTAAAAGTTAATTCTCACGATAAAGTTGAACATTCCAGTATATGTTATGGGATACCTTTTCATTGCTGCTTACCTCGCTTTACAAGAAGTATGACTCTTTATCTTTGGAGTTAATAAGATAAATAAACGTATCTCAAATAGGATGTCTACCACACATGAGGTTTTCACATGTCCTTAATAGAAAAAGTGGCTTTGTAAAAAATTAAAAAAAAAAATTCTACGTTTAAGTGATCAGTTTATCAATATATACTATTCATAAACTTATTATATTATTAAATTAGAATTATTAAATTACAGACTGTCATGGGAATACAATCATATCTAGACATATAAATTCTAAGTAATCGCTTTCTGTTCATGAAGGATATATGAGAAAAAGCAATAGAGCCGCTAAAAATAGTTGTTAGAATTTGTATCTGTCTGTTTGTCTATGCGTTCGTATGCGCTAATCTAGGAAACAGCTTATTTATTTATTTATTTGGAATGCCAACAGAAAGTACACACAATAAAAATTGAAGTGTTATGATTTTCATTTCTATTTGCTATTTCTAACCGTAAGGCGTAGTTTTTCCGAAGCGAAGCGAGGGCAGCTTACTAGTTTATAATGTAATTTCAAATATTCACAGTCTAAAAGTCATAAGACAGAATGTACACGACAGTTAAGCATTTTCCCCCTTCCCCCTCTTCTCTAAAACGATTGAAATAATAACTTAAAATAGTATTTTGAACCATAGTTTCCCATTCCATGCGATTCCGATATGAACTTCGCCGATTTTTGGTAAATAATAACACTCGGCAGACGAGTTGACAGATCACGTGCTGGTAAATGGTCACCGTTGCCATGCACATTTGTAAAACCAGAGTTGCCAGTGACGCTTAGTCGGCCAAGAAAACAGCGGTAAATAACACGAACATTGGCTCCTATCAAAAATATTTGTAATAAAAAGCCAAGAATTTATAATATTGTCTCCTGACCTGACCGACCTAACAAGACTATGATTTTGTTTGAAGTAGATACCAGATGAACGGCGATTAATTTTAAAAAGTACCGGTATAATTATCTAATGTGACGCAACTATTTGCGAACGTAAGAAATATGTTTCCGGACGCAAGACAAGGACAGATAACCAATCATTAATAGAAAAGCTCAACTAATAAAAAATATTACCGGCTAACAAGCAGAAAAGATTTGTTAATCTCATAGGGACTCGTGAAAAGTTTAAAGACAATTCATGAAAGATAAATTAAATTTTACATTTGCTACAAGATCGGGCGCATTCACGAAGGGTTGGGGTCCGGAAGTACTTTCATATTTTAACAGTAAGGAAAGTTTACAGAAAAGTAACAGGAGTTTATTGACCGTTCAAATTCATTCAGTATAATCATTTAATTATTAAAGAAATTGTTTTTATTCCTAATAGCAACTTAATATTAGTGGTTTAAACAAGTTTTAGGGAGTAATCAAGTGGCAATGGGCTGGTAATACCTGAGGTGAAATGGTCTCCGTGACCTATATTTAAATATAAGAGGCTCCATTCATCGCAGAGTCCAAAGCAACTTTCCTTGAACGTGGTGAATGGACCACGCAGACAATAGTGCTATTTGACTTTCGGTAGAGATTGCGAACCTCTGGACCACACGGCTCAAACTGTACATGGAGATAACTTGCCTGATATCATTCGCGTCTTTACTCGTAAATCAACAATGTACCTAACATATTTTGATCGCAATATTGAAAATTCAGGTAACAAACGACCTAACCGTTATGCGACATCAGTAAAGCTTTTGGTTATGAGCTATGACCGAGAATAACCTTTTACGTACATTAATTACATAGTAATAACGTCACAATCAGTTCAAGGAAAGTAAAACCTTTAAAGTAGCTTTTTTATGTCAGAAGCCGACAGACGAGCACAAGAGCCATCTGATGGTAAGTGGTCACCGTTGCCCAAGGACATTAACAAGACCAGAGGTATCACTGATGCATTGTTGGCCAGGAAATAAGAAGAAGGTAATAAAGAGAGTACTGGCTCTCAAGCCTCCAGCCGAAACACGACGCTTTGTTTGGCGGATAGCTCAAGCAGGAGCTATATATATAATATAATAATTTCAGTAATAATATTAATTACTTAATAATAATACTGATAATATAACGCTTACGCGAAGCCCGACCAACAAGCAGGCTGGCTTCTGTCGCCTCCTACGACACCCTGTTCTGCTAGCATGGGATTGGGGGTGTATTCTAGGCCGCCCCAATACGACTCGAATTATTTTCTAACTTTTTTTTTCTTTCATCATAAGATACAAAAGAAATAAAAAAGTCTACCACCCGCTCTGAGCCAGCATGATGGACTAATGGTTACGATGCTGATGAATTCAAAATCATAAAAGAGCATAATTCAATTCAATTTAACCTTACGTACAACTATTTACCAGACGCGAATAAAGTGAACCATGACACAATCTTCCGTTTCTTTTTAATATTAACAGCTATCCGGAACTCGACCCTCGGTAAACTTCACCTCATGATCTTTAATATCTTTTATTGTGTTACCTTCAGAAATATTGTTTAAACTTTCATCGTATCTTTATTAGATTTCGACATGAAAAGCTTATATTTTTGTTAGTCGGGAAAATTGAATATAGGACAAGTAAAGTCATACGGTGTAGTTTGAAGTTCGAAAAGTGTTTGTAATAACCAACTTCGAATAAATATTATTTCACTCAATCAGTCATTCATTCGAGAATATGACAGATTTGAATTATTTTTGAGTGGTTTAGGAAAGTATTGATAAATTATAATATGCACTGTAAGTAGTTTTAAAAGTACCCGAAATAATAATAATCGTCACAGCATATCTAATTAATTTAAATACAAAACCGTATTCCATTTTTAAATTGAAGCAGAATATTAAACATAATATTTAATTATAGTAATATATTAATTAGTGTTGTAATCCAAAAGATAATTGACGAAGTAATTTTCAGTTCATTTTCCAATTTTATTACACCCGCCATGACAGCTACATTGTACAGTATTTTAGATTTGCCCTTGACGTAATTTACAACGCGTATACATCGCGTTGGTTTTTCACTTCCTATATAAAATAAAAGAAGGCATTTATTTATCTGTAACTTACACCAAAATCGAAGATTGTCGGCTAGATGTATTGTTAGTATGGTAATAAGCATTGCACGCGTATTGGTGCCAATTATCTCCTGCAAATGTCACGTATCTTTTGTCAATTAAAATAATTAATGATCGATTTGAATTACAGTATAGATAATGAACACCATAGACACCATAAAAAAGTAAATTATTATCAATTAGCGAAATCCGGTGTTGCGTGATCAATGACAGTTTAGTAAAAGGTAAGGCTACCTAATGGCACGAAGATTTATTTTATTTTTCTTACAAGTCACGGAGAGACCGCGCGGCATTTTTATCAAAATTATTAAAGTTAGACTATTTTAATATTTATTAATTAAGTAGACAGTTTTAAAATTATTATGTAGATATTAATTTTTTACTTATTTAAGTCAATCGAACTTCTGTAATCAACAAACGAGACAATGTATTATATAATATAATATTAATATTAATTAATAAAATATATTTGTGTATTTTTTGTGTTTATCAATACTCGAATGAATGATTTAATACAAAAAATGATATACACAAAAAAATCCTCCGATTACCTCTGATGGGGAACGCTGGACTATATACGGGCCAGGCTATTAAAACGGTCCTCGCGTATTTTGGCAATGCAATACGGAAATGTGGCACGGACTTGGTCAACAGTTAACTCATACATCATATCGTGAGTACCCACATTTTGACCCGAACTGAATCAAGAAATCCTTGAAGACACATTACCAAGTTTTTAGAGTTGCGGCAAGTTCGCTAACAAACTCGTCCATTTTTTCAGTTGTCGTCAGTTTGTAGGTTTGTAATTTTTCCGAATAACATATAATTTTTGCTGTCTTTTTTTTATTCATTTTTTAAACCGTCCGCTTCGCTGGATATAAATCAAGAGATTTTTCTGCGATCTTTTATATATAATGCTATAATTGTGGAACGCATACATATAAGCCTATCAAGTTGTTCAAGCTATTATAATGACTTTCTTTTAACGTATATATTAGTATCATCGGTGCATGTTTTTTTCTACCGCCAAAATCATCAAATAAATTCATAAGTTGCAATAACTATGTGCCATCAAATTTAATGTTTAAACATCTTTAAAATCTAAGCCTAATTAAATATAGTTAATTTTAATTTATATTTCAATTTGAATTTCTTACCCGGAACAATACTATGCATCTAGTAAATTTTACCAAAAAATAACTTCATTCTATTTCTCAGTCATAAGTTTATTTCGATTAAATGTTAGTAGCCATTGTTCTGTACTTTAATGTGTTTCCCTGGAGTCATTCGAATTCGTTATACTAATATTTCCAGGCAGATGTTAAAAAGAGGGAATTTAAACACGTTTATTAAAGGGCCTCCAGGGTCTCGCGTACTGAGCCCGCAATATTACAGGACCAAAGAGAAACAATGTCATTAATTGCTTCGTAGAGCGATCAAACTTTTGTTTAATCATTATGGGTAGACATTGTGTCGGTATTACAATGTTTCTGCCGAATCTGTGGTACGTAAATTAAAGTTGTTTTAGTAAAGGATATATAAAATTTTATTTTTTGATAAAACCGATCGGATCCGGCTTCAAACAGCACACTGGTAGAATTGATATTTCTACGATATATATTTTTTTCTGATTTAATTTTTGTTTATCATTCTTTAGTCCGTTAAAATAAAACAAAAACAGTTGTATGACTTCGTCGTGTTATACACTGTCTTTTAGTAATAACCGCATTAAAATTTTCCCAGTAGTTTTTGAGATTTACCTTCCTTTTTTCTTTCTTTTTTGTACAGTATGTATAAATATATCCACAACCTTAGTGATACTGTATTGACCTTTCTGGCTAGAAGAGGATACAAGGATCAATTTGCGGGGAGAGATATATATATATATATATATATATATATATGTATATATATAATAGATAAATATCTATTCTTGGATATCTGTTTGTTTATGTATTTTATATCACATAAAAATTAAGTTGATCATAGAATAAGAAAAAAGATTTCTTGGTGCTTAAATATTACCCTTCCCCCCTTACCGCCCTGTGAAATCATGTGGTTTACAATTGACACTGTGTGTTCAACACACAATAATGGAATATCGAGATGCAGTTAAATTAACAGAGAGCAAAATGACGGGAATACGATACCAAAGGAATAATTTCCCAGAATAAACATTTGGTTAATTGAAAGGATTCCAGTTGGAGCCGAATAACTGATTCAGTTGGCTTTCCGGATCAAGTTAAGCTACATTTAAATAGTGCCTGTGGGGTTTACCTTTTTTGGGTAATGCTCCTTTTAGATATGTATCCGAAGGGATGGAATTTCGGTTTTAGATTGCCTAAAGGCTTTCCGTCTGATATGACGAAATATTTTTTCTCCAGTCAATTGTGAATAAGTGAGTGTGAGTATTCATAATCGTACATGTAGTCACTTAACAGCAGTCACTGCAGCTTGTTGAAGTCCGCAGCGCCAAAGGCATCATCAAACGTCGAAGACGAAAGATGCAAGGAGTCTGCTAATGAACGGGCTCTCTGACACTGCGACCAAAACACTTTAAAAAAAATTACGGTATATTCTCGTAGGAAGATGGTCGCCAGCCCGGGCATATAAAGAGCCCTTAACACCCTACAATACATGAGCACCATTGTTAACTTTATCGTACAAATCCAGGCGTTCCAGACAGGTGAGACCGTCCGCCATACCTTCGTCTGTCGTTCAGCAGGGTGCACCGCGAGTAAGAAAGGTTTGTTTGGTCTCGCAGATGAACTCTGTTACGCCCCATATAACTTGTCAGTTCGTTAAAAAAAACCTTACTCACCAAGCCCGAATAAAATATGCATTGAATTGGATTGGGCATATCCCAGTAAAGGTGTCTAGAAAGAACAATAAGAGCATCTAAAAGCAGAGATACATTGTCTCCTAATTAATACTAATTCAGCATGGTGCACACTATCAGGGGATATTGATTTGGTCTCAAAAATGGATAGTCTTTTGAACCCCTAAACTTCTTTATAACCTCGTGCACATTACGCAAAAGATGATTTTAGTGTTATAGGAATGCTATACATACATATTTTGCTTCAAAATTAATGATTTATACGTCCCTTGATAGTCTTGATTGTCTTGAAAAAGATTCCCAATATTTTATTAATACAATAAGACGTTGCTGATTAGAAACGACACTCGATCAATAAAATTATTATTATGAGCTAATTTCTATCTTTGAGTGAAGCCTGCCCGGCTAGCTACCGCCCTCCTGCTCGAATCAGCCGGCAAACGACTCGTCGTGTTCTGGCTGGGGGCTCAAGATCTTGTACATTCTTTCTTTCTTTCTTCTCATCTCCTGGCCGTCAACTCATCAATGATACCTTTTGTCTTGCTGATGTCCATGGGCGTCGGTGACCACTTACCATCGGGTGGCTCGTCTGCTCGCTTGTCGGCTATTTACTTAAAAAAACTATGATACATCCTAAATATAAAATAAATACTTACTAAAGAAATAAAATTATATAATACTTACTAAAGTGAAGCGCGCATTACTAGCGAACAATTACTAGTATAACAATAAAAGTGATGTACGACATAAAATTACTAAACATCCCAATAGACGCGAATATACAAAGGTTTCTAAATAAATTTTCTGTATTCCATTTCAGTAATGAAATCTTGTAGTCTATTTCATGCTTCGAGTAAATGTAGCCTTAATGAAAAGATAACGAAATTGTATGAGTTATTTATTGCTCAGATACTAAGCTCACGCTCAGATTCAGTAAACACGCACACAGTACAAACGGTTAATTAACTACATGTACATAAACGGTATGTGTAGGCACCGAAACGATATCTCGAAAAACTACCATAGAATCAGAGAAATGCAAATTTCACGCATGCTTCTCCGCCGCCAACATGACGTTAATGCCTTTACCGTAGGCGGCGGTGACAACTGACCATCTGTCTGTCAGCTTGTTTGCTGAAAATCGAACCTGTCACTATCGACAGCTGTAGAAAAGATTATTCTACGGCTGAATAATTTATATACCAAAATAGATGTTGAAAATAACTATGTGAAAAAAATAATAATAAGGCGTAATACTCTTACAAATCCAATAGATAACAAATAATCTGATCATTTATGGAGTGACAATTCTTCTACAGTCCTACTTCGTTTCTTGCCTAAATAGATACACAAAGAATGTTTACAATGCCGTTGATAAATTATTTATTATTTCTCCCTGAGCCTCACGACCCATAAGACAAGACATTAGGAACCGACGCGGGGTGTCTCGTCTTAAATAATAAATTTCCTTGGCTTTTCTCCGAATGTCTTTGGAGCGTAAAAAGCAATGACGGTTTTCATGCAATGCATTAGTCTTTGTAGAGGAACTTTAGTATGTGCGAATACTATGCGCGACTTTGTAATGATCGTGTCCGTATTGCAGGTTAAATTCAAAGTCAAATTAGAGCTCTATACATAAAATAAAATTTTAAATGATCGCTTTCAGTACATAACAATAGTTTTTATAATCTCAAAAATGGCTTAATCGATTTCGTTATGGTTTTCACTGATGTATTGCAATAAGCATCACTTATTAGTTAAAGTTCGTTTCATTTAAATTCATAAATAAAAGTTACGAATTAATCTAATCTAAAACAATGCAGGTGCTAGGCGTACGCTAAGGCGTAATTTTTCTGAAACGAAGCAAGAGCGGTTTGCTACTTTCTAATAAAAGTATATAAATAAAAACAATTTTTTGATTGCAAGCGATTTTATGTCCGCGTACATAAAAAAACAAATAAATACAGGCACTTATAATTAAAAAGAAAAACTTCACTTCTTATGTGAATACAGTAAGTATATAATAACGCCATTAACACCAGTTGATTACGTGTAACCGACCAAAAAGAAAGCATGGACCGCGTATTAACTCACTCACCAGCACTTTAATTGTAATACGTTCAAACTAGAACAGTCAATTTTAAGAACAAGAGTGGTAGCCAGTCAGACAGAATCTTATGTTATACATTATGGTGACCATCAGGATTTACCTGAGCGATGTTACCCAGAAATATATTCAATAGACCTATAAGAAACTAACTCTTAATAACGGGAAAATTCCGGTTCCAAACAATAAATGTTGGTTTAATTTGTCACTCGGCAAAATCAACATTATCGTTCCAACGCCGTTTAAGAGGGTGCGTCTGAAGGGTCGTAACCGTTGTCGATAATGAATTTATGGTAAATGCCATTTCGTTTCTGAGTTCGAAAGTTTGTAAGTACCTACATTTTACCTACGTACTTATTTACCATTAGTTTTTGTATAGCCGGAAGGGCAGACAGACCCATGGCCCCTGCCGCCGTTCCTCCATCGAACAACTCGACGTACGTCGCGTATCCACCCTTACGTAGTGAACGTAGCATCTGCACTGACAACGCAGTTGGCGATGTCATTCATTGTGCGTACTGCAAAGGACTGGAGTAACTTGCCCGCGTCGGTGTCTCTGCCTTCTTACGATGTGGATGTCTTCAAGAGGAGAGTGAATAGTCTTTTATAAGTCAGTGCGTTCACCATCTTAGACGTCATCACCACTTACCATCAGGTGGGATTGTTGTCAAGCAATAACTTATTTTATGTAATAACAGGTTCCGATTGTTGAGTCATAGTGACGGTGCTGATGTCACTCGAGTCACGTGCCAGGCGCTTTATCTATCGGTGAAAACCGCATGAGAATTCGTGCAGTAACTTTGAGATTATCGCCTTCAAAGAGACAGACTAACGCTTTGTTTTTTACTATGTAGTGTATATGTAGTAATTGATTTTATAAATCTATACTCTTAGCAAAAACGAGACTAAATAAATAAAAATAAGAAATTCATTAAGATCACGAGTATTTTAAATGGTGAAATTTATAAATCACGAAATAGAAAATCAAGCAGACTGTTGTAAATAATTCTAAACAAATATAAGACGAAACAGAATTGACTATTCAAACGGGCAAAGTTTCCCCTTAAAACGTTCACCAGAAATATAAGTGTCCCCAGACGAGCGCTCATCGTCTTATATATGTGCTTGGCGGTGACTCTCCGCCATCCCCTCCTCTTAACGGATGTGACGTCACTTTGCTGCTAACAGTACACATAATAAAATTCTAACTGATCGCTGTCTGTACATGCAGGATGTATAAAAAAAACATTATTAGGGGCCTTAGATAACGCAATAGATAGAACACAAAACAATAGTTGTTAGAATTTTTGTCTGTTTGTCTGTGCGTTTGTTCGCGCTAATCTCAGAAACGGCTAAACCGATTTCGTTTTCACTGAAGTATTGCAGTGAGCATCGCTTAATGTTTAAAGTTTGTTTAAATGAAAATAATGCGGGTACTATTTCTTATCGTAAGGCATAGTTTGCTAGTACATCATAAAAATCAAGTTGCCTTGTGCCTTGCACTGTGGGCATCCTTACAACAAACAGCCTTTTAAACACAGGATATCGTATTAAGATCGTACTACTTAAAACCCTGGTTTTGAAAATTCATAAAAGTTTAAAAATATTATGTACGAAAAGAATGCCGAGGTAGTGAGGTAGGTTTCTTAAATGATGAATGAACCCAACCAAACCCGTTCAATGTAACTAAACCGTAACACTGTGATATCAATAATTCCATTATAACTGAGTACAATGCCTAAACATGAACAAACGCTCATGTAACAGGGATTTACGTCAATCGTAAGTGAATGACCGTCTAAGCGACAGCGGTTATTAGTTTGATCAGTCATCCACTGGTAGTGGTCAAATTTCTACACACAAAAATAACTTACATTAAAATACGATGCAAACAGTAAACGGCCTCTTCCAGACACCCAGATTACGCACATTCTTACCGTGTATAGCGAGCTCATTGATGTTTATGAATAATAAATCACTTAAGTCTAACTCTGGAGTCTCATTTGTTAATCCTAATGCTTCCTTCATTACCAACCAATCTCGTAACAACTAATGGGCTCTCTGCAAATCTAACAACGTAATCCGTTATTATGCTTAAATTTCCTTCGCTCTTTACAGGATAGATCTAATTAAGTTGGAGTCCGTTTTGGTATTAACGTTAATACAATTATACAGATCGTTTATAAAGAAATCGGCTCTTGAATAATCAATGTTCTGCAAGGGTTCGAGTTGATTTCCTGCACACAATTCAGTGCAAAATGTAAAAATGCAATGGAAGGTAGAACTGTCAGCTATGTCAGTAAGTCTACACTTAAGCGCAAGCTCCACCTACGTCCATCCTACGTCCGATTTTAGTAAACACTAAACTTATCCTCGACATTGCCTACCAATAATATGGAAGCGGGTGATAGAATCCGTAATGATAAAATCCATAGACGAACAAAAATTACCGACATTGCATATAGAATTAGGTTTTAGTAGCGATGAGTTTGCCACTTAGTTTTTCGAATGGCAAACAGAGCAAAGGAGCACCGGATGGTCTAACGACCTGTAAAAGACAACGGGTAGCCGCGGAATAGAGAAGACTTAGTAGCGACCACTGTGTCGCAAGTTGGGATAGGCGTATCTCCAACATTGTATTCTCAAAGGTTCATAGATGAAAGCAGGGGGCCTACCTACTTATTACTCGCATCTAACCTAATCTGCTCGAAGTTGCCTGCTAAAAACACGAGGCTATGAAGTCTTATCCCTCTTGTTAGAGGTTTCTGATCTCTGTACCACCTAGTCTAATTCCAATATATTCGTATATCATGGTAGAGTTATATAGCTTCCACGTCTTCAAGACTCGACTCTGTAATGTTATT
The DNA here is from genome assembly GCA_003671415.1 of Megathymus violae. Taxonomy (NCBI): domain Eukaryota; kingdom Metazoa; phylum Arthropoda; class Insecta; order Lepidoptera; family Hesperiidae; genus Megathymus; species Megathymus violae. Next base: position 8,997,019 of record PDGT01000002.1, read on the forward strand.
TACGATTTTCTGTCGCTATGCCAAAGAACTGAGTAGCTTAATTAATGAGTAGCTTTCTCGCTTTCCTTTCTTTCTTTCTTTATCGCTTTATCTTTTTTCTTGAGAGTTAATGCGTCGGTGATCCATTCGGGGATTACAAATGTTTACGGGCGGTAATGACGTTTTCAATCAACTTCGGCTGCTCGTTTGTGTACAAGAACTAGAACAACCCAACTAGTTTGATAACTTATTATTCTTGCGCACTTAATATTTCTTTAATACTATATCAATAAAATCACTGCACGTTAGAAGTTATTAAAGAACACCTGGTATCGTTACAATACGTCAGCACTATTTCTCAGGCTATCTATAATCCTCACTTTTCTGGTGAGGAACTCTCGACGATCGATAAAGTTATGAAGCCAGAGCTAACTCAGAGCTAGATCCAATTAATTCGTTTAAATAATGCCCAATGTAGGATATAGCTTACATTTTATCATGCTCTTGATACAGACCCGCTAAGTGCTAACATTATTCATATCATGCACGAGTTTGACGTCTAATTTTGCTTTCGGAGAACAGTCTTGACGGCAGTCTTGTTTAGTTAGTTTGCTTAGTTCTTAGATGTATTTATCAGATGGTAATTAACTGATTCAGATGGAACATTACATTGAATTTCGTCTTTAGGTTATCATAATAATTTATGTTTAAACTCTTTAATTAACTTACCTGTATGTATGAATGAATGTAATGGAATCTTTTCACCTGCTTCCAGACGTTAAATTTATTCAAATTTTAATTATACACTTAGAACCAGTGACAATATTTTAAATAGTTATTATTATTATACTATTTAAAGATGCTGTTACGAAAAGTTACCAGACAAATTCTAAATTACTAGCTACACTAATATTACGTAGAAGTCACGTGATCTATACGATAGCAACTAACGCTACGTGGAATAGACGGCGCAAGGGAGTGTGACGATTAGATTTGGTCGTGGTAGACCAAAGAGATTTAATATAATATATTGTGTTTGAGGTTGTTGTTGACCAAATTGTCATCCAAGACTTTGCTTCTCGACAACTAACCCTGTCACCTTTCAAAACAGCTATCTTTTCATACATCAAGCTTCTTCTTCTTCTTCTTCACGTGCCACGTCCATCAAGGAGGTCGGCGACCATTTCTCGATACGTCTCTTTATCAGCAGCCATATGAACTAGCTTATCTATGCTTTTAATCCACAGCCAGTCCCTTATATACGTCAAGCGCTTCAGATCAATTCATGTCTCTAACAAAATAATAAATTGCTCTATATCGAAGAGCGTATTGTACATTTCAGTATGATAAAAATATTAATCCCCATTAACCTAATAATTAATGTAATTCAAATGTATAACTGTGTTTTTCTGTACTCATGTTAGATTATGGTACCACTGCGTGAGCAGACGAATTGTGTATGTATGCTCTCCTCTCTCTAAATAGTAAAATTCTTAGTAGTGGAGAAAGGATTTAATAACCTGAGTAGTTAATATTTAATTATTTTGATCAAGTTGTTAAAAAAACTATAATTTAAAAATTTTGCTTGGGGGTTGGGTTTCGCGTAAAGATTATATTATCAATAGTCATTAATAATATTACTGGTATTGTTATCTTTCCTTGAACCCTGCCTGGCTAGCTACCACCCTCCTGCTAGAGTCAGCCACCAAACGACTCATGTTCCGGCTGGGGGCGTGAGAGCCAGTTCTTTCTTCCTTTCTTCTTCTTTCTCGGCCATCAACACATTAATGACCTTTTTGGTGTTGCCCATGTCCATGACGACGGTGACTACTTACCATCAGGTGGCTCGTCTGTTCGTTTGTCGGCTTTTCACATAAAAAAATTAACAGTTACAATAACAATCATCAGTACATGTTCACTTAAAAAAGAAAACTTCTTCTAATTTTTGTATCACAGACGTCGCTAGCATAGCTTTTTAAATTTAAATTCCATTACTTAACGCATAATTATAACAAAAGTCTTTTTGCAAAGAAAAGTCAGGTAAATTTACTCAACAAGTTAAATTATTAGAATCAGCCTGAAACATTAAATAGTCGAATCACCGTCCATTAAAACCGTCATAACTTCACAACTGGGTGTGTTTGTCAGGTTAGCGCGCATTAATTATCAAGTGTACGACAGAAAAGGCGTGGCAATGTTACCATTCACCATGTTGATACTGTTGATAACTTCAGAGATGCTAATTCGGTGTCACTTGTCAAAAAATAATATATATAAAATTTCAAAATTGTGTCTGTCATAGCTTAAATTGTGCCGTTAAGTTACCGATTGAGTTACTTCCGCCCATAGATGTCTATAACATAATGTTTTAGTACAAAGACAAAAATGTTAGCAGAAAAAGCGCTTAAATACTAAACTGTCTCTCCAACATTTAAAGAAATAGACTAAACATTGAGGATGAAAGCTAATCAAGCATATACCTTACCAACATACGAGTAACGTCGGGAGTATACTGTAGGCCATCCTATTGTCCGGATCACTGCTTTTTTCCTTAGTCAACAGCATGCAAGACCCGCGGAATTTGACTTTGACTCAAAGATGGAGCACCTTCCTTATATAAATAGTTATTTTGGTATTGAAAAATGTGCTATTTTGGAGAGTTTGCGCAGGAATTACGTGATCTAATTCCCCCATTCTCCCGCCATAGTCAAACAACTCGATGCGCGATGAATATCCATCCTTCCGTATAAACTTCCCTTCGATACGGACGACGCGTTTTCCTTCCTCATTCGTTATATGTACCACTAAGGATTGGATTACTTGTCCGCATGTGTTCCGATTACGGCGTGGACGAAGTCAATTCAAGAGCGAATTTATCACCTAAAGTCACATTACTACTTACCCTCAAGTGGGATTGTAGTCAGACCTTAACTTATACAAATAATGTAAAATAAAGTATGTTATGAATATGTGCAAAGTGTAGCACATCACAGAGATTGCTAGACTGGGATATATGCATCTATCATTAATGTTTGTACTGCCCGAGTCAAATTTCAGTAGATATTATTATTATAAGTATATAACAACTCAATAAACAAAACTAAATGAAACGTAATTATGCAACGTAATTAAATTTACTCGAACGTTTTCTTCCGTTTCTTTAAACAGTTATTTAATTAAAAACTCGCTGGAAATGACACTTTAAATCGTTTACTACAACGAGATAGCTCCAGTCTCCTCACGAATGTCGAAGCTTAGACTGACTGCTGCAATCGAAGTTATACAAATAATAACACATGAGTCATTTTACAATATAAGTCATACAAATAACACATAAGTTACTAATGTATATGGTGACATTCCTCTATAAGATTTGAAAACTTATCACGTTATCGAACTTTTCTATATGATTTGCATATACACAATTTCCGAATAGAAATCAAATAGAGTACAGCCGTTTCCCAGGCACAAGCACCTGGAGGAGATGTCTCTTTGCTAAATTCGTGAACGCTGCGTGAACTAAAATGCTTTGTTTGCCTAATCATACCGTTACCGCCAAGCCTACTATTTTTCTTATTTATTCATTTACACTTTTATGTGTGAATGTAATGTACAATACATTAGTGAAAACCAAAACGAAATCGATTAAGCCGTTTCTGAGATTAGCGCGCACAAACGCATAGACAAACAGACAAAAATTCAAATAAATATTTTTTTTGGGTTCTATTGCGTTAATAAAGGCCCCTGATAATATTTTTTCTCATATATCCTTCATATACAGAAAGCGATCATTTAGACTTTTATTACCTATATGGATAGATATAATTCATAAACAAATATCCTAAAATGTATACCAATAATATAACATTAAAATAAATAATTAAACATAATACATACATAATATATATATATATATATATACACTCTACATTGCAGCATTCCCTTCACATCTCATCATAAGCATAAGTTTCATACGTAATTCACGAGTTCCTCAAACCCATCTCGACAGAGACGTGGAGCGCGTAAATGCGTTTACCTGTAAATAAATTACCAAGTAAACAAGGTTAGCAGCCAAACTAGTCAACCTACAATTCTTACAGACCTTATGACAAGGACAAATGACAAGGTTTAACGACTTATCTAACAGCAGCAATTGAGATCGACGGATTTAGGTGCCATCCAAGGTATTAATCGCTCAAAAAAAGTTTGCAGCTAACAATCTAATTGTACCATACAATAAAATAGAACCAACCATTTCCCAATTTGCTTAACTCGATGCTCACATACGATTACCACTACCACCAACCATGGGCTATGTGCAACTTTGCCAGAAGCCATCGGACTATGAGCAACTTTGCCGGAAGCCATCGGACTATGAGCAACTTTGCCAGAAGCCATCGGACTATGAGCAACTTTGCCGGAAGCCATCGGACTATGAGCAACTTTGCCAGAAGCCATCGGACTATGAGCAACTTTCCCGATATATCGCTTGCAAACGCTCAATATACACCTAGCGTCACAGTAGCCTAATATAGATATATTATATGGCGTCCGTCTGTCTGCGAGCGCTGTAGCGTGTCGTTGTATCCGTTCCGATTTGTGAATTTAGCAATCACCCCCTGCGAGTCCCAGATTAGGGTTCATGAATGTTTTATGTTTACTGTATTGAAAATCGCAATATAAGATTAATGTTTTTTTAATGGATGATGTATGACTTACAGGCTTTAAATATTATGTTAAACTATAATATTTTTAAACTTAATTATTAAATGCAATATTTTTATTTAATATTATACTAAAAAAAAAACTTCATATCTTCGAAAATCGGAAAGATACCAGTTTTTAATTTCTGTATCCCACATCCGATTCGCAAAATATACCTGGCGGAAACTGATCACCACTCAGCACTACTTCATCGTAAAGCCAGTATACACGATGAATGTACGATATGCCGGACGACGCCGGTTCATTGAATACGCAATTCCAAAAACCGGAGGCAGCGTCGCGCCGCCTGTCACTCGGTCGCTGTGATAGCGGGAACGTGTTTCATTTTCACGCTTTTTGTTTAGTATATCACCGCTTATGTGTTGTTATTTGTTATGGTAATTGCAAACAAACTCGCATGCAAGCCTTCAGATGGTTCCGTAATCACCTACGCTCATACACAAAGCCTTCAAAGAACTGACCCGTTTCCATCTAAGAAGGAAGCGGTGAAAACATTCATTAACCGACTCTCTAACACAAACCAACCATGACAAAATAATTTAGGGTTGCACGAGAAGCCGAGGAGTAGCAGCTGGTAAAAAATCCTTACATTGGTAAGATGCATTGGGATTGTGCTGGATGGTGTAGCAACTCAGTCAACTATATGATGAGGCACCTGACTTGCATTGACACATCCCTTGTTCAGTAGGGTGAACGAACAAGATGTTGAAAATCAATAATGCATAGGCGTTCCTTGATTGTTAATGAAACCGAACACAACGAAGCAAAACAAAGGGATTCATACAGAAGTGAACGTAAGAATAGGAACCGATTTCACCGTACATTCGCTCCAGTGCACCCCTAACCAATATCAATAAAATGACAATTTCAAACAAATCAAAAGTCCGTTATCAATCAGTACAGTGCCCCACAGGCTTAAGCGCTTTCGAGCAAGGACGTGAGATCAAAAGGGCGAACTCCAAGACGCCCAATCAAGTTACGAGACGATTTATATCTAATACGGATCATTGGGGTCGAAACATCTAGAAATGTTATTTGTGTGAATCTTTTCTTATTTTCAAAATTGGATACCTAATTTCTTTTGTATAATATCACGTTCAATGGTCTGGGTAATAAATGTGTTTTTTTTTATTGGGTTGACAAATCATAAAAAAGATTGATTAGAACCAGTTCCATAGCTGGACTACAATCTGGTCTGACAATTTCAAGAATAAAGGGCATTATCAACCGCTCGGGCCAAAAGCTGATTTGTGTCAAATATACAAATTTTCCTCCGCTAAAGCAAGACATTGTTTTTAATACTCTCCTAACTGAAAAGTTACAGGTGTAGCATTCGAATTCAGGCTGCCGTACAAGAGATTCATCATCAGTTTATCATACTAACAAATATCAAACTTTTGGTGGTAGGGCTTCGCGTATGGATTATATTATCAGCATTATTATTAAGTCATTAATATTATTACTGGTATTATTATCTTTCCGTGAAGCCTGCCTGGCTAGCTACCACCCTCCTGCTTGAGTCAGCCGCCAAATGACTCGTCATGTTCCGACTGGTGGCTTGAGAACCAATACCTTTTATCTAACCTTCTTCTCATTTCCTGGCCGACAACGCATCAGTAATATCTTTGGTCTTGCTGATGTCTATGGGCGACAGTGACCACTTACCATCAGGTGGCTCGTCTGCTCGTTTGTCGGCTATTAACATAAAAAAAAGCTTAATTTTTATTGGGTCATATAACATGTAGTAATATTTTTTGAAAGTCAGTACTAAAATTGCCAGAAGATCCAATAACTTCGACATGTTATATTATAAAGTATTTTAATATAATTACTAAATTTATAACTTGTTAATAAAGACATTTTAACACGAGACACGAGCAAGCAAAGTTTTCCAATCGCCAAGTTCGAAACTTTGTAATGCATAATAAGTATACGGCGCCTACACACTTCGAAGGAACAGGAATATTCGCTTTTAAATTTATACCGTCAAGAAATCAAAATATGTTTAATGGATGACTTCGGAGTTTTATACAACTCTCTCTTGTATGTACAGCTCTGTAAATCTTTGAATCCAAACGGACATTTTCCACTCGTGATGCAACTTACGTAAATAACCAACAATGCCGTGGTGTCAGCACACCTGTTGCAATTTAAATAATATCTATTTTAAGTCCATATACGCCATCGCTACAACAAATCCCTTCCGTAAGAGATCCCGGAAGAAAAGCAAGAAACTCCCAAGGAGTTTTAACAGTCAATCGGTTAAGCCTTATTCCTATTATTTATATTGTGAACATCACTGTACATAATATTATCTAAAATATATTGTGATATAACAGTTAATATATTGATTTCTTTCTCTAAGCGAGTCCCTAGGCCTGAGGTTGTAAATGGCGCATACTGTTATTTTATGTAATATAAAAATCTACTCAATGTCAGCGACTGAGCCCCACAACAACAGACCATCGAATCGAAAGTCGCCGGTATTCTCTCTACCACTTTGTTGAATAGCGACAACTTTCGTGCATTCGCTTAGAACTGAAATGTTATGAATACAATATCAGAAACTTCTCCTTTCGTGGCTATTCACGCGTCAGTGATGCATTTGGTGTCACGAAAATCCATGGATGGGTCGCTCAATGTCGGATGGTTCCATCTACATTATTATCATTATGCAACCATTGACGTAAAAAACTCACATGTAAACAGTTTGAGTACTTTGTTGAACCCTTCAACGGCCTACATTAAGACGTACTCTGTAATACCAGTATATCTCTTCTATATGTATGTGAGGCCGCAAAATGGTGTTAATTCGACGAATATAAAATAATTATGTGTAGATAAATCTTCTTAAAATGCTCCAAACAAGGATAAAACACATGAAAATCATTATTGTAAAAGCTACATGAATAACCGATGTTGCATATTGCTCAAACTCTTAGCTCGTAAAACTGCCGCTCTTTAATCGAATGTACAGAACCTTAAAAACACAATGAATCTGGTCGCTACCAGTGAGTGAACGTCGACCTCATAGCCCAGTTGATAGTGATAGACATTTATGTGACAGATAAATATTTTATCCTGCAAAAAAACGAATCCTAGTGCGGTGGTATGTGTGTAAACGGTTTTTTTTTTGACATCCATAACATAAAATAAAATTATAGGTCGATTGAATATTTATTTATTACTTCATAAAGAATACGAATACAGATAAGCTATGTAACTTTTGCAATAAGCAAGTTGCAAACTCGGCCGTGTTTGGAACGTTCCGTGACATAAGGTTAGGTTAGGTTAGGTTAAATCTCTAATATATATAGGGACCGAAATAACACACACGAATGGATGCTTATGACTGACGTTTTATTCAATATTTTACTGTTACCCTCAATATACTTAACACCTCCCCTCTAAAAACTGTAAACACTTTGGGAACAAAATACATATGTATACAAGCTCACATTTTATTTGTAAAACAAAAAAAATATAATAAAAAAAAACTTTTACCCAAACTATAAATGAATCTGAAATGTTTAAACGTTTTGAAAAGAAGAAATATATATATATCAAAAACCATATAAAATGTGCCAAAAAAAAATGTATACAAAAAATATTTCCTAATTCATTATTTCTTTTTAATACGACATGACCGCTTTGGTCGATCAGGCTTTAAGGTTAAATTTGGATCACGCGATATTAAAGGTGATTTCGGTGATTCACTGACAGATGTGTTATTTTTCTCTGAGTTCGGAATTTCCATTTCCTGGTTTAATATCTCTTTATCAGCTTTCACAGGTTGTGTAGCTTCAATTTCCCTGTCTGCCGCTTTCTCACCGTTTGGTTCCGCGGGTATCACCGAATGTGACAACGAGGAACATATTCCGGGCTCTTTGGGAGTTATCAGTTGATCGATGTGTCTCTTCCATTCTTGTCCATCCGAAAGTCGCACCCGGTAAATGACCGGGGATTCGCGACCTATCACCGTGGCCGGCGTCCACTTCTCAGCGCGCGGCCGATAGTTCCTCACAAAAACATGCTGGCCAGGTTCCGCGCTGCGGTCCGCGCTCCCCCCGCCTCGCTGTCTACCTGCTCGCTCTTGTACCGTTTGTACTGTACATAAAGTACTCAAGCTCGGCTTAACCGCATCGAGTCTACTGCGTAAACGCCTGCCTAACATTGCCTCAGATGGTGACACACCTGTGGTTGCATGATCGCAATTCCGATATTGAAACAAAAATTTTATAATGGCGGTGTCGATGTCCGCGCCCTCATATTTTGCCTTCTTCATCGCTCTTTTCACAGATTTTACAGCGTTCTTTGCAGCTCCGTTACCCGCAGGTCGGTAAGGGCTCGTAATAGTGTGCGTGATATAGTTTTTATACATAAAATCAGCAAATTCACTCGAAGCATACGGTGGGCCACCATCACTAACTACCTGAGTAGGCAGACCAAAGAGCAAAAGAGCAAAAGAGCAAAGAGCAAAAGAGTTCACGTAGTTTAAGAATGGTGGCACTAGCAGTCATATTATTCATCTTCTGTACTTCTATCCACTTGCTATGAGCGTCCACGGTCACCAGGTAGTGCTTACCTTGAAACTCAGCAAAATCGATGTGAATCCGTTGCCAAGGGCGCGCGGGGAATGCCCACGGGTGCAGCGCAGCCCGTGGGGGCGAGTCGTGTTGTAGGCGGCACGCGGAGCATTCCCGACATAATTTCTCTACATCTGAATCGATATTAGGCCAATAGACAAAACTCCTTGCAATATTTTTCATTTTGACCACTCCCAGGTGCACTCGCTTAGTATCTGTCTTCTAAAGGGTTCCGGTATAATCACTCTGTGATTGTATAACAGGCAACCACCGTCTAACATCATGGCATCTTTTCGATGAAAATAGTTGATTTCGCTCTCGGCCGTCACTCTGGATGGCCAACCGTTAACGACGTAATTATAGATACTTTTTAATATTTTATCCTTCTGTGTGAAAGAGGCCACATCTTTAGCACTGACAGGAAATGATTCCTCTACATAATTAATATATGACACCGAAACCATATTTAAATCGCGTTTCTGTTCATGAGGCAGTGGCAGTCGAGACAATGCATCTACGTTTCCACTATCTATTGATTTGACGAATTCAATTTTAAAATCATAGGCGGCCAACCTTGTTGCGTACCGCTGCAGCCGACTAGCCGCGGTTTGAGGCAATAACAGTTTTGGTCCAAAAATAAACGTAAGAGGTTTATGATCAGTTTTGATTATGAACTTTCGACCGTAAAGGTACTGGTGGTGTTTTATTACTCCACTAAATATAGCCAAAGCCTCCTTCTCAAGTTGACTATAGGCGCGCTCGGCGACGTTCAACGTGCGAGACGCGAAACAAATAGGACGCTCGGAACCGTCTGGGTACCGATGCGATAAGACACTGCCAATGCCGTATGAACTACTGTCGACGGACAACACTAAAGGCAACTCCGGATTATAATGTACTAATAGTTTTTTTGTTAACATTATATTCTTAATTTTACGAAACGATTGATTGCACTCGTCACACCAATGCCAAGTAATACTTTTGCGCAGCAATCTGTGTAAAGGATGAAGTAATGAACTTAAATTAGGAATGAACTTTGAGTAGTAATTCACGAGCCCTAAAAAAGATCTCAATTGACTAATATTATTTGGAGCGGGTGCGTTCACAATGGCATTCACTTTATCTGGATCCGGATGGAGCCCATGCCTGTCAATTATAAAACCTACATACTTTATACTGTTTTGCATGAATGTACACTTTTCAAGTTTAATTCTCAAACCCACCTCACGCAACCTTACTAATAGTGCCCGCAGATTGTCGATGTGTTCGCTCTTATCGCGGCCCGTCACCGCGATGTCATCGAGAAACACACAGACCCCTCGGAGGCCTTTTAAAGTTTCCTCCATGAATTTTTGAAATTTCTCCGGTATAAAAGTGAGTCCGAAAGGCGTACGTCTATAAACAAACGTACCGATATGTGTTGTAATAGCCGTACATGCTTGTGATTTATTGTCTAGCAATAACTGTTGATACGCGTTGGTGAGGTCGATCTTAGAAAACTGTTCGCCCCCACTGAGCGCTGCAAACAATTCCTCGGTCCGAGGCAAAGGGAACTGCTCTCGAGCGAGCTTAGGATTTATCGTTATTTTGTAATCCCCACATATACGTATTTCACCCGATTTTTTAATTACTGGCACTATAGGTGTCCCATATTCCGAATAATCGATCTTATAAATTGTACCCTCGGCCTCGAGTCTCTCCAGCTCGCGCTGTACAGGCACACGCAGCGCGAGTGGCAGTGGGCGCGCTTTTATAAAAATTGGGTTCGAGTCGCTCAAACGTAATGACATTCGCTTAGAACAAGTGCCTATACCTGGAGCGAAAACGGTCGGAAACTCTCGCTTTAACTGTTCGACTAAGTTGTTTTCCGTTAAGTGGAATAACAAATCTTTAATTGTGACGACATCGATTTTTAACTGTCAAACGATCACGATTTCCACGATCTTCCTAACAAAGGAGGACCTCCGTTTTTAATGACGAACAGTTTGAGGCCATCGGCTGTTCTATTTCCGAGCACCACATCCACCATAATATACCCTACGGGCTCGATTGTCGCACCAGTATAAGAACGTAAACAAATGTCATTACGCATTGATTCGACTTTGTTAAAATATTTCCGATAACAATCAAAGTTTATAGTTGACAACTTAGTTCCAGTGTCCAGTTCGAAGGTTAGACCAATTCCGTTAACACTCACTTGTACTTTATACGGCTTATCATCTTTACCACACACACTTAGATTGTAGAAATCGCAATCCGATTCGTCATCGTCCCCTTCGATGTAACATTGCTCCCTACGCTTGTTTCTAAGCCGGTTCTCCGCGCGGTCGTCACCCGGTGTAACGGTTCGCCGCCGGCAGCCTGGTCCCTCTGATTAGGAAAGGTCTCACTGTTTCATCCGCTAGTTTGAGCGTGTCGATCGGCCGCCTCCAGTGCTAATGCTAACTCGACGGCCCGCTTATATGTTAATGCTGGTTCCGCGAACAAACGAGATCTCATGTCGTCACTATACAGTCCCGAAACGAACTGATCACGAAGGTTTTCTTCTAGCTTATTCTGGAAATTACACGTACTCGCTAGATGTTTAAGGGCCTGTAGATATTCATTTAAACACTCGCCCGCTTTTTGACGTCGCTGCCGAAACAAGTGACGTTCCGCTATGTCCGAACGCTTCGGTTCCAGATGGTCGCTTACAATGTTTACTAACTGCTGGATTGTTTTATTTTCTGGGTTGTCCGGTGCATAGAGATCGCACATTAAATCGTACGTCGCCTCTCCGACTAACGTCACTAAAGTAGCCACTTGTAATCCCGATTTAATCTCGTTCAACGCCATAAACTGTTCTACGCGTCTTATATACGCCGACCATTTTTTACTTGATAAATCGAACTGTTCAATTTTACCGATAGGCATTTTACACTGTTTGAGCAACACAATAAACTAATATACGTAATATTTACTCTCGTCGCCAGTTAAATCTCTAATATGTATAGGGACCGAAATAACACACACGAATGGATGCTTATGACTGACGTTTTATTCCATATTTTACTGTTACCCTCAATATACTTAACAGGCATAACGAATTCAATAATGGCTATAAATATCAGGTTATTCCTGTCCATCATTGAACGAGAGAATGGCCTATAATTTATTTAGTTTTACAGTAAAACCGCTTAACTTCATTAAAAAATAAGAGTACATATGTATCTGTAGGATTATTTTCTATAATTTTTTTCATTATTTAAAACTTCGCACGGGTGTACTTTATCAATAGTTTTCGCAGCGTATACGATGAAAGAAATGTTTAAGCAAATTTTTTTACACCTTGGTTCACGTTACTGAAGTTTTAGCAAGGATCCCTTATTTTTTAGTAATAAATATAGCCTATATTACTCAGGAATAATGTAGCATTTAATGGTGAAAGTATTTTAAAAATCGGTTCAGTAGTTTTTTAGTTTATTCGTTCCAAACATACAAAAATACAAAAATTTTAAAATACAAAGGTTTCCTCTTTATAATATTATATATATAAGTAGGATTTAGCATATTTAGACAACAGATTTTGAGGTTATGTTGTTTAAACACGTTCATTAAAACTTTTCAGTACTAATGCAATCACCGCATACGATATATATATAAAATAAATTGAATTATATACGCTGTTCCAAACAACAACTGAAAATAATCTTGCTGTATTATATAGAGTTGTATTTGTTATTTCTCTCGAATGACATAGAGGGCAGCACTGTTAAAAAGATATAGAAGTGTTACGAAGGTTCTCGAAGGGTCTGCCAAAAACAATAGTGGCCAAAAAAACCCATGTTGTCTACCATGTATTCTACCTCGAGGACATCGGGCGACTCTCGCCCCTACACCTTTAAAAAGTATGGCGTACACGGTCGACATTACCTGAACCTCTATTGTTCTATCGATTTCCGAATATTATCATTGACTTGACGTGAAAGGCGTAGAAAATTCTGGAAGGCCCGGAAATCGATACAAATAGTGGGCAGGGCCACCCGCGGGTCATTCGGATCTCGAATAAAAAAGCGAAGAGTTCTCTTCCTACGAAGCGAAATACGTGCGATCAACGAGTGCGCCGGTAACTGCTGAAGTGCAATAAAGTCTTTGGGGAACCATTTTGGCATTTTTACGAACGTGCGCATCCTGACACGTAACAGAAGTAAATTGTATAGTAATCATCTTGCTATATTTCAGCCATAACTCCTATAAAGTGTTGTAATGTTATAATTTTTAGGAAACCAGTAATTTCATTTGAGGAAGTCTAGAGCGTAATACAACATGCTGTTGCATTGCTAGAGACACGAATGCCCAACTCCAGTGTAAAAACTTCTAGACTAGAACTTAGACTTAGAAATAATTTCTCAGTTGCTGTCTAGCGACAACAATCGGCACCGATGGCATGTCATGTCCTTTGAAACATGTAATTGTTACAAAAAAACAGTGTATAATCTATGGCGTTCACCGATCCGAACTTCGATCGCGTCCGACAACACTTAACGCTTGGGCTAATAGACTTTTCATATACGTGCGTACTATTAAAACAGACTATTATTTATGCGATGTTAAGACCAACATGAATAGCTTATTTAGATCTATGTTCTTTGTATTTTGGAACTATAAATCACTCATCTCACATAATAATTATTTGCTCTTAATTAGTGTTCAAACACCTTACTCGATGAAGACTGATTCGATATAGGTTTTTTAAAACCTGTATTATAAGTGACCATACAATATGTCTAGAACTTTCATTGGACACCTAGGGTATGTCCAATGTGCGTGCAGCGCTCGTGTGTCTACTTGCACACACGTCTGTGTGCCAGCGTATTACACACACATATATGCCAATTCAGACAAAATATTTTTTTTACTTTTATTTTGTTATGAGTCACATAAATTATTTTGAAACTTTCAAGTAACAACATTACGTTACGAAATAAATAAAAATATTATAACTATTTTCTCAGTCTGGATCTACGACAGTATATTCACGAAGCGAGCGACTTAAGACGACATCGTTAGCCAATGTTTTAATTGCTGGAGTTTATTTACTCCAACAAGATGTATTCAAACTATGCTGAAAGAAAAAAGTAAGAAAGTTTTATTTATACAGTAGGTAGCAAGATTTTTAATTATTTAACACCTATATAGTGTATGTATACAGCCCATTTATTCACTTTTTTTATGATGGTCGTATTTAAATATGTGTCACGCCCGAGAATCCAATTTTTGACCGTTCATTTTGCAGGCAGAGTCATTACCAACTGAGCTGTAAAATCGATGTTTTTAGTTTAGTTTTTAGACGCCAAATTTTTTGTTTTTAAATTAATACAAAATGGTCCAAAGAAATGAAAATGAATAGATATGTAAATCGTAAGGAAAACAAAGAAAATACGCAACGTGATAAATAATAAAACGGTAAATATTTTTAAACTTTTTGATCTTTGTAAATCTCTAATTGGAGCTGTTATTACGACGGAGCCTGTGACAAAGGTCCTTTGTCAATGGAGTTTGCAAATGAATAGGCTTTTAAGGAAACCATTATTCAATTATTTCATTTTATTCTTCGCTTGAGATTCAATGAGTTTTCAGTAATTTTTAGTTAATTCACTGAAAAATGAAATTCTTACTCTTTCTCGCATTCCGTTGACTGCCTGTCAGTCTGTTACGAGTCAATGGAAAAAAAAACTAAGTTTCATACACAGGGATAGAGAGATATACAAAGTTTAATGATCAAGTGTATAATCATACCTATAAGCTAATATTAAAATATTAAAAATTAACATATCGAGTTACATACATATTAACGAATATTAAAAAATAACATATCGAGTACATAACATCATATTAATACGTGAAGAGAAAATGTACCCCTTTTGCTCTGTTATTTGTCGACCGATTTCCTTTATGTTTATTTTGTTTGTTAGCTATTAACGAGCTTTAGTGTCATCAATAAAACAAATGGAAACAGGACGTTATGTAATAATTGAGTCGAATTTCGACTACCAGGTAGCGGTCACTGGTAAGAAGTGATATATTTTTTATAATGATCACAAATATTTTTTATAACGTTCAAAATACATAAGATTATGTATGTTAACAACGTTTTTTTAATCAATACACTTCAATACACTTAACACGACACTTTCTTAGCAATACGATTTATATTGAGCAGAATGAATTCCTAACCTCCAATAAAATTAATTTGTATGTCCTATGATTAGTGCTGCCCTCTATGTCATTATCAATACATGTCAATGCATAATAATGAACATTTAGTGTTAGAATTGGCCCATTTGGGTTAAATTTGTGTTATTCATATAAAATTCTTAACATCTTCCTCATTTCTTCTATATAACGTAAATTTATTTTGATTTATTAGTATTATTGTCACCGCCCGTAACGTATTCTACTACTGAGTTTGTTGTTTTTAGAACGAGAGTCATAAAAACGGTTATCAACCACTCTGGGCAATCGCAAAGATAGATTTAATCAAATTTAAGGCCTTTAACTTGCATATTAATGCAGAAGTTTACTCAAAATGTTTTTTTTTATCCACGTATGTCTCAATTACAAAGTAGGGGAACTAAACGTGTGGATAAATTAATGGAGTCGACCACGGATCCTCCAACAGGTGACAGTCTTTCAAAACTCTAGGATAACATAAGCTATGGGGTACGTGGTTCAGTTTCGTAGTGACATGTTAATAAAGCACATAATATACACGTGTTTAAAATAAAGAAACAAACAGCATCATTTATATAAGTGAGTGGCATGAACACTCGATAGTAAGACTATACAAAAAGGCAAGATCTGAAAAAAACTTTTATACAAATATTCCCGACCGGAAATCATAACAAGGAACCCTTACTCAACGATACACACGAAAAATAACTGTAATCCGATTAGTAATCCTGAGTTAAGTCGAACTCCTCAATAGTCGACCCCAATACGAACGAATACGTAAAGCGTCTTACTTTACGGTAGAATTTGCGGAAATGGGGCAAGACTCGCCAAAAACCCCACAAACAGAACGCACAAAAGTTTTTATCTACCTAATTTCCGTGTAACAACTTGTATATTAAGAGACTAAAAAAGACAAGGCATAGGCTAAAAGACAATCATTAAAAAAAAGTAGGATCTCTTAGTTTATTTTGATACTACGATGAGTCGGGACGCTACAGTTTAGAAAGTTGACAGATAGTACAGCGTAATGAAAGTAAAACAAAATCACAGTCAAATAAGCATTAAAATTTTCAAATAAAGTTTGTTCACTGGAAATAAGATGTGGGTGTATGTTTGTGTCTGTGGAATCTATCATTTTATTCAGCATCCTGACATTTTGTAAGTCCTCAACATTTTCAAAAATGTCTGAGAGAAATATATATCTCATTCTGTTGAATTTTACTTTTAATATTTAGGGTATAAGGGGCTCCATTCATCCTGAGCTGAAGCCAGCAACCCCTGCTCGCGGTGCACCCTCCTGAATACCCTGTTGGAGGTCGGTAGGCTTTATACTACCTACTTTAATCCTGACGTTACTCGTACATGGTGCTAGGAATTTTTTGCCGTGGATATTAGCTTTAAAGGGGTCAAAAAAAATGCATACAATTCTATCCCCAATCTCGTATCTGGATACTGGTCAAAAATATCAGAAGTATAATTCCGTCAAATTTTCGGAATTCTTCTCGCTATTACGTATAGGTGCATCCTGCTACGCATGGGAACGATTTCTCTGTTCATTTTATAGAATGCAGTTCACAATCAGTTTCAGCGTGATTTATAATACAGCGAATAAATAGAGGAATGAAATAGAAGATTTTCAAGGAAACAGTGCTACATCATATCTAACTTCAGTCGGGGAATACACGAGACTTATTTAAAACTTTGTTGTTAAACTGCGCAAGTTTAAAACGGATCCACGGAGATAGGGTTCCACATACTTTTAATTTTTAATATGAATAATATATCAACGTTCATTTGTCTAATTTCTGTAAAAAAAATACCCAGTTTTAATTTAGATCCTGATAATTTCTGGAGATAAGGGTGGGACTGATCAATTTTTCAAGTACTGAAGTTTTCAGTTTTGAAATTTAAAAAAAAACTATTTTTATCTATAATAATTAGCCCTTTTATTTGAGGTACGTAACAAGATTTTTTGTCTTCTAATTTTTCCCCAAGCCTAAGCAAAATCT
Source organism: Megathymus violae (assembly GCA_003671415.1). NCBI lineage: Eukaryota > Metazoa > Arthropoda > Insecta > Lepidoptera > Hesperiidae > Megathymus > Megathymus violae. The sequence continues at coordinate 9,014,531 of PDGT01000002.1, forward strand.
ATATCAAAATTAGTTTATTTCTGGTAAAATTCCATCATTGTCTCATCTAACTCAAACTCTCAACTGTTTCTATTCAGTAGTTTCGTAGGAAGTAGGCTGTGTCAGACCATCCATCCATCCTTCCATCTTTGAAATCCCAGTGTTAGATAATAAAACCAGCCTTGAGCCTTCTGCTAGAAGATATCCGATATCGTTTTAAACCTTCTATTACGGATTTCAATACTGCGGATGCGATCACTCACAGAAATATATTTTTCCTTCACACACTGCGCGAATGAGCACGTTTATAAGTCCAATTTTAAAGCCAAAAAAACCAAAGCGATGAACACACAGAAGCCCATAAATCTTTTACTAAGGACCGGAACCCTGCACACAGAGTCGCGAATCCATCAGCGAATCAGATATAACCTTAGCTTTTCGCTTAGCCAAAGTTTCTGGAACATATCTTGAACTTTTAAACAGTTACGGAAAAGTTTTCTGGGATATAACTTAACACATGGCTGTATTATACGTACACAAATTGAAATATGTATATTCGTTGTCTCGGTTTTATAACTCTCGCGATTTTATGCCTTTATTTTAAGGTTTTCGTGTCTCTGAGGGAGGAAAAACTCGTACTATCACCTGTATATACACTATACTCAAATCGACTACGTAAAAAAATTTGTTTGGCACACCCCGAATTAAGTGACTCAATCACTCAATGATGGACGTACATCTATACCAATATTATAAAGAGAGAGCAAATTTTGTCAGTTTGTATATACGAGGTGGGTAATCTGTGAAACTACGGCACCTACCTGAAAAATCTTTAACCATTTTAAAGGTACATTATCCGAATGGATAACTTTATATGAATGTGTGTGTAAATTTTTCAACCCGGATAAAAACGAAGCGGGCCGCTAGTGGTAATTAAATTAATTATGATACAAAAAATTAACTTGGGGGATATAAAAGAAAATGTTAAAATATGATGCAGTTTAAAATATAGCCCACTCGTACTACTAATTGAAAACGGTACTATAATGAAGTGTATTTACAAAACATCTAAATTATTTTGAATTTGAATAATTATGATATTTTGTATTACACTACATTCTAAAAAGAAACGGCGAAAACACTCCTCAGCACGTCTATTAAACCAACGTGTGACAACGCGTGGAATCAGTAACGAGGCTATTATTTCAAGCATCCTTGTCATTTACATATTGATCTATACCATGATATCCTCTACCTAACCTAATCCTAATACGTAAAATAATAATATAAGTAAGTCCGACGGGTAAAGATCCTTCACAAACACTAGTACAAACGGGATGTAACTAAGTAAAACAGAGTCCCCAATATCCACCAAAAGAGTTTGAACGCCATAGCCTAGGTTACAGTCTACACAATAAGCAGTTCAAGATGACAGGAGAACACCTCTTTCCAAGCCACCTTAGATCCTCGTTCTTAAATATCTAAACTGCGAGGCAGTAAACAGTTGCATCCATGTAATGACCGCAATTATTTACGACATAAATAAATATTACTAGAAAGCAAATTCTAATTAAACCCGAGGATCTTACCTGAGAGCGAATTTTTTATTTGCGTGAGGAAAAATAAAATAAACAAAACCATCTTGAGGCAATTTCCTCTCGTTCCTTTTCGTTCATTAGGATAAAAGACTCGGATCTATTACGTTGAAAGTGAAGTTACGGTATTCTATAGCCAATTATGTAAGGGTCTTTTCTAGGTACATTATTGTACATACGAACTTAGTTATACACAAATTTTGGTTATTTATTTTGTAAAACAATCTATCAGTATTGTTAATAAGTGTTCTATATTGTTATTTCCTGTCCTGTCCTGTTAAGACATGTTGTGTTCTATTCTATTAACGTTTAGGTATATAAATCTACTTATAGTAAGAAGTTATATGAAGCCACAATTGCTGTAGGCCACATCATCATAGATTTTCATCAGCCGAAATTTATCTCGGGTTACGGCAGACCCTGTAGCCTAGTAGGTAGTGACCACGCCTGCCGATTTAATGGCGCCAGGTTCGATTCTGGACGGTGGTAAACATTTATTTAACAGGTGAATTATCTTACTTGCATACGCGATTGCCACCAGCAACACAAGGAATCCTATGGGGGAGTTATGTGTGTTTTTATTGAAAATGTATATGTGTTATGGTTACCAAATTAGTATTAGATAATAAATTAAAGCTCAGTCCTCAAAATAGCTTGATTGATCTAATATCCTTGAGCACTCGAATCTACAAACTCAGAACAGGCAGTCCTAAAATTTTATAAACCATTCACAATAATAGCAAATAGCGAAATGTCAACGAAAATGAGGTAAACTTTGTTATCGGAGGCGATAAACTATTGAAGCGAAGTTATTTGTTGTGAACACGCATCGTTGAACCTATTCATCAGAATATTTTACTGGTATATGTATGTACATACTAAGTAATAAGTAATAATGAGCAAGTGTACAAACATAAATTCACAGCGACAGAATGAGACAGACTGACACACCGGGATATCTGATATTGCGGGGCATGGGTGACGAAACAACACAAATATTTATACCTTACATAAGTGCTCTACGAGAGCCGGGATTTGAACTTGTAGTCATTAATAACTGGGCCTACGGATTTATCGACTGTATTTCATATGTAACAAATTGAAATAGTGATCAATGAACCATTTTTTGCATAACACGCTCTGACTTAGCGTCTTCAACTGCACCCCAATGTTGCTAGGGTAAAAAAAACAATTAATTAAAAGCGGAAATTAAAAACAACGTTTAAAATTAAATTAAATTAAAAATAATTAAACCAATCACAAAATGATGTCGCTACTATTACTTAAGTGAAACCGACTGTGGTGTTGTTTATTTTCATGTTTTCTTTACATTGATATACAAATACAACCAGAGAAACCATTTCAATATAACCTGTGTTATAAGTTAAACTCATGACATCAGCACCGACTTCCACTTCGTCATAGGAACTAATGCAAGACGCTTATAACCAAAAAAAAGATACGATTATCTGGCAAACCGCCGTCGCTTCGTTTCAGAAAAACGCTTAGAAATAGCACCTGAATTGTATTCGGACTGTGTTTTTCCCGTTCTATTAATTACTTATTACAACATTAATTTATAACGTTCTTATTCAAAGACGGATTGCAATGGTGCAAGCTTAAAGTATCAATTGATGCTTACTGCAGTGCATTAGTTAAAACCAGAACTAAATCAGTTAACCCGCTTTTGAGATTAACGCGAAAAAACGCACAGTTTGTCGTTTCATTGCAATTCGTTCATAAATAAAAAAGTTATAAATTGTTAAATTTCTTGACCATAGATCGACAAAAACCCAATCCTAAAACAGTACACGCGCAGGTTTGCTGGTTTACACTATATTGGGATGGATATGCAGTTTTGTAGTTGCAAGATTCAAAAAAATAAAAATAAAAAACTGATCTCGTAGCGAAAATAAAGTCATGGCATAGCAATGCGTTGCCAATTGACAAAATACGGGAATCAATACACCTGTATCAAGGTTGTTATTCGCAGTAAACACGCAAACTTCACTTAGATCAGCTTTTGTTGCCTTTTTCATAAAGGCAGGTATTAACTGCTCCCGTTTTTATTAATGTGATGAAATAGAAATATTCAAGGAATTAGACGTTGGTGGATCCGACGTAAGAGTAGTATGTGTAGGAGAGTCGTGAGATCATTTGATACAAAGCATTGATGTTTAGTCCAAGCCAATCTTCCCTGCCCATGTGTCTTGCTAAGGTAAATGTCGGCAGATGTCCCATTAGGAGGCGAAGAGGCTATGTATGTACTATGATACTATCCAGTTTAATACTTACAGTTAACCATGAAATTATTTTAACTATTTCAACTCTTAATAGAACATTTGAAAAGAAAAACAAGCATTTTACCAACACTGATTATGATATGTTCTCTAGTAATCTGGCACAAATCGGCGCGTAAATACTATATCAGTAAAGAGAAAGGTGACGCATTTCACAAGATCTTCTATTCGAATCGGATTTCTATTGACTTAGTTTTAAATGAATGTCAACCACATAATTTAATTATTTTTTTAACAATTTTATCGTATATTTGTCTACTTAGGCAAAAATAAAAAAATCTCTCCGATTTTGCCTACAATCAGTGATAAATATTAAACAAAACCAATATTATTAACTGAAAAATTATTAACTGAGAAAATTATTAACTGAGATATTATTAACTGAGAAAATACTAACCGGGGATGTTATGGAGCTCCGTAACCGGAATCGAAACTATTGGATATCCGAAATAAAAATATATCCAAAACCATAACCGAATTTGATAAATAAGCTTTGGATATTTTCGGATAAAGGCGGAGTCTAAATAAAGCACGTTATGTCTGGTTTGCGCTGATCGAGCCAATACATTACCCGCGTAGTTCTCATTTTACACAGTTTTTAATTATTAAATAGTTTTAATTTTTTTTTTCATGCCATTATACACAACACACGCCACACATACATACAATTACATTTATTACAATACATTTCTTTTTCCGAGTCGTCAATCAAATAATATCCATAACCGAAATTATGCGAAACAATCGAATAATCCGAAATAAGTTCATACCCTTAACCGTAACCGAAATTGGTAAAATATTATTTATCTATCCGGATCCGAAATTTCACATCCTAATACTATCTCAGTCCTCGTCTCCAATTTTCCCCCACCGGTTCCAGTTCATACTAGGATACGACGTCGGCACTGAGCCGAACAATTTTGTGTTTACACTTAACAAAAAACATAATTTTTATTTTAATCGAATTTAGCAAATGGCGTCGACCGGTATGAGCCTTTCCAACTTTAAGAACGTCATATTTGCAAAAGAAGATTTTTATATCACATGAAAGATTATCCAGATATCGCAACCCATATCATATTCCATAAGTATGCCACTCTTGGGCTTTGACATCTTCTTATCGTGAGAAACCATAGAACGCTGGCCAAATGTGAATTGGCTAACTGTATTCCTTTGCGGACTTTATGGAAAAGTCTCATACATATATGCGATTCTTACGATTCATTCATTTTCTACATTCATTCATTCTTACGATTTTTTCTTGCATGATCGCAAATAAAAATAAATGTCTAATATACAAACAACTGAAAGAACAGTCGGCGTGTTGGTTATAAAGCCAGATCTTCTATGTTTAAGAGCTCCTTCGCTCTTAACTATCATTCTGTCAGAGAGATTTATCCAGAGAAATTTTATTTACACATAAACGTGTCCTTCTTAAACTTACATTTGAATATATTAAAAAATCATCTTGGAGCTTTAACGTATCATTAATACTCTTTATAAAGAAGACTATGAATATTCTACGTGCTGTTACAGCACACATCGGTGATCGGTTGAGCGGCTAACCCAAAAGTCGAAAGTTCTTATGAAGTTGGAAAACCTACGACTGCTATCGAATTATACCCGGGACATCCCGAAACGGGCAGCTCTAGATGCCCTCTGAAACACGGAAACAATCAAAAGTTCCACATATCTAACTATCGGCAGTGCCATAATTCTATCAACTCATTCAACCGCTTTATAATCAACCAGACGGACACTGAGCGCTTGAAAAAAAACATCTTTTTACAATGATTTATAATATCTCAAACTTTAAAATCTGTATGTCAGCCAACAATTCAAAAGCTATATATGTTTAAGCTTGAGTAAATTACTCATATATGCCTTCAGCTAAATATTGTAAGTGCAAATGCTCGTTAGGCATGCGAGTATCTCCTCGACATAATGTGTTTGTTCACGCTAGCGTAATCGTATTCTAATTATCAAATAGTATCTTGGATTAAACGAGCTTATATAATTACTGTAGTGCTGAATACTCGATAACTTATAATTGACCGAGTTAGTAGCTTCGAGCGCGATTGGAAATCGCTGACTTCTCGTGGCGAAGTTACGTGAACACTTCCGAGCTCCTGAGGGCACGATTAACCATCGTTAGCGGTTGTTTTAGGCATAATTGATTTTCACATAAGTTTTGTCCACTATTATTTAATAATTCTCACCCTTCATGTACGAGTATGAGGTATGAGAAAATTATTATTATTATTAAACTAGTACCCCTCGCTCATTTCGTTTCAGGAAACGTCTTACGGTTAGATATAACACCCGAATTGTTATAGGAAATGGTTTTTTTTATGGTAATAGCCGACAAACGAGCAGACGTGCCACCTGATGGTAAGTGGTCTCCGTCGCAAGACTAAAACTAAGAAAAGGTATCATTGATGCGTTGTCGGCCAGGAAATAAGAAGAAAAACAGAAAGAAAGCTTCTTTAGATAGAGCGAATTGGACACCAACATCAAGAATATATTTACATACATATACTTATAAAAACATGACAAAGTTATTTATATAGCGTTAAAACTTCAGTACGTACTTTTACTGATGCACCTTTTATTTTATATTTACCTCACTTTATTTTCAATTACTTAAGGGGTAAAAAGTGATTGATACACTACATTTCTTTGAACACATCTATAATGGGAAAAGGCGACCACCTTGTTCGAGATCTCTAGGCTCTGTATCATTGAGTTAAGTGTAGCGGTATTCACGGATGGTAACAAGGATCTCCCTGCTACTATACTTTTCAAATCAGCAGTCTAATCTGATTATCTTATTTCGTTTAATAGTGTTGCAGAGCTACGAGTAACAAATAGGTAATTTTAGTTCGTATTCTTCTTTATTGGCAACGCGTCCATAGAGACACAGAGATGCCGCGTCAGATTCTTTACCTGCTAATGTCATTTAACACATTGTCAATGAGTTAAGAACTCAGGAAATCATATCTAATTCAAATATGGTGTACTGTACTAAAATATATGTGCTTTTGGATACTTTTTGTCAACTAAAAGACTGGCACAATGAACGGCACACAGAGATTGAGAGAGAGATTTTACATGTAAACAGCCGGAATGCTGCATCATGATAAGTGGTCATCGCCGCCCATGAGTATCCGTTATATCTATAATTGGAAAATTAAACGAGGATTATAGCTAGTCAAGGGATCAAAACCAAACAATTGCACAAGTATTATCGGGGTACGTTCTCAATCTCTGTGTACCATCTACAGTATTTCAGTTTAACTGGGCGGTACGCGGCCCAGCGCCCTCAAACAGGAGGTACCTGACGGCGGTGCCTTGTTCTTTATTCATTAACACCACGAAGAAACGAGGTATGTAATGTACGTTCCAAATCAGTATCCTTTTATGCTCCTGTCGTTAGAAAATAGGATAAAGAAAGTATAGTTTACTTTCTTATTTTCTCTGTATTCATTATAATAAGTAAACCATACTGAAATGTATACTGTCTATAATTGGAATTTTAATTAGTTACAACAAAATGAAGAATGTACCATCTTTTTTTCTCTAATTGTAACTTAAATACAGAAAAACTAAACTAAAATTTGCAATATAATTATCGTGCAAAAAAAAAACAAATAAAATTTAATATTTATTATGTATATACGATTGCACTCTATATTCCAAGTATATTTTAAATATATAAATAATATATACCTTATATCAGATACACGGAGTACAATATAAATATTTATCGCATCCTTAAATTATTCTAAGACAATAAAATAAATTATAATCTGTAAACCTCTTTCCAGTCTACGAAAACAAAATGTCTGTACTATGTATAAATTATATTTGCTATTAAGATTATCCTGAGACTTTAAAATTTCAGTAAATAACCTCGTGTGAAGCAAAACTTAAATTTAAATCGATAAATAAATTGAACCTCAACTCACCGGATTTATCAATTATTAAAAATCCAATTCAAAAAACCACATACAAACTATATCGTTTTCGTTCACAGAGACAAAATATTTTCTGTAAATTCAATCGCGCCAAGTACACAACCCTTCGGGGCGGGCGGATGGAAGTGACTGAGAAACGTCAGGACAGGAGACGCGAATCACCCCTTGCCATGCCACTAATGATATTCCTGTACACACCCGGAGATCCTGGAGGCCTTTAGAAAATTTGCAAGAAAATTACAGTGGCGGTAAATTTAGGAAAGGGAAAATGCCATAAATACAATAAGCGAGAAGTATAACTGATACATTACGATTTTTATGTTACGAATGTGACATGAGAATAACAATAATATGTAAGTTGCTTGCAGTTGAATCCCACAAAAAACTAAGTATGTTTCAAAAAACTTTAATTGTTATGTGGACCTTTCACAGTAACTTTACTTGTATTGCACAATAGTTTTAGTTTTTAAGCCTACATATTACGTTGTGGTTTGTCGTTATTAGTATTGTAGACGTAGTAAGGTTTCTGTTTTTAAAAAAATATAAAATTATCTAACTTGGTGTTACCTTAAAGATCAATAAAATACTTCAAGTGAACGGTAGCTAAGCTAACTCAAATATATTTTTTTACCGTTTTAAGCCTACATAGAACCACTTGCATGCCTCTTTGTTTACCATACATACCCATATCCTTTCGTGTCTCCTCCAGTTGATAGATGAAACTTCATAATGATAATTCGAGAACGCTGGATTTTAAAGTCAACGAGTTCGACGTAAGCTGGACGCTTAAATGTCGAACATTTATCGATTTATCAATTACTCATTTTGTTCCGAGGCAGCGTGGTAAATTCCGCTCCAAGCTTCCTCACTTGTACGAAGAGACACCCTAATCATTGAGGGCTAACGGCTAACTAACCGTTCGTATCCATGCATGTCAATTGACAGAAACTATCAATAAAAACTAGGTTGACAATATGCTTATACTATATTGCTTTATTTAGCAGTGATGACAAGCGGTTAACCTTAAGTTCGAATCCTGCAACACATCTGATTTTTATAAGTTATGTAAGTATTAGATATCATCATTGGCTTCAATGAAAGAAATAATCCTAAATAAAACTGGATATTCAAATTCAAAATCATTTAATCATATATGTACGTATTCTGTAAATACACTTATGAACATCATTTTTTGCTTCTACCACCGTTTCGAAAAGGTGCTTTAACAATGTGGGAAAGAAACGGCGATACAAACTCCTCAGCACATCTTTTAAACAACTTATGGTAGTTACAAAAGTTTAAACCTGTGCGGAACTGGTTTCGACACTATTATTTCCAGGCGTCCTTGTCATTAATTTACTCATCTATACTATAATATACTTTGTTTATAAATTGTGTTTTAATGCGACGCTTAAAAGTTCCAATGGGCAACTCGCGTATCAATTTAGGAATCTTATTGTAAAAACGAACTCCAAGCCCCACAAAGGAACGCTGAACCTTTTGAACACGATATGAATGATAGGTACTTAATGTACTTCTATTGCAGGGTATAAGTATCTCCATATGCTCCATACCAATCTTGGATAATATACACTCATGGATAGTCACGGTTGACGCAGTTTATCAATCGATCATCTTTAGATACAGGACATAGGCCAAACGGACGCCGTTCTGTCCCATCGTTCACCTTCTGCATCCAGCAAGTTCCTGCTCTGAATTAAATTGTTTCATGTCATCTGTCTGTCTACCCCAACGGTTTTCGATTCTTCGAACTATGTATCCAGAGTATTGCCACATCCATTAACTATGTCGGTAAACCATTTAGTTATTTCAAAATATTGGCCGTATTGGGGCGGCCTAAAATACTGTCCCCAATATGGCAAAACAGGGTGTCGTAACAGGCGACAGAAGCCAGCCTACTCGGTGGTAGGGCTTCGCATACGGATTATATTATCAGTATTATTAGTATGTCAGTAATATTATTACTGGTATTATTATCTTTCCGTGAAGCCTGCCTGGCTAGCCACCACCCTCCTGCTTGAGTCAGCCGCCAAACAGCTCGGCGTGTTCCAGCTATGGGCTTGAGAGCCAGTACTTTCTTTCTTACCTTCTTCTAATTTCCTGGCCGACAACGCATTAGTGATGCCTTAGGTTTTGCTAATGTCCATGGGCGACGTTGACCGTTTACCATCCGGTGGCTCGTCTGCTCGTTTGTCGGCTATTAACATAAAAGAAAAAATCCTTATTAGATCACACAGGAAAACAAAAGTACCACGCAGAACACTCCATAGAACACAACACCATCTTAAACTCAGTTTCATGATAATGCACCATCAATAATATACTCTTCCATCCATCCACCATCACCACCACCACCATCAATAATAGTCTTCAACCTATCAGTGGTCCAATACACGACATAGGTCTCTCCTAAAGTCTGGTGCAAACCATTTCGCTGTAGCCGTATAGATCAATGAAAGTAGTCTGACTCGAACGATCATATTCTTATACACCTCCACTCAAAACTTAAACACATTACCTACATTCAAAAGCACTTATGTGACATACATAATTCATTTTACGAAATTTTAACACACCCTCGCCCTAGGGATGTAACAAAAAACCACAATGCGAACAGCAACATACAGCTATGTAACAAACAATATGTATAAAAATTAATCCATTTGCGGCTTTCATTTAACTCCGCTGACATAATTGGATAATCCTCGTGAATCACACATGTCTGTGTACCTATATAGAACACAACATGTCATGTGTCAACTACATATATACTTTGGTTCGGTTACGACCATTAAGACTAGTTGTCCACCGGAGGTATGCGTGGAAAGTAAGCGAAGATAATGATAATGTAACTATAATGAGAAAACAATGAATATGTCATTCAAATACTTCTTTCAGTGCATGCTAAGGTTTTTTAACTATGTATGTTAGTTTAAATATAGAATAGGAATGTTCTCGAATAGTGTGCGTAAGAATGTGAGCTGCACACATCTATTGCACATCTGTGCACAGAACACAGAAGCGAAATAAAATATACGCCAGCAGATATGTGTGTGAGAAAGACGGTAATAAGATAAATGGCGATTTTGGTGACTTTTACACTTAATAACTTCAGTTTCAAAAGATTCGCGTCAAAAGTCTCTTGACATACTACCTCGAACATTTCTTTATTTATGATTTTAAGAACTACCGAAAAGCAGACAGGACACCTAACGTTAGGCAATCACCGCCGCCTATAGACATGTGCAACCCGAGTGGAGTTGCCAATGCAGTGCAAATTACCCCCATAGTTATCAAACAAATATTTTTGGTAGTTAATAAATCTAATAAAATAGAACAGTAAATTGAATATATAAAATTAAATGATAGATCAGCAGTACGTGGCGGTGAAATAATTTGCCTTAATAGAACCTTAATAGACAACAATAATGATAGTTACGGAACCACTGATACAGATTGATAAAATGTCAGGTCAACAGCACAAATATAGAAAATATAGGCAATACAACTTTGTATACTGCGCGGCACGAGATTATAATACATAATTCCATTGATGTGATTTGATCCTTGAAAATGAAATACGGCTATGTTTAAATCTATATCTATACTAATAATAAAATTCTAACTGATCGCTTTCTGCACATGAACGATATATGAGAAAAAACATTATTACGGGTCTTTTCAAAACTTTACGCGTTTTCCATTCGTGGTTGTCACTAAAAAGTATGTAAACTATATGTAAGTATGTAAACTATAGAAAAAGTATGTAAAACACAGATTGTTTAATATTTAGAGGTGAAAGATTTATTTAATTAGCCTTTTTTAAATAATTAATTAATTTTATTATATATTTTTTATGATTTTAATCTAAGTTCACCCCGGAATTTATAAATTTTATTATGTAGTGGGTACTCACGATACGTATTTATTTGTTGTTAATATTTCGACCTAGTTGCATGGATCGTGGTCACGGCAAAACTGCGGTGGCGGGGAGACACGGTCGACAAGGTAGTGGTAGATTAATCGATCTACCCTGTGTCTAGTTCGTTTTTCTTTATTAGGTACCTTATTACATACCATATAGATAACATAATATCACTGCTAAAAGAACACCGATTCACCAGAAGCGATGGAAAGATCTATGGATCTATGAAAACATGGATGATGATATTTTGTTTATGGAATGGGACGAATGATTTTTTTCAATTATATGCTGCTCACTAATAACCTTTGATCTCATCAGTGTTTATTGATCTCCTTTGATAGTTTATTAAGTGAGGAATGTTTCTATTTGATTCTTATTAAATATATCGTATATGATTTAAAATACATGTTCCACTTATTAGGGGCATGTATTTGAGGATGGTATTCCCAGTGAATTGTAAGCTGAAGTTTTTGACAAGTCTCTTTATTTTGATAGCTGTACATCTTTTTTAATCCAAATAACAATAAAATGTTACCCAAATCAAATAATTAGTGAATTATAGAGGATTTTCACTGTCCAGTATAACTCAATTCAAAGTTACCCGAAAGTAGTTGTAACTTTGAATAGCCACTGAAACGTTAATTTCTCAAAAATATCTGTATTAAATCATAATGTTTGTTAGATAATTAAAATTTTTGGCATGAAAGAATACTTACTACACTGTAAAAACTGTGCAATTCATACATAAATTTTTCAGTATCCTTAAAACTCTGAGAAATGTGTTCAAAGTTACCCAACTTGACTGTAAGGAATAAAAAATATATAATGACAGATGTCTGAACTGAGATTGTTTAGTTTAGCTACATGCTACGGCCTCTATGAGGCACTGGTTTCCCTTCAATTTAGTGATCAGCAATTTAACTGAGTTGTGGTCTTTGGTTAGAGGTTACACAGGAAGGGAAAAAATGAAACATCTACCCGAATGACAAAGTCAAAGCGATATATGTCATTTTATGTTATCTAATAGGTAAATAAATCTTCACGTAACCTTTAGTAACAGCACGGAGTTCGGCTACTCTTTTGTAAAGGTTTTTCTTTAAAAACATTAATAAAATGACTCTACTTTTCCTTTCATTTACTATTTTTCACCCTTAGGGATGGTATTTTATCTTAGAATTTAAATGAAACCAAACGAGAAGTATACCCTCTCAAACAAAAAAGGAATTTTTGAAATTTGAATATATGGACATACGAATGTGAAATCACAAACGACCATGACTTGAGAACAAAAATTTATCTGTCACATATATGTCTGCCCTGGCCGGGAATGGAACCAGAAATCTCTCACTCAGCAAGCAGGGTCAGTACCGACTGGTTTAAGCTTCAGCGATTTTGGGTTCTACATTTTTTTGATTTAGATATATGTATAATGACCTGATAAATTTCTCCTTTTAAAAGTGGTTCAAACACTTCACCAAACGCTCCTGTTCGCCCGCAGGATAAATGTGTATAATCCGTTTCAACGCAGGGAAACGTGAGCATTTAAATGTTTCAGGTCAAATGTATTAAATATTCTTGAAACGTTTGCCACCATTGAATAACAGGTATGAATAGGTACCCAATAAGAATAGGTAGGAAGTCTGTACCCTTACCCTTTGTATATCCTTTGAATACTTTGCGTATATTTTTTCCATATTATTTTTATATTTCGCGTTAATACGTACTCGCGTTCAAATATAATTGTAACAAGGGACTTAACACGAGCGGTAAGAGCCTTTGTCATTTATTTTGTTAACCAGACAGGACAATAAGTCTGAAATACTGGACACAATCATATTTTAAAAATTATATTAACAAAAACGATTTTTATTTACTTTACTCACACTGCCGCACTAGGATTTTCTGTGTTGCGGGTGGCGTGTACATACACAGATATGCCATCACAAAGACCCATGACCCGAGAACAAACATTTATTCGTCACATAAATGTCTGCCCCGGCCGGGAATCGGACCCGGGAACCCTCGCTCGGCAGACAGTGTCACTACCAACTGGGCTATGGGGTCGTCATATTATAATTGAAATTACAAAATGAAACAAGTAAATAAATCTGGATATTTTCATGGATTATTTTACATCGCATATCTTAAAACGTCATGTCAATTATTTATCGTTTTTAAAAAATCGATATCTTATATAGTTATTTATTTTTTAACATTTAAATGAAAGTATGTATGTACATTTGCATAATGATAATTATTTATTAGTAATAACGTACGTACATTTGTACAATGAACACGCTTTCTTAGTATTTAACAATAAGAGTATAATCTATACCAAATATTTACTACACTAACATAATAAGTAAATTATGAACATGATTCTTTTCATAATTACAGTTCGTTTCATCGGCCAAATATTATAGAGATATTTAAACGACATTAATATTCGGCATTTTTTTTTAATAATAATCTGAGGTATTTATTTAACAATAATGAAATATCTTTGGAATATTTTGTCTACGATATCAGCATTCTTTTGCTCAGTAAAAATACACCGAAATCCTTTTAAAGAATGGGTTTGACATTCCATATTTAAGATAAAAACCTCAAGCTTTCATTAAAAAAAATGCCCAGTTTAATGTCCTTTATATAAAACGTATCTGGTGAAAATCTTTTTTTTCTTACAATCAACCTTTCGCTCTCTATAAGATTTTATACTTCTTTTTATGAAGAAATAATTGGTTTTTATTTACATAGATCGTATATTTACTTAACCATTTATATTGGTAAAACATATTCATTGATCCGAGTACAAATTTATCAGTTTCACCGGCCCTTACCCTCCGCCATTATTTGAGTAAATCTTCAGTAAAGTTCGTGTCTTACTAACGGCGGTTGGATAATCACATTTTACTTCGAATTCACGGCACGGTCTTTTGCTTATAATATATAAAAATAACAGGCGACCAGATGGCCAGCAGTCACCTTCGCTGATCGATATAGGAATCTGACAATACGTTTTCAATGAATCCCTGGAAAACCTTGGTAGCGCTATTCGAAAGGCAGACGATTAAACAATTTGCGTTCGACAACGAAAAATATAATGAAAAACGATCTTAGGATAACCAACCACCAATCTGTTGTCGAATGGTCCAGGTAGCAGTTTTCTCGTATACAGTGGTGCAAGGCGCCCAGGGACAGGTATTAAATCTCTGACGCTGTTCAAACGTGTTTTGTAAAACAACAAATAAGAACTTTGGTTTTTTTCTGTTTTTTTTTATTTTAAAATGAAAACTTGTGACAACTTAGGTACGTAACTTTTAAATGATTAATCCGTATAAATAATATATCAATGATTATCGAACTGTCAAACCGAATGAGCCAAACTATCATCATTGGTGTAAAGGGAAATACGAAGATTGCTGACTGACTTTCAATGCTAGAGGATACCAGACTCCAGCAATGACAGTACTTAGGACAGTACAGGCCAGTATTACTTATAACTACGAACTGTCACTGGGTATTAGTTGAATTTAGATAGTAAAATCAATAGTATTTATTATGATGTTCGCGCCAATCAAATGAGAGAGAACTAGCTCATCTGCATAGGAGAGGAAATAATTGAATTGCCTGCTCTCCGTTACATAATTTTGTCTCTTCCGTTAATTGTGATGTCTCTTAACGATAGAAGGATCTATATTTAAAATGCGTTGTTTTCCAATATCGAAATATTTTATATTGACACAATATTTTTTGTAGTTTGGTATTGTAAAGCGTTAATATTAAGTTACTGTTACCTATTATTAATTCATAAATCATAGCTCTACTGGCTAACCATGTCTACATGGTTATAAAGGCCAGGCCTAAATTCGCTTGGCGCGCCTTGAATATTACACGCAAGTATACAAATACATGAAACAAGCAATACGCAGAGCTCACATTAATAAAAAATAACTAAGAGCAGTTTGAACGTGCTCACACGGGGTTCCGTGAGCAATTTACTTTACTTATGCTCGATTGATTGTCATCTAGAAAATATCTCACAAAGAGCAACCTGAATTCCTAATAACATCCGTCAAAACCAACCTCTAGTGTATTGTAATGAATATGTGGCAGGTATTTAATTACAGAAAAAATATAAAATGTTTAATTTCTTTTTAAAATAGATGCCGTGGTTCCAGAGATTACTCAACAATTGGCACTGTCGCTTTATAATATGAATCAGGGGCCCGCTCCGATTTCATTCGGCTGAACAATTATACAAATAGTAACTAATATATAGCCCATAATGTTTATCATGGAATGGGCACGTAATGCGCAGGGAGGTATATTATATGACCAGAAGAATGCTGAGAATGGAAGTGGATGGATATAAGGGAAGGGGAAGACCGAAGAAGAGGTGGATGGACTTAGTGGAAGACAATATGAAGATTAAGGATGGGTGCATTGAGATGACATATATGGAGATGTATAGTAGGAAAGGACACACTGTGCCGACCCCAAGTGATTGGGATGAGAGCCGGGAAATGATTAATGTATCTTTATATATATCTTAATATATTGTAAAAATTGTAAAAATTTGTACGTACTTTAAATATATCGACTACTTTTTTGAAAAAAAAATCCATGTAAATATTGTTTCATCGTTATTGCTTTTTTATGTAAATGTATAAATAACAAAGTTATTGAGCAAAAGCGTTCAAACATAACGTAACATAATAACCATAACGACGTCTGTACGAAGAACCCTAGAAAAAGGCAAATAATATCCGCGGAGAATGGGGTTCATTGTATTATGCTACTGCAGCGTGTACTTAACCCCGTCGTAAATAGACGAAAATTTATTTTACTATTGACACAGTTCCAGCTGAAGTCACCAACTTAATTTTTTAGGACTTGCTCCTTCTTAAACATATTGAAGATTTGATAATGGGTTCTGAAGATAAAGAGTGGCACTTCTCAACGGAAAAAAAGATCTAAACTTAAAATATATAAAATGATGTAAAACAATTCCACAACACATTTACATCATTGTGGTAGCATTGAAAACGTCTAACGAAACATAATAAATATTATAGTTTAAAATATTTTATAGCAGCAATGGGGTAGCACCATAAGAAGTCTTTCTGTCGAAAAAATTTGATTACGATATACCAAATAACATTAAAATAGGACCATTACTTTTAGAGTTATTGAGGAACAAACAATCAGAAAATCAGGCAAAAATTGTAAAAATTTGTACGTACTTTAAATATATCGACTACTTTTTTGAAAAAAAAATCCATGTAAATATTGTTTCATCGTTATTGCTTTTTATGTAAATGTATAAATAACAAAGTTATTGAGCAAAAGCGTTCAAACATAACGTAACATAATAACCATAACGACGTCTGTACGAAGAACCCTAGAAAAAGGCAAATAATATCCGCGGAGAATGGGGTTCATTGTATTATGCTACTGCAGCGTGTACTTAACCCCGTCGTAAATAGACGAAAATTTATTTTACTATTGACACAGTTCGAGCTGAAGTCACCAACTTAATTTTTCTAGGCTCAATTATAATAAACAGCTTCTTTTGTTGGCCGCTGCTGACTGCATTTCTATTCAGATGCCGTGGGAAAATCTTCTTAAACAGAGGAAAAGATAAATTCATATGATTCTTATGTTTATTTTGTGGAGAGGTTCAGTGAGGTTTATCCGTTAAGGTTCATTTGGTTGTCCTTAAAATCATGTGAGAAATAAGTAATACTACCTCGAGGGCTCGCCTAATTTCATTTTTGCACTGACTCTCCTTATCCAAGTGGCTTTCCGCCTTTTATACACATAAAACACAACAGTTCTAAGGAAATTTTCAGGAAAAATCAGAAAATTAATTTCAAATTGGAACAGCTTGTAGATCAAAAGAGTAAGGCCGGAAATTAGTGTTGTAAAGAGAAACATAAGTGTCACTCAGGCAGTGAAACTTACACTTTTTATGTAAATAACCGACATAAGAGCAGACGGGCCACCTGACAGTAAGTGATCACCGTCTCCCATGGATACTAGTAACACCAAAGGCCTCATTGATGCGTTGTCGGCAAAGAAAAAAGAAGAAATAAAAGAAAGTGCTTCTCTCAAACTCCCAGGCGAAATACAACGAGTCGTTTGGGGGCTGACTCAAACAGGAGGGTGGTAGCTAGTCAGGCAGGCTTCACGGAAAGACTATACTAATGACTTAATAATAATATTGATAATATAATTCTTACGCAAAATCTTTCCACCAAGCAATTCAGCTTCTGTCACCTTTTACGACAGCCTGTTTTGAAAACTTTTAAATGCGAGAATTCATCATCAATTCAGCCTTCAAATTTGCTGATTTGTCTTCGTTTCTGAATAGAAATCCAATTAAGCAAATGACTAAAAGACGAGAGTATTCACCAAAATATTGAAGTCAAAAATTAACACAACTGAGAAAGCCGCCTTAAAATAATTTTCCATCTCTTTAATTGAAACGGAAAAAACTCGCTTAAAAATTCAAGGATCGTTAAGATTGAACAAATGAGGTATATAAAACGTTGCATATAGAAAACCACTACCAGTACTTCAAAGTAATCAAAACCATAAGCGAATTTCAAATAATTACTAATTACTAAGATTCACGCACACGCGCATCGCATACAATACGCGACAGATATATAAAAACATACCCTTTGTGACAATCCAACTACGAAACTTAGCACCTTAAGCACTCTAAACTTTGAGTTTGAAAAGCAATCCTTTTTTAGTGTAAGCAGAAGAGGGTAGAAGTTTTAAAAGATACGCGGCTCGTTCGGGGATCAAGTTGCTTGTAGCGCACGAGTTCGACAATGTCACCTTATTACATTATAATGTAAAGAAATTCTTTTAAACTTTTAAGATGAACAAGATTTATTTATTCAGAAAAGTTTTTGAATTTACATAGATCTCTGTAATGACATTTCTTATATTATGATGATGACAGTGGTGGTGCTTTGTTGAGGTGGTGCGGTTTGTTAGTAGTAATTTCGATATAATTATACCTTTTTACGTTACATCTTACATACTCTGTAATAAAGTGACAAACTATTTATGTTACACGAGAGTAAAGGGATTTTGTTCATTGGTCCTTGAATCTTTTACTATGCTCAGGATTCTATGTTAAAATCAATTGCTGAGCTTTACATAATCCTTCGTTCCTCATTAATTTCATATTTTTATTTTAATAGTACTTATGTTTACTTTAAAATAACTGTACGTAAGAAAATAATATTATACTCTATGGGAGTTTCTTGACACTTTTTATCTCGGGTTTGGTGAAGTATGGTAGTGATAGGAAGTATGTTAGTGATGGGATAGTGAAACACCTTACCAACCTTGGTTGTAACAGAATCAAAGGGACAGATAAGTGTAAAATTATATATTGTCCAAACTTCTTTATTTATCTGCCGTCAATTTCTATTTAAAATTACCGATGTGTTAGCAATCCCTACCACGCCAATTTCGAGCCGCCCTCTAACAGCTTGTGTAACACCAAGTCTAGACCGGCCTGACGAGGCCCACGTGCGTTATTACATCTAAGCATCGAGTGCTAAAGGACTGCTTGTGGGGGATTGTTATCATCAGAAGAGGGATTCGAATAATAAGAAGATAAGATAAACATAATAGTATTTATCCATCCTTACATAGTAAGATATTTATTTATTTTATTTATTTCTTTTGAACCATACAAGAAATAATGGTACAAAGGCGGACTTAATGCTATAAGCATTCTCTGCCAATCAACCTTCAGGCAAAATTGAGAAGCGACGAATGCGGTACGTAAGATTAAAATAAAATAAGAATAGATACAATATACCATATATAAATACTATTTATAGATAACCAACATATATACATATATATAAATATTAAGTATAGCTAAAATTACTGTAAATATATACAAAAACAAATGATATACACATATAGCTATAAAAATACATAGGGAATGTAGTGATGGCAAATTTAGCTGTTTTGAAGGAGATCGCAAAGTTTTCTCTTGAAGTTCAGTCTAGTGGCTGGTTTTTTTAGATTGTCGGAAAGAGCATTCCAAAGTTGAACGGCTTGATAATATTTTAGAAAAAAATTAAAGATAATTGAACAACAGCACGGTTTTGTTCAAAAACGATCTACCACCATGAATCTGCTAATCTATACGACTTATCTTTACGAAGCAATAGATAAAAATGTACAAACGGATAGCATATAAACAGATTTTCGAAAAGCCTTTGACCGAGTTGATCATAAAATTCTACTAAATAAGCTAGCTTACAATGGAATTCGTGGCAACCTCTGGCGTTGGTTTAAATCCTATATCTCTAACCGTACGCAGAAGGTTGTCGTCAATGATTTTCAGTCGGCTTTCGTTCCTGTAACATCTGGCGTCCCACAGGGGTCCATTTTGGGACCTTTATTATTTATTATATTTATTAATGATGTTAATAATTGTTTCAACATTGTAATTTTTATTTATATGCAGACAATTTAAAAATCTATCACACTATCAAATTGTGCTGACGACCGTGCTAAGATACAATCAGATCTCGACTGTTTTTCAATGTATTGTCTACGAAACAAATTAAACAACTTAAACTTAAACAAGTGCAAAGTAATCAGACTTACAAAAAAAAAGTTAATTAGTAATTATAAATATAAACTTTGCGGCACAGACTTAAATTCAACTGAAATCATAAAAGACCTTGGTGTGACACTAGACTCCAAGTTACATTTAGACACACATATCGATAATATCATAAATAGGGCCTTTAAAATGTATGGTTTTGTAATGCGTACCTGTTTGGCGTTTACCCAATTGTCTACTTTTCTTTACATCTACAAGTGTCTCGTTCGATCTCAATTAGAATATGCAGTATCTGTTTGGAATCCATTTTATCAAAAGTATATAGATGCGCTCGAATCAGAACAACAACAGAATCAGAAACAAAAGAAATAATTAAGTCGTTTGAGTTATAAATTCGGCCTTATAAACACCCATATATTTCTCTTCTTAAAAAATATAACATTCAAACGCTTAAAACCAGACGTCTTCAGCTAGTATCGATTCTTTTATTTGACATTTACCATGGGAAATAAGACTGCATACCTCTTAGTGATAAATTATATTATACTGTACCTCATATCACTTATATGCGTAAGAAAAAGCCATTTTTCGCTATTGCCAAATGTCGCACTAATGCTGGTAGACGCTCACCTATGTATTAGATGATGCGTAGCTATAATGATAACTTTAAAGATTTGGATTTGATAAATACTCGTCCTGGCTTATTTAAAAAACAAGTATTACGGACTTCTCCTGTTGAGGAGTCTGTAAGAACAATGAATAACAACAATTACATTCTAATTTAAAACGAAGGTATTCCTCCGCTTTCAATAACATTTTTGTTTATTTATGTAGTAATCCGTGGTTAACGGTGTTGGTTAGCGACATAATACAGCGTTCATAATTGTTATTTAATTGTAATCTTTGTTGTTTACTGTTTGTTAACTCAAATAAATAGAAAAAAAAAAGAAGAAATATACGGGAATGGACACAGTAGCAATATCACAGGAAGATAAACAAATTTAAGTACCTATGATGTGCTAACAATTATCGCCATAAATATGTTTACCGTAATAGTATCATACTGATTCATTTTCTTTTTAGTAGTCCGTAAAAAATGAAGATTGATACAGGATTTGCCTAAGACGAAAAATAAATTGACTAAGTCAGCCTCATCTTGAAGGATTGTTTCCTAAAACTAAAGGAGCACTCAAATACAAGTAAATCAAAGCGAAGCTCTCGTAATTCTATCAATAGTGCTCGACGAATTACAAAAAGCACAAAAAATAATTGTATTCACGTTTCCTGCTTCGAAAAACACTCGCCGTCAGCACCTGGTGGATGAACCATATCGGTGGCCGTAGTATAGCATAAGTACTCAGAGTAGCCCCTAGCTCTCACATCAAACCACACCGAAGCAGCAAGGTTGAACACCCTCTATGCCAGTCCAGACCGCCAGAGTTCCGAAAAGCGATCTATGGTGGACTGCTAATGGATTGGACTATCACAATTTTTGTAACTGTATAAATCCAAAGATAAGCCCTGGGAATGTAAATTTAAATACATGTAAATTTAACTATTAAAATAATAAGGACGAAAATTCAATAGTATACACAATCCCTTACCCAACAAAAGTTGTAACCGAACTTGTTTATAGATAAAATGTATTTTTAATGTATACTCATCCGGGAATTCAGTTACTTGGAAACAAACAACGATCGAACGGTCGTTTCGTTACCTAGCAACCGCCCCTGGGATCGATGTAGAGTTATTCATTACATAGAAGGAGCAGTGAATATTTATGTTTTTGTTTATCATTTAAAATGTGTTTACTTTCTCAAAGCTTTAATGAAATCTCTGACTTACGCATTTTCAAAACAAACAGTATCATAGTAATCATAACTTTTTAAATATAAGTAGTTGATAAACTAACAGACAGGTCCTATAATGGTAAGGAATCACTGCCACCCATTTGACAACTCCGACGGGTTGACAGATTACTTACATAACTTACTGTAATATCTCCCAGTTTTGATATTTTAACCGATTCATTATGGTTTTTTATATTCCAAATAACATCAAAGCTTTGATTAAAATAACAAACAATTTACCTCGTTACGTTACTAATGTTAGTAACCGAAATTATTTTTATGAATATTTTTATCACTATTACCGGTAAATAGTAGTATACCTACTTATTTTTCCTACAGTTTATCAACTGCGGAGTTACAATTTCGTAAATAAGATAAATTATCTTTTATAAATATAGATATCTCCCTATCTTAATTCATTCTTGTTCTATTTTTAATTAGACTGAAGTAGCGATCGAAATTTTAGTAAAATATTTGTAATTTATTATTATTATTAGTTGAGCATTCATATTTGTATGTTTGCTAAAGGGAACAATTTGAAACGAAAGATCTACAAGCTTAGCCATCCTTAACACTCTTTATCAAAACGGAAGCCGGCAACAACTTGTTTCACACCAAAAACCTTCTCTGATATTTCATAGCTCTGCATTCTAAAATTCCCCAGCAGACATCCTGTCGCCAACGCGTGCTCTCTACTGAGTTTCAGGGCCTTTCAATAAGCTTTTCGTGGTTAACGCACCCCAATAAAGATATTCGACATAACAGTATCAAAGTGAGTCTTTTTGTTTTTCGAGCGGTTTATTCTCATCGAATTCTAATCTTTCGAAACGGTAGTCGGTAAACGATTAAATTAACTTTAATTTGAATTTTAGACAAATATTGCATTAATACTACACTTGGATAAAGTTTCGTGTGAAATAACTTCAATACAAAATCCCTACAAAAACTTAAAATCATTGACATAAAGTTCACAAAGACAAAAGGCACCTACTTCCCACATTATTCATACATAAAGTATACATAATTGTTTATATACATACATATATTACAACACAACCGTTTCGCATAAAAGTCCTTGAAGGGAACGAACACTCTCAGATCATCATAACATTTATATCCCAGATTTTGTATCTTCCCGCAAAATGAGAAGGGTTAAGATACGAGGGCTAAGAGCAAAATATATGTGAACCTTCCAAACTACATCGTCTAATCGGGACTACTTGTTACATATGAAGATGGTGTATTAATGCAATAGTTAAAAACAGTGTACCTTATCTACACTAATAATAAGTGTGACGGGGCTGAATCGTTAAATTTAGGAAATTTTAATGTACGTACGCTTTATAACGGATGTACACTTCAAACTTCTTTTCTTACCTTCTCATTTCCTGGCCGACAGTTCATACCTGATACCTTTGGTCTTGCTGATCGACATCAGCCCATCGACATGGGCAAGGGTGACCACTGCTAAGGTTGCTCGTCTGCTCGTTTTTTGGCTATTAACTTAAAAAAAAACACTTATTTTTAATTTTTTTTCTGTCTATCTGATCTCGTATCGCACTAAAACCACTAAACAGATTATGATGACACGCATTTTAGTTACTTATAATATAGATTATAATCTAGGATACTTATAATCTCAAGAAATAGATCTGTTTCCGCGGGATAGGAAGTAAATAAAAGTTAATATAAACAGGAAGGAAGTATATAGAAATTTTGTCTGCCTAAAATACATTAATATTTTTTTTTATCACAAAACTAGAAAAACGCATCGCTTAAACAATGCTGTTTCTAAACGTAAGGCGTAAGTTATATTAAGAGAGGTTGAGTTTCTAGTACCCATATACAATAGTTTAATGGTAGAAAATGAAATTAAATCTATGTATAAATATAAAAACAAAATACCATTTTCTCTTCTGTATCTGAACTTTTCCTTTTTTTATTTTGTACATTTAACAAGCTTTAGCTTTATTAATAAAAAAATTAGGAAAAGGAGAACTGCTTGCTAGTGGTTGTATAAAATTCGACTTTAAGATGTGAACTAGGTCATTACTCATGAGTCATGCTCGAGTCAGCCCCGACTCTGCTCCAGCTATTATTACAAGCGGCGGCGGTAGTCGAGTCTAGAAATAACTAATTGTTTCAGGTCACGAAACGACATTTTTAAGTTTACAAATTCAGACGAAGCTACCTACACAGATAAGCTGTAGTTAGTTACGTGGCATAGGTGTGTTATAAAACCGATATTTGTAAAACGCCTGATAAATTCAAGTAACAATTGTTACGGATGCGGGTATTGTTTCTAAACATAAGGATACTAACAACCAAATTTATAAAATAAAAAATATTCTGTTATCTATGAGCTATCTTGACATACCCATTGTAAACGTTTAAGTTTTTTTTGAAACTCAGCAAGATAAGTAGATATTCTACCGTTGTATTACGGATACGTATTCTGATGTTTTTAATTTAAAAAATCACTATAACTCATTATGAAATCATAGTCATACACACATTTTGAAAACAAAATATATAGTCACCAAAAGAAAATTGACAAAAAAAATTCGCGTGTCAGGAGCACCGTCCATCATTGTATCCAGGCCCGCCACCCTGCACGTCGTGCTGCTAAATAACAGAGGAGGCTATGGTGAATGGCTCCCTCTGTTGTGTGACGTTAAACTCTTTAAGTTCAATCCCATTCAGTCCTCAGTCACTCAAGAGTTTAACCCCGAAGATATTCGTGTACGATGAAGTGTTTTTACGTCTTGCAGTAACGAAGAGACAATCCTTTCTAATCCTGATCTTTTGTTACAGAATCTTTAGTTACTAACTTCCACATCAACTCCCCTTGTGTTTTAAGAAACTAGATTCAAACCTTCTAGTTAATGTAATATGAAATAATTAATGTAATATGAAATAGTTAATGTAATATGAACTAATTATACAAAAATTGTATGTGCGTGGGTGCGTGTGTCCGTGTGTCCATCTGTGTGCGTGTGTGTGTGTGCACGTGGGTGCGTGTGCGTGTCCGTATCTGTACGTGTGTGTGTATGTTTGTGTGTTGATTCGTGGGTGTAAAGGTGTAGATGTGCATATAATTAAAAAATATTAAGCGGGTTCTCCATTTCCTTCTTGGTTAACAACGAGTCGCTATTGTCTTTCATGTTACATCCGTCCTTGGACGGCAGTGCCAATTACCACCAGATGGAATAGCTGGTTCGCTATTTACTTAAACAATTAACTGTTTTCGTGACAATTGTTTCCGTTTCTTACCAGTACAACGATAAATAACTATTACTAAACACACTAAGGTGTCATATAGGAATACTTACTCTCACTCACTCTCATGTAATATAATATACTATATCATAATACTGCTGATTATGTCTATAGTAGAGACTTATAACATAAAATCCTATTTCATTACACGAAATATCCACTCTAATGAACACCAAATGAATTTGATAATCGATAAGAAAATCAATTTACGCATTTCGATAATTAAACAAGGAAAATTAATTGAAAAGAATAGCCGATTACTGCGAGGTCGCTTTTAATTTCACAGCCTACCCGCAATAATTGATTATTCACGACGTGCTTTATAATAAGGGGTAAGTTAATGCTTCGGTATTTAAATCAGGAGTAGGTGTCGCCTGTGTGCGGAGTTCCAATATGAAACGGTCTTTGGTTTTCGGTCTGTGTATCGCTTTTGCTTTAGCTGCACCTCATGTAAGTTTTTGTTTTGTTAACATTAGTTTGAAAACTATGTAAATGAATAGGTGTTTGTATTTTTTATATCTGTGTGTACTTCTGTAGGAATTGAATGGAGTCCTTTAATGTTTTTCCCGTGATTTCAAATATTTCAGTTATCAATATTTTTTGCACAAATATACAACGAAATGACATTCGAATAATAGCAATTAATTATATCATATTATTTATTATATTATAGCAATTAATAATAGCAAAGAATTATCTTATTATTCAAAATTTTATGTTTTTTGCCTTGATTACGTTTACTGATATTTTATATAGCCTATCTTGGGCGCAATCACGTGTCTCACTACACACTAATTATAATTAAGATTGGTCGAGCCATTCTCGAGTTAAAACAGGACATACGGACAGACAGGCAAAAATCTTCAAAATAGTCAAATTAATGTCAGTGAGTCAGAAAACGAATATATTATATGTCTATCATAAAATTTGATAAAAAGTACATGGAATTTACAGACAGACAGACACTATAAATTTATATAGTAGTATAGATTCATATAAAGAATACATTATAATAGAAAGATTACCAGCCAACTAAAGCTAAAGGCAACGTATTCCTTTAGTGTTAAAAACGTAGGCGCGATCGCCGCCACACATTGCGAGGAGTAAAAAAATTAAATAAGTCGAGTAAATTAGACTTTATTGTATAAAAAAATTAAAGAGCAATTTAATAAATCTCATCAACTGTCTATTTTTAGATTTGTCAACTTGTCGTACATATACAGTTCTAGAGAGGTTATAACCCCGACGACCCTCGCTCGGACCGCGTCTGTATAGACGTCAATTGGCAGCGGACCCCAATTACTATCAAGTGCTCAGTCGGTCTGGTCGCTAGTTAGCTATTGGCATAAGAAATAAAATGACATATTCTTTCATGACATGACACTCGGTTATGTAACTGCACGACTTATGAGTACATATGTCGGCAATGCCATTAGTTTTAGCAGAATTGTCGAACATAGCATCAGAGTATAATCGTTTAACACTTTTAATTAATTGTTAACAAACACTTCACACGGGGCAAACGAAACAAGTAACAGTTCCCAGTGCGGAGGAACCGATCTCTTCGACCGCAGAATGTAAACTGAGGTTTCATCCGGCGTCGCTCCGCTAGCTAGGCTCTGTTGTAGCACGATGTTAGCCGAGTATCGACGTCATCGCGGCGGTGCTGCCATCACTCGGATATCGTGCTGGGTTTCGTTTCACGTCTATACTAATGACCATCTCCGACAAGTATATAACTTAGTTTATCGTCAGCATATTAACGATACCGTAGCCCAGTCAGCAGTGACCTGCCCGCTGACCGAAGGATCTCGGATTTGTTCCCGACAGAACAGGCGTAGTGTAATATAAATGTTTGTTCTCGGATCGTGGGCGTTTGTGATGTCTAACTGTGCGTCTATACCACCAGTAACTGTGAATCTGGGAACTTTCGATATGTATTTATTACGTCATCTTACGGCACCTTAACGGCACCGTTGTGCCCGTCATTTTTTGCTTCAACTACAGTTTCTAAACGGTGCTCTGACATTGAGGAGAAGAAACAGCGAAATAAACTCCTCGGCACATCTTTTAAAATAACATATTACAATTACAAAGTAAGTTTAAGCGTGAGCAGAACTGGTTTCGACACTGTTATTCCCAGGCGTCCTTGTCATCTATACCATAATATACTTTACATACAAATCATGCTTTAACACGTCGCTCAAAAGCCGCAATAGGTAAATCACAAAGTTGATACTTTGGAATATTATTGAAAAAACTAACACCATAAAGAAACGCTGAATATTTTAAAGACGATAATATGCAGATGCCTATTTCTTTTTTCACTATTGTGTACATATCACTTTATGGTCTGCATTTATGCATATATGCAAGCACGTTATACCCATATGCACGGCTCATATATTTTGCGAGCGCCCGACTGTGTAATCTAATATGCTCACCGTTTAGGACTAGACTGTTTAATTAGGGCTTAGTCTAGACCAGGGATGGACAACCTTCGGCTCGAAACTATCGATGGAAACTAACTTAAGATATCGCAACGGCTTCGTACGTGATTACATTGTCGTGAAAATTGTAAATAATATTCATTTCGTGATTAGAGA
This sequence comes from Megathymus violae, assembly GCA_003671415.1. NCBI lineage: Eukaryota > Metazoa > Arthropoda > Insecta > Lepidoptera > Hesperiidae > Megathymus > Megathymus violae. The sequence goes on from PDGT01000002.1 coordinate 9,042,677, forward strand.
GATTGAATAGTTAAACAAATCCCAGTTCGAATCTATAAATACATATTTAAATTTCATTTGGATGATTTGAGGCGTAATATCCTTTTTCCAACGCCAATTTACCTTCTTCCAATTCATCGCAAATTCTACATTCGTTTTAGGGAGCATTCTACTAACTTTTTAAAATATACTAATAACATAAGGAAAGATTTTGAGTAGGGCGGCAGATAATCTCCAGAACTTCGGCACCTATTAAAAAAAATCCCTTATCCTTTAAAAGGTACATATACACATACCAATTAGTTAGTGTGCGGGAAACTAGTGAATCTACGTTTTAGGTAAGTCATACTTCAGTCTATTAGTATCTACGTATTTATTAAGTGGCTGTTCGATCGCAAGTGATCAACAATACAAAAAAAACGGCTGACAGAGTGTAACTCCTACAGCAAGTTATTAGCAAAGTTTCGTGCTCAATGGTTCTAGAATTGGCAGGCGCTTTTAAATAACAGTGAAGTCATACTTCTATACATAGGTTTTATGCTGTTTAGAGATTAGTATAGATTATACGTATGTAATGTCTACTACTCCGACCCCGTTCATCCCGTTCAACCCGAACGAAGTCGGAGCAGACCGCTAGTTGTACATAAAAGTATTTTTAATGTTTCAAGTTAGATAGCGCTACTGTTACATAACAAAATAGTTTTTGTATCGTCCCTATTGCCCTATTATATTTAATCTATTTGTCAAACTGACGTTCGTATACCGAGCCATATGAATGCAGAACGCGTTTTGCAGTCGAATGCTTAATCTTGCATACATTTCGTTGAGATCTTGACTATTTAATTAAACCTAAGGGGATCTACTAACAAGTCGATTTATATGAGACTAGAATCCAGATTTTGCTGATTTTAAAGAATAGTATTAATATATACCGAAAACAGTGATTGCTTAAACACATTTTCATGGATTTTGTAACGTTCGTATTTAATTCTAATAAACGGTTTACAGAACTTTATGAGTTACAATTTTTTTTCTTCCATGCAATACTACAAAAATTTATTTGTTTCCTTTAATTCCATACTTTTTGAAAGGCGAACATAAACAGTCTTAAAAGATGAAACGGCACGAAACTCCCAGCGACAATATTTTTTACTCACTACTTGTGATTATATGTATTTGAATATAATAATCCAATTTACAGTAACCTTTCATCATAAGAATATCTTTGATACGAACTTTGAATTTACTTGAGTTAGTTCCGTAACTTAGACCGAATCTTATTATAAACTAGCAAACTACACTCGCTTCGCATCTGGAAAACTACGCGTTACGCTAACAATAGTACCCGCAATATTTTAAATTAATTTATAACTTTTTTATTTATGGACGGATTGCAATGAAACAAACTAAGTATTAAGTGATGCTTACTGCAATATATTAGTAAAAACCAGAATGAAATCGGTAAGGCCGTTACTGAGATTAGTGCGAACAAACGCATGGACAAACAGAGAAAAACTCAAAGAACTATTGTTTTGTGTTACATTGCGTTAATAAAGACCCCTAATAATATTTTTTCGAATATATCGTTCATGTACTGAAAGCGATCAGTTAGAATTTTATAATATGCATAGACTTCTACACATTTATTCACGAATGAGCCAACAGTTTTACTTACTTCGAGTGTTGACTTATTGCTAGTGATACTCTACAATCCGCCTATTTCCTCTAGAACTCGATAGGGTGCGGTCACCTATGATTGACACACACCTATTAATTTTCATGGCACGGCTGGAACTCGCGCCGATGTGTGTGACACGAACTCATTTATCACGATAACGTTATGAATGACCAACATTGGTATCAGAATATTCCCCTAATCAGTGAATTAGAGGTAATTTATGAATCGGGGCAAGGATCGTTCCATAAATAAAATCATTAGAATTTATATCGATCTTTTGAATAAAAACGAACTGGCAAAAATTTGGCCATTAAAAATAACTTTTTTCTTTCTAAGTAACACCAATATTCACTGGTGTGTCACAATTCATTTTAGATAATATTATGTACGTTAAATATATTGTGATAGCTTTCTTAATAAGAGTGATCGGAGAGTCGATTTGTTGAAGAGTTGGAGTAGTTTGACTTTCGAAAAGTGTTTATAAAAACTAAGTTTGAATAAATTTTATTTTATTCATTCATTCATTCTAACGCCCAATGGTTATGGCACAAGTAAGAACTTCTGCATCATTAAATACTGATTCAAATTCAAATTTGTCGTCTGAGTAATTAAGCCCCAGAAAATACATATGTGCTTACTTATTCATACTTACATCAATAATTCTAAATCAGTTTTGTAATAGTATTTAATAAAAATATAACTTACCTATAGCATACGCCATGAAGCTTAACTCCAGCTTATCTGATATACCTTCTTCGACATCTTTATGAGGATGGATCAGCCTCGTTGAAAAAAAATTTATTCAAATTATTCAATATTTTTACTATACAGATATTATATATTTCAAATGTTTACCATCCGCAAAGGTCCTAACCTTCTCTGCGTTGTTCTTAGAGGGAGCACGAACAAGAGCGCTACGAACAGCAACAGGAAGAAAAGGATGTAGGGCAATACGATCGCGAAGAAGATCAACCTTTAAGAGTAAATAAATTTCATCAGTTTGCTTGGGAGCGGCGTGGATGAGTACTTTTCGTACCTTTTCTGTTACTAGACGAAGCCTGACTCTACGGTTGGTATTAAAGGCAAATTATTGTCCTCTGATCGCCGCCAAATGTATTCAGAAATGCGGGCGATCGAAGCGCACCTCATGACTAATAAAACAGCCCTCTTAGTTATGGTTCTTACTTTGAAACAATTGCGATATTTCCAAAGCCACTCGTGGCAGTCGGAGAAGACGGCGTCCTGGTCGTGAGGGGTTAATGCCTTTATGTTGGGACGAAAAGAAAGGTGACTAGTAGAATTTCCAAGGTTAAACGTTGGATTATTACTGGAACACATACCATATAACCATATGAGAGGCTACAGGGGTTTTAAATTAAGAATTTATTAAGGGATGTTATTAATTTTCGTCTAGTTCGATCTGCAATTATTATTGCATACTTTTGTATTATATATAATTTCGGTTAATATTATTTTAAAGAATTTATTTGAAGTTTAACTACTCGCGTCATCTATCAGAATCTATTACGAGTAGTTAGATATAATAAATATACTTTGAAAAATAACCGCTAACCCTCAAGTCATAACGCAATTACACGTTCACAAAATCATACATAAAGACTTAAAATATAAGTATTTTTTGATTATATGAATAATTACTAAGATAGATGTTTTTTTATTTATATTTTTTTTTTCAGTATTCTTCATATGGCGTAAGTTTTTCTTTGTTACATATTGTCACGTATTGTTCTTTCAATGTCGTAATATACGAATAAATTAAAATTGTTTTAATCTTTTTAATTAGCCATTAAGCACCAGTGTAGACCTGCTGGCAAAAGAACTAAATTATTTATCATCGGTGAGTTATTATAACTTTTTTAAGTGTGTGTAAGCGGCTCCATTTATTCCTTAGTACAACCGAAGTCCGAACAAGTGACTACCGTGTACAGGAACAACGAACGAGGACATGACATTCAGTTATTCTGTTAAAGATAATTAGGTTTGATACTCAGCTCAATCCCGACGTTACCGGTATGGTGAATAGGTTCTTGTGTGCCTAGCTAGCTGTTACTCTCGTACCAACACTGAAATGTTTGGACGTGCTTCTGTTACAGTTTACAAGCGAGTTTACTTCTTTCTTGATGATTGTCAACGTGTCGGAGATATGTATACATATACGAATAGGCTATACTGATCACTTACCATCACGTTGTCAGTTTACTACTAGGAAAATGTGTGTTTTAAATTGTATCGAAATAAATTCTATTATCTATATAAATAGGCAAAGACAACATAGTTTAATACCTTCTCATCTGCGTTTTAACAGATATTCTTTTTCATTCATTTGCTACCCATTGAAAAGATTTAGTGTTGTCTGTAAAAAAAAACAGCACATCGTTTAATAATTATGTTTGAATTTGGAACATTATGCGAACATCAATATTTATTTAATCTGTTGTGGATTAACACAGAAGCTTACGAATATAGATGAAATATGTGACGTGCGAATAGTAATCTATTTTTATGATTTTTTTACAGAAATATGGAGGACAAGGCGTAAGTTTATATTTGTTTAAAATGTATAAAATTCTAAAAAAAAATGTAGTTAATAACGAAAATGTTGTTTTAAGGTTCTAAAAGTGTCATACGTAAGTTAATCTTAAACTCTTTTTCCTATTACTGGTTTTTTTGTTATATATTTTATGACTCACAAAATGTTTACTATCTATCAAACTTACTACTACTTACTATCAAAATCACATTTTTTTCTAGACCCCACCAAGTCAACGTGCAGTAAGTTACATAGATTTTTCAAAATTACCGGTTTTTTTTCTACCGTTTATGTTTCGATTGCAATATTACTCAGACTTCAATATTGTAGTCTTAATTCAACCGTGTTTTTGTCAATGTGTGACGTGACTTGAATATGTGCATCCTCTACTTCATTTAATGACATAGAGCTTATGCTCCAAAATATTTACGCTAATATAAGAGAGTCGTAAACAGAGAATATTAGAGACGAAATTAATTACACCCTTCCATTCGCACACGAAAGAAAGTACCTTACGCGAATTAAGCCAATACCTAATGTTTTAAAATGTATCCATACGAATTAATTATAACATAATGCACTGCCTTAATACGAATTGTCTTTTGTGTTAGGATATTTCGGTAGTCCATGACCTGGGGGTAAGCAGTGATTTATTCCTGATAACATTTTCGTATTTGTTTAAGGTGTAATCACAAAACAATTACTAAACCAGCTTTATCATCCTTTTAGAGTTAACTTGTTCTTAATTTTTCCAGCATTTGAACCTGAAATATGTAAGTACGATACAATTAAAACACAATCAATATAAAACTCTTTATGTTGCACCAAAAAATCTGTCGCATGGATAAAGAGACGGTACACAAAAAGGTGTTTTATAAAGGGTAAAATTTGAAATTGTAATAACAACTACTCCTCAGTTATGACGGAATTTATTCTACAATTGTAACGATTAGCAAACAAACAGACCCTTTTTCATATTACATATGCTAGCATATACTTTTTTATTTTTTATTAGCGCTTGAGTACCGTTGAGATTTTATCCAGTGCTATTAGTAATAATTACTAAAAACATTTATTCGGAAATTAAAAAAAAAAACTGTATAAAAAATGCAAACTTTTTTATTAACTCCCAGTTTTCACCTTACGCTTATTTATCGAGCTATAAGTGCACAGGTGACATCATAAAAAAAGTTTATTCCTCTACAATTATATTGAATATTTTTAGTAGATATGCATGTCAGTCGAATATATATATGCTTCATTAATTTTTTTAATGTTTATTAATTAATGTTTCATCAATTTTGTGTAGCAGCCACCTTCACTGTATGCCCAAAATAAAAAGGTAAGTTAAATTAATTTGGTACTCCACATCGGCGACCACTTAAATAATTAACTTCACATCGACATGAATAAATTCGCCCATATTTCCCTGAATTCATGTTCGTATTAAAAATAACTATGTTTTTTATTTAGCGATGGATTGCAATGAAACAATTTTTTTTAAATAGTACGTGATGGCTACCGCAATACATTCGTGAAAGCCATAACGAAATCGGTTGAGCCGTTTCTGAGATTAGCGCGCACAAACGCACAGACAAACAGAGGCAAAGTCTAACAACTATTGCTATGGGTTCTAGTCTATTATAACAGTGCCTAGTCTAGTCTCATAGATCATGTCCAAAAAGCGATCGGGTCTTGATAACGGTTTTTTTTTTCAATTTCATAGAATCAACAAAGCAGATACACTTCTCTTAATCAGCAGCAGGTCGGTAAAAAATAGAAATTATTTATTTTAATAATAGCCTTTAAAAGTCACGTAAAATAGTCCGCGAAATAAAATTAGATGTTGTAGATACGTAGATTTAGTATAGATGGACAAAATAAATAAAATACCAAATGCAAATTGCAAATTGGCCACGTGATGGGAAGTGGTCAGTGCCACCTTTGTACATCGACAACACCAGAACGCCTCTAATGTTCTGACACGTTGATTCTTAGTAGTAGCAAACCATGCAGTCAAAGGGGTTCGAATCCAGGCTAGGAATATTCATTTTTCGTAAAACGAACGATACAGTTTTTGTTTCCATCAAAACGGGTCCTAGACATCTTTGAATACTTTTTGCTACTTCATATATACTCGAATAATTCACCTGTATATATCGATTTCTTATAGGATACATTGTACAGAGTGTGCGCAGAAATACACGATCTAATTCCTTGTTCCCCCTTCCACTCGTCTAAATGGACAAATTTAAATATAATTATAAAGACATATCAAGAATTATTACACTCGAGGATTTTTTTCAAAGCTTTCAATGAAATAATTTTTAATTATAATTCACACACACTACTGTGGGTTAAGATGAAGGCAACGTGAATTATGTATTTATACCATCATCACCTGGGAATAATTATTTTATCGTTCGATTATTCACTTAACGGATACTCAACTCGCTGGTACTACTTACAGAATTATAACAGGCTACATCGTATGGAGGTATGTTTACGGTTCTATACAGATGCTAGTTTGGTATGTATATTTCTACAAACACAAACAGTCACCGATTAACGTAATAAATGTTGTTTGTTATTTTAGGGACAACACCGTCCTGTCACACAAACGCACACTTACACACTGGCACGCACTCACACACGCACAGTAATTATGTATGTTTACAGAAACTAATTCTACTCGTACTGCCGGCTAGGAAGGTTCCCCAGGAAAAAACGGCGAAAACCAAAATTGTCGATTTTCTATTCGGTCACCTAACCAACCTGATAGTGAGGGCGTACTATATTTCAACATTATCTCAGATGCTATAAATCGTACAAAAGATACATTTTTGTATCTAGTAAATTATAAAAGAAGAAATGTTTCGTAAACAGAATATATTTTGTGCTGAGCAGATAAGTATCAAAAGGACAAAACATAATTTGTTGGACAACAACATTATAGCTCAAGGACGACAGAATAGGATAAAAATTGTAACTAATACATACGCGCATACGCACACACACGCAATTAAACCCATACTCACACACACGTGTATAAATTTGGGTAATTTTTAGTTTTTATATATTTTTTTGTTGTTTTACTTATAAGGAGAGGTATGAATCTAGTTACCCACGACACAGGGAATCCTAGCTAGTGGGAGCTCGAAACCAAATATTTTGTTAAAAAAGAAAAAACAATAAATATTTTTTCATTTTCATTTCTTTATTCTCAATGTAGTTTATTCTATTATTATTTTTTTGTGTGTAATCAAGCACATTAACCCATGTGTACATTTATAAACACCTTTTATAATTGTTTATTAATGAAGTTACTTAATTGGTGATGGTATTACTTGATTATATACCGAACACTAGGAAAGAAGGTGACAACAATAATATAAACAAAACGCGCAACACAAACAATACACTGACATCTTTCACTTTTTTGTAACTACAAATGTTTGTTTCTTTTCCGCTTTTTTTACAGTAATCCTAATTACCTGCGACGTGTCAGACGTGAAATCGACGTGTTAATATTAGTAATAAAAAATTATATATCATACAATACTCGGCAATTTTTTCATTTTCATGTCATTTATTGGCAGTACGATAAAGAAGAAAAAAGAACGAGAATATGTATTTAATTTAATATTTTTGTATGGCAATTCAACTTTACTGATTTTATATTTTGATATTTGATTTTATATTTTTATATTTAGCTCACATATGGTAAACATCTTCATATCATTTTCAGCATCAGCACTATGAATATCGCCCGTCGAACTATGGGGACGTAAGATACTTTTTTCATTAATACAATATCATAAAAAGACCACATTTTAAAGGGCTACATCTATTTATAAATGACTTATAAATATAATTAGAAGTTGCGGAATAGTCTCTTTTTAAATATATCCATGCAAGACCATAGTTACAAAATAATCACAATAAAATGAAATCACAATGACAATTTTGATAGAACAATCCATCACTTGCCCAAAATAATTCACCGTCAAAAATAACGTCGCTTATCTAATCGCGTATATTTAATAGACATTAAATTACTTATTATTTTCATTCGATATTTCAGAATCACGAATTAAGCAGGTTGTTGGATTTGGTAAGTCGATTTTAAAACAATTTCGTAAACATTAATGGTTAACTGTGCTGTGTGTTATTGGGGTGATGGGCGATTATGAAGCATACATTCTCGTGGGTGTGATTGTGTTAACGTTTATGTATTTATTTTACAGAGAAACCTAGATGATGACGATGATGTCCAAGGTCAACAGAAGAAACGTTAAACAGCGTATTCTTCTTTCGTCTCTTTAAAGCACGTCCACCGACGAACCGCGCCATGGACACCGACATTTATTAATTTTGTTACTTTTGTTTAAGTAAAATCCATGCATTAAAGAAAACTTCAATCTGCTACTTGTTTTTTTTTTTTTCGACCAGGGAAATTATTAAGACCGTGCGAAATTTAAATGCGACATTCAAAGGACAAGTAAGGAGATATAAACTTAAGTTATAAAAGGCTACAATTTCTGTATGGAAAAAAATAATTGAAAAACACTTATTCACATGATGTTTACATACACACATGCACACATACATACGGGCACACGTTCACATTTCTTGTCCATTAATATGACACGATAAGTTTTTATTTATTTATGTAGATATATTTGTATCGTGTAGATAAATAATTAAATTTTTTCCCACTAAAATAATACGGTCAAAAAATAGTTTACATTTTATTTTATTTGATATTAGCGACCCACCCTGACTTCCTTCGTTCGTCCATCTGGAATAATGTACATGTAACTTACATCTTGTTAAATAATTTTCCAAATAAATGCCATGGTTCCACACAAAGCTCACAAGATTTGCACTTTCTCTTTATAATTTTTATGTAGATTTTATAGATTTTTTTAGTTTATCTTAGGTTTTTCTTTCAATACCAATATATGATTACAATTATCTGCTCCCCGTTAAACCAGTCAATGAGCCGAAATATTATTTACTTTATAGTAATGAGTAATCAGTAAATCGAGGTTATCTGAATTTTTATAAACAACGCAAATCGATCAATACAATATCAATCTATCAATACAATCAATTGTTAGAGGTAAATCAAAGCTTCAACCATTATTCCATAAGCAATATAAGACAATGCAAAAGATCGTTACACAAATTAAAAAGGAATTCAATGCCCAGGGAGGCTTCAACTTTACTAACTAGATGGCGCTGTATCATATTCTGAATCACGCTAACGAATGTATGCTCGCATTAGTATAAGACGTTCACGCAAATAAAAAACGTCGCAGGTTTCCTCATTAAACACCGTTAAAGCAAGTGTTAATTTATTTTTGAGTAGGATCAAAGAGAAGATCCTCATAATTATAAATAAATTACTCACTACTGCTTAATTTTTTTCATACGTAATAATTGTAATTTGTATTTATAGTGTAGAAATAATGATTTTGTGCATTTTAAAATAGATAGTGGTTTGGTAATAACATTGTAAAAATTACATGAATATAAAAATTGTCATTGTGCAAGTTACGTTACAATAAAATAAACAATTTTGGTGTAAATAATAAAATAACTACTTGGTTTTAAATCGAAAACTCATGACAAGGTTTATTGATTAACTAACCACACTATAAGCTGTTGTCTATAAGTGTTTCAACAACTTGAGGCAAGTGAAGCTTGTTTACTACAGTTTCAGACAATCACTGACATTTTAGTGATCTGTGGTACATGGTATACCCTGTACAAGTTAGCTTGATCTTTTTGACAGACGGGCTAGTGATGGGAAACAGAAAATATCCAAAAAATAATGTTTTAAATTACTTGTAACTGTGACGAGATGTGTGGGTGTATTATGTGTGAAATTCTTTATTGCACTAGACATATAAAACATTGGGTAGATAAGCGACGGTGGGTCAATATTCATAATAAGTACCTATTTAATATTACAGGGTTATTTTTGTACCTCTCACCAAATTTAAATAGGTGGTTCAGTAAATAGGTGGTTCATGAAAGTAAACAACTTTCCCAAAAAAACACGAGTCGAAAAGTGAAAAAAAAAAATCAGACCTTCCATACGAAATCGACCACGTGATCGAGCAGTTTTCTATGGGAGGGTCGAATTTTTTTTTTCACGCCTACTTTTTTTATTAGGAGACGACAGTTTATTCTCCTCATCACCTTCTTTACCATATTTTTCCATAGAGATTCGTGTCACAGTAGCTAATCCAATCCCCAAAGCGTCAGTTACACGTTGCCGCACTTGAGACAATGGCAATAACGATCCCCCATTTTGTGACTCACACTCAAAATAATCGCGTAAGCGAATCACAAACGCGTTTCATTGTTGAGTACAGTTTTTTTCGCCCCTTTAGGCATGGTTAACAAAAGTTCAAAACAAAAACTTAAATTCAACAATAATAATGTTACGGGCAGGTAGTCCTGCTTCCTCTTAACTTCTTCCTTTAACCTCTTCTTTCCTCTTGACTTTACTCCACACTACTGACCCCGAGTATTCCCGACGTTCGGCTTATATGGCCAGTCGATGGAACGATGGAATACGTAATTCAAATCAGAATTCAATTTCTTTTTACCTTATTTTTCTAAAAAGAGTTATACCAGCTAAAGAGACCCCAACCACTATCCAAAGAGATCCCAACCAAAAGGACCCCCGTTCGTAACAATAACTTAACAATGATCTTTAATAATGATTTTTTGTAATCGATATTTGTAACAGTTACTGCCTGTTATTCGTGTCCATCCGTCCGACCGATGTAACATATTACCGATGTTACTATTTAAATTTTACTTTGAAGCAATAAAAAGTCTTAAAATTTTCGGATAACGCTTGAATCTTTAGGGACTTTTGTGTTATATGTATTTTTTAAATATTTTTACAATTTTTAAAATCATTAAATTAAGAAAATAATATGTTCGTCATTGCAAAGTTATGTCGATCAGAAAAATTTGCATCTATGAAAAAGATCAAGCTAACTTATACAGGGTATAATAGTCACCATATATTTTTTTCCCATATTATGGCGTTGGCACGGTCAGCCAAAGACAAATAAAGGATGGGAGAACAAAATACGTAAAATAAAAATTAGGCGATAAATTTGGGGAAACAAAACATAAGATCAGGAAAATAAGGCATAGGATAAAATTAAATATTTAATCTAATATTTTAATAGTTAAGCTATACTATATAAAAATAGATAAATAAATTTAACTTTTAACAAAAATATATTATAATACTTATGTTTTTTATTTTACACAACAATAAAAAACAAGTAAAATGTAATCATTCTTCATAATAAATAACCATAGACTAAACATTATAAATTCAGTGACATTTATGTATTTTACCTATGGAGTTGATTAATTATTGATTATTTTATTTTCGTTCAATTTCAGTTAATGTTTATGGGTTATACACCAGTATCAATAATATTCCTGGATTTACTAGAAAAATGGCATTAAAAATTGATCAAAAAGCATATTTGCAGAAGTATTTGAGAGGTTCGTCTGGTGACAAAAAGAAAAAGAAAAAAAAAGTTACTAAAGGGAACGGGTTAGTACACTTTCCAATGTACATTACTTTAGCATTGGTTTAAACAATTGTAATTTTATAGAGGTTTCTGCAAACATTAAATGACATTTATTAAAAAACAAACGCATGCACTCATAGTCTTATAACATTCATGCAGTCTTGCATTTTCACATTAAATTTCTTGTTGTACGTAGATAAACATAGGTAAAAATAACTAAAATTTAATAAATGTCCCAAACATCGCCAGATGAATGATGATCGGAGAAAATGGTGGGGGATTTTATTAACAACAAAATTATAAGGGTGTCATATTTAAGTAAATATAGTGACATGTAGTTGAAAATTTGTTTAGTATTTTAAGACGATAAACTTCAAATCCCAGCAAAACTTCAAAGTTTTTAAAGTTATATGCTTCTTAGTATATATTATACCTTTTTAGTATATCCTGTAGCAATCTGAAAGGTGTTAAGAACTCAAATTATTATTATTAATTAGCCTACAGGTGTAGCAACACATGTCCAATTTAAATAAGACTACAATATTTTAGAGGCTGTGATTTATAACTTTTGTGGTACTTAATATAAGATGAACATATCACTGTTAACACTAATGTTTGCTCCATGAAAATTAATCTGCATAAATAGCATTGTAGCTCACTTGGTGGTAATTCTGTCTGCCTTGAGAAGGTTATACCTACACCCACAGACTGAGTTTAAAATATTCATTTATTTTTTACTACAGATTCAAAATAATAGATGATGACCTGGACCTCTCGAAGCTAAGACCCTTGGAAGGAGATGAGCTAGATATCCTGGGAGAAGGTGAAGATGCCCCTCAGATAGCTGGAATTATTGATGAGAGGCCAGAGGAGATTAAGAAGTTGGAACAGTTTAAAACTACTTCTAAATGGAGAGTCATTAATGAGGTAAGGTCCAGGCGCAGTCGCAGCATGAAATTTTGCTGGGGATAATAATAATAAGATATGGTAAATAAATTAGATTTTATTATACAAGACACATATGATAAATTACGTAGTATAATAATGTGAATTGCATTATAAAGCAAATGAAAGTTTTTGCAATTTGACAATAACAATTTTGGGG
>PDGT01000002.1:9055578-9203065 GCA_003671415.1 Megathymus violae
GCACCTGGTAAGGTCTGGAATACCTGATTTCGCTAACCTGATGATATTATTTGTATTAACATGGTTATTAATCATTACTGAATATGTAATTTTATATCAACCAATACAGTACAGTGAAGAAAGCAGGTGAGGCATGTGAAAATTAAAAAATATATCATACTATGCTAAAATTTTTTAGACGAGTATGAAGAGTCTGCTTGTATCAGTCATAAAATAGGGCTGGTAGTTTTTTTTTTATTTTTTTAACTTCAAAATTAATCTGTAATAATATACAATATGACTGTATACTTTTTCAATATGGTCCATATAACTGTCACTTGGATAAAACCCCCCATCTTCCATACTTCTGATTATTGTTTGTTTGTTTGAAAAACCATGTCATAATTTTTTTGAACAGTATGAAAATACTCATGGCATCTTTAAAGGTCAAAAACATAAAGCTCCAGTGACTGTTTGGCAACAAATATCTATTTTGTGGAGTATTGAACACTAATCAACATTAAATTGCTATGAAATGCATCACTACCTCCTTTATTATAAAAACTACATGTTCCAAAAGTGCAAATATTAAAGCTTTTCAGTGAAGAATTCACTTTTGAATTTATTACTAGGTGAACATCATTACTTTGGTATTTTTATATAAAGCCCAATTTCAATCTAAATTTAGTAATATTTGAATTATTTTAACTTCTTTCAGGATGATGGCTTTAATAGTAAGTTACAAATTGAAGAAATTAAAAAGGACATTAAGGAAGTTGAGAAGGAAAATGAGCTTATTTTCGGGAAAATGTACAGTGACTCTGAAGATGAACAAAACCAGAATTTAGATGTCTTACCTTCCAGAAAACAACAGACTAATGAAAATGTATCAAAAAATGAAACCACAAAAAAACCTGTAAATCATAGTGACAGTGACTTCAGTCCTCTTAGGAAAAAGAAAGAAAATGTATATACTAGAACCAATAATAGTAAATATACAGACACATCACCTCTTAGAAAGAAATCAAAACAAAGACATAAAAATTATGATTCTGACCTTTCACCTCCAACAAAACATGAGAAACTTAAAAGAAAAAAATCTAAATCTAAAGAAACTCAACAAGATTCAGATTGTGATCTTTCACCTCCAAGAAAGAATGCTAAATCAAAAGACAAAGTTAGAAAACCTAGCCGCTGGGGTGATTTTAAGGAAGAACAGGAAAGGTATAAAAGATTCTCAGAAAGATCACCTTTATACCACAGAAGTTCAAGATCTCCAGATGGGCAGAAAAATCAAAAGAAACGAGACAAGTCTTCAGATTCCGATATGTCACCACCTAGAAAAACGCAAAGAAATAATAAAGCATTGTCACCAAGAAAGACGAGCAAAAATTATGATTCTGATCTATCGCCTCCAAGAAAAAGAAAACATTCACCACCGAAACAAAAAGACAAATATGAAAACACATATAGCACAAACAAAAGTGGGAAACATGTTGATAGCGATAGACATTCAGATTATCGAAATAGAAACTTTGAAAATGAGACTAGAAGGTATTCAAGAGAACGAGATTATAATAGAAAAAAAAACAACAGCTTTGACCAATCGCCTTCCAGAAATAATCAAAGCAAAGGACATGAAAAAAGAAAATATGATAGACAGAATAGTGATAGTCCTCCACCTACTAACAAGAAAATGGAAAAAACTTTAGAAGGAAAGAAAGCTGGTTTGCAGGATGCAATGGAATTGAGGCAAGAGAATGAAGCTTTCAGGAAAAGAGAAGAAGAGGCATTTAGTAATATGACTGATGAAGTTTCAGGGAGAAATGCTCAAGTAGTTTCTAGGAAAGGTAAAAAATTATTTAAGATATTACCACCAACACATTAGATTAAAAATAATGCAATAAATATTGATGAAATGTACTTTACAGGAAAAAGAGAAACTTCAGAAGAAAGAAGAAAACAAAAGGAAAAGGCAGATAAACAGAAAGAACTAGATGAAAAATACAAAAAATGGAGCAAAGGGTATGTAAGTCATATTGTATATGTCACGAAGGCAACAATAAATCTTGTAGAAGACTATCTTCCCATGTGAATTAACAGTAAGTAGTTTTATTTTTTTGTAATTTACCCTTTCAGACTGAAACAGATTGAAGACCAGGAGAAGCGTGTTCGAGATTTCATGCATGAAGCCTCTAAGCCTCTCGCAAGGCATAAAGGGGACCGAGATCTAGAAGATAGGCTGAAAGATGTGGAGAGGGAAGGAGATCCCATGCTCCAATATATAAGGAATAAAAAACGGGACAGAGGCGAGCTGGGACCAGGTAAAAATTTTTTTATCGAATTATTACTAATGAAGTAACTAAAACTAAACACAATGATAACCAAAATAACTAAAATTCTGATTTAATTGTTTCCTATTTTAGATTTTTTTATAAAAGAATATTTTATACAGGCAGTTACCGCTTGTCACCCGATTTCAGAACATCGAACTTCATCGAATCTCGAATCTGAACTCAGTGTTAACGTCCTAGGAAAATATTATAAATATATTTGAATGAACGTCATTCGGCCCCATTTACGTGTGTCTGTCTCCACAAAAAAATGGCGTCCCTATAAAAATTAAAATAATAACCTAATTCAAATGGTTTTTGGGGCCATGCAAAGGGTTTTTCAAATTTGAAATCATTAATTCTAGTTTTTTTTTTAAATCGATGTATAAATTTTTCTATCATTTTCAATACGTGAACAAACAACATCCATGGAAAGAAAGGATAAAATAATGATGACATTTATAGTATTTACATAACTCGACGTTCAGTAACTTTGTTATTGCCTTAGAATAAGTGAATTACATTGGTATAATTTGATTATTAACAATTAATTATTTTCACAGAGAAACCATCATACAAAGGTAGTTTCCCTCCAAATCGGTTCAACATCCGTCCCGGTCACCGTTGGGACGGGGTCGACCGGTCCAATGGCTACGAGAAGAAATTCTTCGACCAACAAAGCAAAAGGAAAGCTCAAGCTGAGGAAGCCTATAAATGGAGTACCGAAGATTTGTGATTTGTATTTCACACTAAATATATTGGATTCCGTTTTTATGAGGGCACCTACAACCAATTCTACAGTGAAATTGTAGTGGGAATCTGTACATTAGATATTTTTTGAAAATTTTAATACAGATTTTGTTATCGATATAGAGGTCAAATATTATTCTGTCTGTCTGTCTGTGCACGTATTATGCCGAAACAATTAAGCATATTTTTTACATGCATATTTGTAACTTTATATAATGAGTCATTCATTATCTAAGATCTATTTATCCCAGGTAATGGGCCTGTTCCCCGGGTAAGGTAACTTAAATTAGTATGGACACTGTTATCAGGGTAGTTATTGAAGTTTAAGCTGGTATTCTGCAGTTATTGCAGTAAATTAATTTGTTTCTAATTCATAAAACTAAGGAAACTGGTCCCTAAAAACAATCGGGCTTCATAAGACAAACACGAAATATGTTAAATCCCTATTTTGGGTACTTACTGTTTTATTTGTAAACGTATTGCGATCAATAAATATAAATCGGAAATAAAGTATAAGCCATTTTGTTTTTTTTTTTTTCATCCATCGATAATTGTAAAAAATAAACTGACTCTAAACACCTAGGTCAAAGGTACCTTGTTTCCCTTTAGAATTTGGATAAGCAGTGTACGTACCATCTAATTAAATCCTTAAAATAATTAAGCGATTTTTTTCTTTGTGTTAAGGTTGCTTACCTGCCTGGCTAGCCTAAAAACGGTAAACTGTTATCATTTTTCACTTGCAAATTAGTTAAATTATTAATTAAAAAGTAATTTCACCGCTTCCTTCCTATTGAGCAATGCATAGGTGACGCGTGGTGTCGCGAATGTCCTTGGGCAGCTGTATGACCACACCCTAAAGATGTCCTCTTTGCCGGCTAATACGAGTAATAAATTTTCAGCAATCCATTCTTAATTATTGCCATTTTTTTTAACCATATAAATTTAAACGAATACTCGAATTACAGCTGTTATGGTTTTTTTTTTTCAAACTGTACAGGTGGTTCAAAGCAAATAACCGAACTCGCCTCTTTTTATGTAAAAGATTGACAAACAGGCCTACGGCCCAACTGATGGTAAGTGGTCATCGTCACCTATGGCCCCGTGCAGCATCAAAGGAACTGCAAATACGTTGCTGGCCTTGAAGAATACGATACACCATTTTTGAACTTGCGTCACTTCACTCCAAGTCGTTTTTAAAAATTATAACACTCGTGACCGGTTAAAAACAAGATTTATAAATAATAATCACATAGAATCTAATACAGCGCAGACGAAAATATAACGAACCATAATTCAGCAACAATAGAAGCAAGTGGTGGGTAATAGTTTTGTAATAATCACATAAAAAAAATGTGTTCAGGATTACAATGCATCACTTTTTTAGTAAAGGTCAGTTCTTTATTAACTGCTGCACCGGGCTTGCTTATACGTGTTGCGTTGACATTCATTGTGCGTACTGCACACTGGAATACTTTCTTGCCCGCGTCGGTGTTCTCGGCTACTTACAATGTGGGAGTCTTCGAGAGCAGAATGAATAAACTTTTATAAGTTAATGCGTTCAACATTTTAGACTTTATCACCACTGACCATTAGGGGGGATTGTTGTCAACCAGTATTTAAAAAAAAAACGTTGACCGTTCCACCATATTTAACAAGTTTTCGAATTGAAAAAAAATCTCGCTTATTAAAACTGACTTTTATTCAAATGTTTATTTTACAAGTTCGGTAAGTAGAAAATATAGGAATAAATAAAATACACACGTATTTATAATTGTGGATGTTACATATTGTTTACATTCTAGCATTCTATAAGGCAATGTAGGTAATATAGCTTGGTTAAGGCAGTCGATAAATAGCAATATTTTTACTCCGATTTAAGGTTTGTTTGAATCTTGAATTCTAATTTTATTACCTAAGATAAAACTTACAAATAACCAGAGAAACAAAATAAGGGAATGTGGAGTAAAAATAATTTGAAATAAAATAAGAATTGTATTTAAATAAACACGATACACGATACATCAGTACAAACAAGTTTGCTATAATCTTATCACGTATCATCAGTCTCGACACTAAGTATTACAGAAAAAAAAGTAAGCAACAAGTAATAGTTACATAGTGTATTAGGTATAAGGGAATTTATAGGTATTTCAAAGAACAGGTATGCGCGTATCCTCTAAGGTCAAAACATGCAAAATCCGAGAAATCAATATTCATAATATTAATCAATACAAGTTGTACAAATTACACACCAGCATGTATTAAAATGTATTTTGTTTATTATAGGGTTTTATTGTTATCCACATACTTCCTATGGACATTATTTGTTTAAACTATTACACATAGATATCACATTTTTTTAAATTGTATCATGGACCAATCAATTTTAATATTACTAAAATGCTATGCTCTGACAGGGTTTAAAATTATGCAAACAATGATATCTGAAAATTGTAACACCTATATTTTAAACACAGTAAATAAATATGAATGAATAAATGTCGGTATATTTATACATTTTGAAATGGCCGAATTACACTATAGGTAATCAGGGGACATAGACAATACTGGAAAATCAGTACAAATCAGGAATTAAGAAAGTACCTATTCGTATTTAGTACTCAGCTACTTGAAGTTGGACATATGAAATTTACAAAAAACCGTTTTCACTTATGGGCCTGATAAACAATATTCACTGTAAGACATAACACATACAATTCAGGTCTGGTTACCTAGTGATGAAAAGTATTTGATGTAAAATGTAAATCACGATGAATTTGTTTAAATAGATGTTAATACTTCTGTTATTTTAACTAACAACTGTTAGGTATGTTAGGTATGTCATGTATGTTAGGTAGATCAAACTTTATGAAATTAAAACGCGTTAAATTTTGTAATTGAATATAGAAATTCCTAATAAATGTAAATGACTTGGATTGTATGAAATTTTTATTCTTAGATCCCTTACTTTTTTAGAGTTAATATATAGAAAAAAACACGCTTATTTAATTGAATATCGTAATGTACCTCACAACATATTAATATATATGTGATGTACATTAAGATATACATACAACATATTAATGAATATCATAACTAAGCGTTCGTTACTGAAAAATTATTAAATTTGAGCATAAATAATATCAACACTCACTGCACAAGCAAAATAACTATCATAAAATACAATTCTATTTCGACAATTACAAGCACAGATCTATATATTTCTTGATATTTTTTAACATGTTTAATTGCATGCATCTATGTTTAAAATTAAAATATTATGATTTGTATGAGAACGTTGACCTCAGGGGAAAAACAGCTGTTCAATTACGTGATAATTAATTGTGTTCAGTGTGTTATTTATGTTAAACCAAATTAAGGAATTGAGTTGAAAATAATAAAAACGAACAAATTCTGTTAGGTTAGATAATTAACACCATCTTTACAACTTTAAAACTACTAACAGCATCGGTATAAAGTTTAAACAATCTACCCTCAAATAATTTTGAAAACATTAAGAGCCCTATTACAAAATTTTTCAATACAGAAAAAATAAAACTAATTAATGTCTTTTTTAAACCTAAATAATTATATTACCTTAGTTACTAAAGTAATACAACAGTAAAATAAAGTGATACTTTAGTTCCTTAAGTAATACAATTAATTATTTAAGTTTAAAAATTGTGTTGCTTTATTTATAAAAACATCGAAGTGATATTGCAATATAACTAATCCATTTTATTCTCCAAATACCACTGGTATATATAAAAATATTGTTATTATCGCTGTTGAATACAAATATATTCTTTTATTAGTAAATACATAAATAAAAAAGATACATAACTAAAGATTATCTAGAAACGACCCTTGGAAATGTTCGTGTTTATCGGATTGACGTTTTTCGATAACCATATAGTTTAATTTATGGAACTGAAAAAGCATCATACTTCAAATCACCTCAATACTATTGCAAAACGCAAGTTTACTTTTACAGTAGAGCACTCAATACGTGGTAGATTATTGGTAAATAGTTTTTAAAGCCCGACCAGGAAAATAAAAGCCCATTAAATATATCACATATTCGCGAAACGACGAATTTGTTATGCAGCGGTCATTTCGAAATATGTAATAATCTCATAATATTTTCCGATGAAATTATTTAAAGATTATTGTTGAGGAATATTAGGCACAATACATAGATATTTAATTTCAAAGACAACCAGGGATACAATCGGCTAGCAATCACTGTCCAAATAAAATGTCATTTATTTTACACTAAAACAAAATACTCAGCAAAATACGAATTAAACTGCAGACAAGGGCCGGTGTTGTCGTTGGATGCAATTTCTTCAATTACAATAGACAGAACAGGGAGAGATGGCCGCAGAGATTGATGGCGGTATCCTTGTGTTTGAAACCCAGTAACTAGCTCCAACATTTTTTGCCAGTGTATTTGTATGCCTCCAAGTTGGTATGGATTCATTGAACAATTCTAATCGCCACCTAACCAGCGAGTGGCTCGCACAGGGAGTATTTGCCTGGTCGAGCTGTTCATTAACTCTATAACCGGCGCTGTCTTACACTGGTCACTGAATGGTGTCAACGGCGTCCCCGGTAACCTCCCCGGCCGCCGCCCCGCCGGTCTCGGTCGTCGTGTTCGTTCTGGTAGCGCCCTTGGCCGTGCGAATGGGACTGATACCCTGGTGTCTGGTAGCCTTGGTTCGACTGGTAGCCTTTACTGTAGCCGCCGCTGCCACCTACGTAATAAATTGATTTTTGCGAAGTAGGATTAACATTGTAAACAAAATACTTATCTAAATACAAACAATGCCATCGTTACAGCAAAAGGTGAGAACCAGACCTGAAATAAAATGTTAATGTTAAAAAACATGCATTAAGTTTACCTTGGGTACTATAGCCTTGATTATAACTGCCGCTGCTATCGTAACCACCCTGACCATAGTTTTGGTTGTAACCACCACCACGGTTATCTTTATAACTATCATATCCCTGGCTACTGTAACCGCCTTGGTTATTGTAGCCGCTCTGGTTGTTAAAACCGGTCGGTGGTTGGTTGTTGTAACTGGAATAGTTACTATAGTTACTTTGGTTATTATAACCACCGGGTGGTACTTCGTAAGTTTGATAGCTGCGTTGCGACTGTTGGTTGAACGCTGCCGGGCTGGTTTGGGGCCTGAAAACCAATGGCGGATATTATTATTTCATAAGTAGGTATATAATATAGCCCAATGGCTTGAGTTAATCGTAACAGATTATCAACCTAACGGAATGTTGGTTGAGTGTATGATTGACATGTAATAAAAAAAATATTAAATAACAAGTGTTTGCACCAGATGATTATTCTCTAAGCTTACCTTCCCTGGTCGTGAGACTGATTGTACCCTCCTTGTACACGACCACCGCCTCCGCGCCCTCTGTCCCCTCCTCCACCTCGTCCTCTTTCCCCACCACCGCCGCCCCTGCCGCCGCCTCGACCACCACCCTAAGTACAGAATAAAAAATAAATAGTGTTCGTATTTATTAATATACCATGACCGCATTGCTTTCTACTTTTATAACTGCTAAAGCTAAATTTTGGATGAAAGAGTTGAAATAGAGTGTGTATCATTTGATATCTACATGTATAAAATGATCTAATGAATAAGGTTTTTACAAAGACCTTTCTAATATAAAGGGCAATGCAAGTTTTATATTAACCATAAGGCAAATACACTTATACTTCGATACAAAAAGCAAAGCAAGAGCGAATTACTATGTATATTGTTGAAGCTAAAGATATCGTTCTAAGGATTGATGATAGTGGTAGAAAAGTTCTATACAACACTAGAATGAACACTGTATATTTTGTGTAACAGACAAAACTAAGTATGGAAAATTAAAGATATTTTAAACATAAAAAAGTCCTGAGGAATCTTTATCGCCATTGTCTCACTTACATAAATTGTACTTACAAATCATTATCCATGACTTTATCTTATGCGTATACATATATTTGTATGTATTGTGTTATGTTTATGTGCATTTTAACATTTATGCACCAAATGATTATATTGCTGAGTGTGTGTATGTTCTTTGACCTTAAGTCATTAATTTTAATACTTATGTCATCTTGTTAAACCACCCACATTATTTTCTAACTGCTCTGAAGCTGAATAACAGATAATGGTTTAAGCATTAAGCTCACATTTTGTTCCTATACATATAAGATGCAAAGAGGTAAAGTAAAAAAAAAATATGCAACAAATCATAATGATAAATTGGCTGGCTAATTGGAACAGTAGCAGTTTTTGCTTTACAATGCTCCAAGACCACCCCACGTGATGGTTCCTTATAAAACTTACTTGGTCATAATTGTCCCTGTTCGCAGTAACACCCTAAAAATATTGACATTTCTATATAAATAAAGAGTGTATGAATTGTACAATTAAAAAAATAAATATTTATATGTATAATATAAAGTTTATGATAGTAAATATGAAGTATTTTAATGTAAGATTGTCTCGAAATGTATATTTAAATTCTTATACATAAGTCAATTAAAATTCCTAACAGACTTAAAGTGAAACTACTTTGAAACACAAATCAAATTTACATTTGATTCCCCTATATAGTTATAGGTTATAATAGGTGGGTAATCTGACCATATAAAATAGATAATATAACTGATAAATATTTATATTATCAGTCAAATTTAGCACAATTTATTAAATATGAGCCATAATACTTATTCTCATAATAATAATCTCATTAGAGATACAGTTGCATAAATGATCTGTGAATTTAGAATGTAACCAAACAAAAACCTTAAAAATTTATTGAGTTTTTTCATGCTTCAAACATTAAGCCATAAACCTGGTTTTTCCTTAAGAACTTCTAACATTTGCGTTGGCCAATTCTTCACTAATCCGCATTGGAACATTGTGTAGAACAGACATGTCACAGACCACCTCAAGAGATACCAGTTCTTTGCAAAGCCTTAGTTACAGTTAAAGCAACAATTCCTACACCAGCGGTTCCTTACCTTTTCAATAATACACTGATGACTCATTAAGGAAACTAATTTTACATCAACATATTGCTTATCTGTAATTTTATTAGATATAATACTCTTTACTATCTTAACATCTTTATTACCTTTGTGGAATAGTTATTGTGTCGACCCTGTGGGGGATAATTACTTACAGGTTTGGAAACCTGTTCCTGGACAAACATTGTATATGTAATACAGATTTTCTACATTAGTTTTATATCACACACACACACGCATACACACACACACACTCACTGTGACACACACACACTTTTATTTATAAATATTAAACTGTTTTAGAAAAACTATTTCTTTAGGTTATCAATGAGAATGTGTAGTATGAAGGTTTAATTTTATATTATATGTTTCGACTTTGGAAATACCTGAGGCGTAGACCTCTGCTGCCATGACGGCATCTCCGGCGGCGGGGGTTGCTGCTCATTTGGCCTCCCTCCTCTATCGGGTACCTGAGCGATCATTTATACAATTTCATTTAAGTACTAGTCACCCGCCTTTGCTTCGCTTTGCTAAATTCAGGAGAAACATAACAATTTGCCAGTATAACGTGTATCCAAGATTATGACCCATAACCTTTTCATATTAATTATAACATACCTGCTTTAAATCTTCCTTAAAACAAAATATTAAATTGAAGTTTAAGAGACTATTAATTATTTGCAAGCCATCTTCCCTTACTCATGGTGCACCCTGATGACCAACTGATGAGGCAATCAGATCTTTGCTGTAAGAGGTTTCTGGGGATTTCAATGTCCAAATACTAATAGTGTATTATAGTGTAATGTACTAATAGTGTAATAGTCAACTGACAGAAATTAACCGAATGGACATGAACATTTGTGTCAACAAGAGTATCACCAATGCGTTGTTGTTCAAGTATCAAGATAAAACTTCAATTTTGTTAATTTCTCAGCTGTATATAAAAGTAGCGTAGTATCTAGCCAGACAGGTAAAAACCTTACCATCATGCAAGTAAGGCAGGACTGAACTGTGTGATACAGAGGCCAAAGAATGTATAGAACAAATTACATAGGGTGAACATTGGTCAATTTAAATTGGAATCAAGACTGAGTGGGATCTTTAACTCCAAATTTACTAATGTTCTATTGTATTTATGGAGTGATGACCCGGTACCCCAGTTGGTAGTAGCCCTGGATGTCCAGCGAAGGCAAATATTTATGTGATAGATAAATGTTATTCTAGGGTCATGTGTATTTGTAATATCATATTTGTATACTGTAATGTCACCCGCAACTAAGAGAATCCTGGTATCCCTTCAGCCTGTGAAGGGGTGTGAGTGAGTGAATGTTTATTTTGTTATCTATTAACATACCATGCCAATGAGGACTTTATTGACTTCACTCTGGGTGTTTTTTCTAACGCTTGCACTTGATGTTTTCTCAACTTGCAAGAGAGATGTCCTAGCTGCTAAGAAGTCATATAATCTCACATCTGGTTTCACTTTGAGATGCTCCCGCTTTGGTCTATATGTGGACTGGATATGGTCTTTCTTGTTTTTCAGGCGGTCCGACCACTGAAATGAAATAAATATTATTATTGGCTTGAAATCTATAATGTCATGACACAGTTTTTTCACACGTAAATATTACATCTACTTTTTATGGAAGCAATAATTTCCTGATACGGACTAACCTCACACACACACACACAACACAATCAAAATTTCATATTGTTACAATGATGGAATATACTATAGTTTTTTCAATTATTAAACGAAAGTTTTAGCCTGTTATTATTGTACTGAAGAACTATTATATTATTACCTCAAAGCTCTGTATGGTGCATTCAAGCCTAGTGATAAGTGTCTCCCGCCTTAGCCGGTATTCCTCATACATTTCAGTGAAAACTGACTCCAACTGTTTCCAATCCTTGTCCGTCATTGCCTTATTGTAGAGCGACTTTCCCACTAGTTTTTCACCTTGAACACAAATTTCAAAATTGACAGAAGGAAAGAAAGAAGCTATTTCTTTTCCATTGTGAGGTAGTGATTATTAATGATATCATGTTCAATAACTTTTCTATAACAATAATTTTCAACTACCATTGTGTCGGATCCATAAATCACCTAAACAATATTTCTTTAATGGTAACATTTAAACAAATGAAACATTTTATAACTGCGAAAATATCTTTAACTATCATATCCTGCTCTGTGACTGGTATTAATATGATAGATATAATAATTTACGTATGAAACATATGTAAATGGGTTAGTTTCAAGTCATATTTTAAGTGTGTCAAAATATGTTAATTCTGTTAATGTAAAAAGAAATATTTCACTCTTTTCAGTACGCTAACCTTCTTTCTGTATGGTTTCTTTAAGCTTTGCCTCTAGTTTAGCGAACAATATTTCTGGTGTAATATTGGGTGGTGGCTTATTAAATTTCAAAGTTATAAGGATGTCTTTCAAGTCCTTTGCTGTGGGTGATTCTTGCTGCAAAAAAAATGTTTTCCTATAGTAAACCAACAATATCAGAAATCTTTCTGTAAATATAACAAATAATATGTGAGATAATATTTTTCAACATTAATGTTACGAAGCTTCGTGAAAAATTATATACCATGCAGTTTATAAAACAACCCACAAAATTAACATCCTTATG
This sequence comes from Megathymus violae, assembly GCA_003671415.1. Classification (NCBI taxonomy): domain Eukaryota; kingdom Metazoa; phylum Arthropoda; class Insecta; order Lepidoptera; family Hesperiidae; genus Megathymus; species Megathymus violae. Next base: position 9,068,334 of record PDGT01000002.1, read on the forward strand.
GGCATTTTTTTTCAAACTTATAATGCCAAATGATTATTCACCGATCTTCACTCACTAATATAATTAATAAATAAGTTAATATAGTTACATTGATGTATTTGATATACACCACAACTTTAACGTCACCAGCATTGTTTCATAGTAGTTGGACCCTCAAAGACCTAACAGGACTGCACTAACTGGACTTGGAACACAAAACAAATACACAATATGTGGCTAAAAATCTTGATCAATGAAACGGTGCATGGTGACAATGCACAAAATGTTCATATAATAACATGTTCATTGGTGACCTTGTTATATGGTAATATTATGGAGATGAATGCTCCAACTGCTGTACAAGTAAAATGATTACCACAATGATTTGCATGCCAGATCCTTGTTTTTCCTTAGGACAATCAACATTGACCATCCTAGCAGCCATCAGCTCTGATATTAAATAGTCAAGTAAAAGTAGGCGGTCCTCTTTGGTTTGCAGTCGAGATGACATGTGACCTTAAACATTAAGTGAAAAAGGATAGATACTGTTGTAGTATATGTCATTAAAGTAAGAATAATTTGTTAAAAAATAATTTGCTAATAAAATATTTCAACCTAGTCTTTGAAAATAATATGAATCTTTATTTAGGATAATTACTACCCAACAAGAACCAACTATGAAATGTTTTATGTGTTTTGGTTGCAATGTCAGAAAACCAGTATTGAAAGTGTCTTCAATCTTCACTGTAAATAGATTGATGTTACATATGGTATTGGTTCTATGCACAGGTAGCCATGACCACTTACAATTAGGTAGGCTGTCAACATTTGTCATTATTGATATGAAAGAAAAATAAACAGAAGATCGACATTGTTCCTTAACTAGTCCAAATGAAACAGATTTAAAGGAATAGGTTATTAAAATAAAAAATATCATACCACAACATTAATAGAAAACAATACAAAAGATGAGATTGAAATACCTATAACTAATTTTTTGTATGGACACCCAAGCTCCTTCAAAAAGGAACTTAACTCAAGTAAAAAGGTGCTGGACTCATCAGGATCATTCATCATATTGATGGTCTCCTCGAGATTGCATAACTTCTTCAGCTCCTCAGCTAGGATATGGACTAGCTTGGTAAAATCCAGTGACTTGGGCCCTCCATCGAGAGCCTTAACAAAGACTGCTTCATCTGTGAGAGGACCTTCATAACTGAAAAAAATAACAGCTATTAAGATGCGAATAGAATTCGTCTGGCAATTTTGACGTTAACGAAAGTACTAGAAGTAGTTTCCTGCCTTAAAGCTATGAATTGAGTTAAATTAAGATTTAAGAGGCTAACTATATCAATCACCAGACTCAACAAGCCATTGGTAGTCAACCACCAACAAGTGCTTAAATTGAAGCCTGTTGACAGATTAGATTTTTGTAAAATGAGTGGCTGTAACCACTCAAGTGATCCGTTATCTGATAATCTGTGATCATATATTAGTGACGAATTTCTCTTCGAATGAAATTGATCTCGGCATATGACAGAAGCCGGCGTAAATTTCTAGGCGTTTCGAGTACATGAGCATATTTCTTACAAGAAACGAACAGATTTTAAAACAAAACTAATGTTATTGATTATAATAACATAATATAAATATATTATTGAAATGAAACTAAAAGTCGTAACCTAAAATAAAACTTACCCTAAGTCGTTTAGCGAATCTAAAATTTCGTTCTCCATATTGGAAATTTCAAATGTACATCTGACTAAACGATACTATAATAACACCATACGACATATATTTTACGCGTAATCGGATAGTCTGAACCTCGATAGATTAGTATTATACTATTATTATGATAAAAAAATGAATATGGTGAAAAATCTAACAGCCGAGAATGCAACTGCCAACGCCAAAACTACCGAACGCCATAGACTACAGAACGACTAATCTATTAACAGTATGTAATATAAATGTAGTCTGTGCTAATCTATATTAAAACTAACGGAGCGGAATCTGTATATCAAATATTTATTGGTTGACGATAAACAGGGCAAAACATGTATTTTGGAAGTTTATCTTTGTTATGCTGTCATGTTTGTATATACAATGCCAAAATCACAGTATAGATTTATGTAATGAACATAATCTTGAATACTATTCATCCCGGAAAATTAACTTGCTTCCGCGGAAAAGGAATTCAAAGTTTGTTTGAAAATTTGGTTAAGAGAGTAACAAACTAAGATTTTGTTACTTTCCTGAAGCTGTTGTAATAAATGATGCATGTTTTACAAAACAATACAACGATTTATTTTATTTTATTTATTATTAACCATTTATTTTTTATTATATTGACAGAGACGTCGACGAGGACGAGAAAAAGTTTGAGTGTTATGTCCATTTTAAATACAGAGTGCTTCGCATACCGGGCATTTTCATTGCTGTAATCACCCAAATCAAGTGGTTCAAACAAGCCAGCGGTATTAGAATTTGCTTCCTGTCTGCTAGGTAATATCCGACCATGCAAAGTTGCCGAAGATGGTGACAATACAGCCGTCCCCTTGGTACAACAAAATTTGCAAAGTTGTAAGTGCCAAGAATTGTTTGACATTTTTACCATCTAGTCTAGTTTTTGTAGAAAATAGGATATTCGAAAGTATGATATCCGTTTTAAATGTTTTGAGAAAATATATCGGTTAAACCGTTTCAGGTTTAATATCGGGCGCTGGTTCCCATCGCCCTTTTTTTTAGAAACATATGTTTCTGGCAAATTTCAATATTCATCTCCCTTTCCGCAATCCAGCTGCACTATTTTCTCACTAGTGTTGGGAATCTGGAATTAGATTGAAACAAACATACTAGAAGCAAATAAAAGATTGTCGGGTGAGGCAGCACAGTCAACAAATTTTATGCATCTTATATATAGAATTCTCAAGTCACAGTTTTCGTTACCATACTCCTCCGAAACGGCCTGACCGATTTTGATGAAATTTGATATATATATTCAGTAGGTCTGAGAATAGGTTGTTATCTATTTTTATATTCCTAAGTGATAAGGGTGGTCCACCCCAAATTTTTTTATTTTTATTTTTTAGACAAAACTTTTTATTTTTATTTTTTTATAATGTGGCATTAAAAAATACATACAACCCTAAATTTTCACCCTTCTACCATCAACCCCTATTTTTTAATAGCGATATTAGTAATTCAATAATTTTCAACCCAGGTCGATAACTGATTAATTATCACTTGATCAGTTATCCCCGCCAGGCGTCTACCGGTGTCACTACTGACACAGTAATGACCAGTATGGATGAGATCTCTTTACTCACTACCTACAGTTTTCGGTCATTATTAATATTGTTTGTAATTACCATATTGTAATAGTGACGTTTACAATTGTCATTTTACTATTTCATTGTTATTTTCAAATAAATTTATCATTAATTCATGTCACACCATGTTTTTCACATGGAAAATTATACATGGCATGCTCTCGAGTGGGCAACCCATCCAGGTTGTTTATGTTAGCTAAAGATGGGATAATAAAAAATATTGTACACTATATTGCGTTACTGGATTGATATTGTTTTTTAAAATTATTAGAATTAGCGATATATATAATTAATAATTTATATGGCAAAACAACGTTTGCCGGGTCAGCTAGTATTAATATAACATTTTATCCTATCGATGTTTGCTTACATCGACAGAATAAGATGTACCTAACATATCTTACGTTACATACGGTATATTATATAGATCCGATTTATTTTAACAACCTTATCCAATGATTGAAACAATACAAAATTAACATTGAGTTATATTACTCGCCCTTACTTCGCTTCAAAAAAATAATCATTACGTTTATAAATTATACCTACAAACAATAACAAATATTTCATTTTCATCAGATGCTTTGTGTTTACCTCATTTTATATGTTAAAGTGTTAGTTTTTAGATCTTCAATTTCAAAACATTTATTTGTTGCAGTAATCACAAAAATTAACGAAAACACCTTTCATATTTAATTTCGTCATTCATCCTGAACGAACCAATCCTATTCTTTGTGAAAAAGGAACCTTGACTTTAAATCCACAAAGGAAATGCCAAGTTTCAGTTTAATCTATTTAGGTATACCTACAGATATACAGGCAGATTGAAAAAAAAATTTATGGTATATTAATAACAAAGTCAAAATTTTCAAAAAATATTTATTTCACTTGTTCAGTATAGGTTAACCTTTGTTATTAAACTTTTAAGGCACTAACAATGTATAAATTTTTTAACCGGGATCACTTTACTTTGTTACAGTTGAGTAACATGTGTTGCCTCAATTTTATTTAAACAAATTCTGAGGTGCTTCTACATCAATGTTTGGTTTACTACCAAACACTAACCTTACCTCTATATCCTAACTAATATATTTATTTAAGACAAAGAAATATTTCATTTATTTTTACGGTTCTTTTCTATTCGACATTTTAAAATTTTTCATTAGTTTTCACTAAATTCAACTGACAAATAATTTCATACTATTATAATGTCAGTATTAGACATGTCACTGCAATCACAGTAACTCACATGGGTCGGTATACTGTCACTCTGTTTATTTAAGTCCTAAACATAAGGCCATGAACTCATTATAATGTAATAAGATAAATCTTAATTTACATTATATTAAACATAAAAAAGGTTAAATATGTAGTATAATTACTTTAAGTATAATTAATTTAATATGTAGTATAATTACTTTAGTAGAATTATTCTGACAGATAGACAACCATATATTATAGTTTTTACAACATACGGTTACAATTGGATTGAAAAAAAGATAAGAAACATATTAATATGTAGATGAAATTTCATTCATCGATGCAGAATGTGTATTGGTATTGTATTGTAATGCATTGGTTGAACCAGAGTAAATTGTTATTCTCTGGAACACAAAAAAGGAATATTGTTCGAGAAACATCAATGTACCAAAGATTTTTGATTTTCGATATTTTACATCGAATAAAAATGTATTTTTTAAGTGGAGTACCCTCCCATAGATTTTTTTATGACTGAACGTCAATATCGTGTTTAAAGTAAATTTTGTCTATGTGTTCTCAGATTTTAAACTACTATTATATCTGTGATGAAGTCGCTAGTCGTATTGCTATGCCCTATTGTATACTATTGTTAAAAACCGATTATCTTTAATTTGAATGAAAATAAGCCACTCGTATCTAATTTTTATAATTATATTAATCAATAGTGAAATAATTTTAAAATAATAAATGTAAAAATTATTGAGCCAATTAGACTTGGCATTTTTAATTTTATCGACTCACGAAATCTTCCAGTAAAAAATAATTAGTTTTTCTTACTGTTTATATTTTGGATAACAAAAATTATAATGGCCTATAATAAGTTTTTATAAGTCCGTAATACCAATATTCTCGGACAATATTTGTATTACATGTGTTTATGTAATTTTAACATAAATTTAATAAGTTGTGTATAAATGATATAGATAACTAAGGAGCTCAAGTGTAGAAGAAGAAGACTTAAACAGAAGTACATAGATATTGTGTAATAATACTCGTATACCTTCTGTCGTCAATATTAAAAGAGGTTTTTTTTTATTTATTTATGCAATAACATTCTAAACATTTATTTTATTATTCGGATGCTCAGGCCAAAGTGACAATACGAGTCTATAATTTATGGTGGCGACTACCGTGTCTTGCTTACCGTACTAGATAAAGCGAGATAATATTAAAAAAAGGATACTATGATGTGGATATTCACAAGATATATGTTGTGAATATAATTATCATCGTAAAAAATCCACCATAAACATAATTGTAAAATTATTCTATTTTAATACGAGATCCAGTTAGGATGTGGTGTAAATACTCAGTATGAATGGTGTTCTAAGGCATACTTGAAGATTATTTATTATTTTTAAATAATTATAAGTAAAGAAATAATACTATTATTTTAAAATTGTATATGCAGAAATAAAAAAAAATTATTGTGGACATTATCGTATTAAATTATCATTAGAAAACTTTAGCTTAATAAAGGATACATTTGTTTGTATTTATAATAATAATATGAAAACAATTAAATAAAAAATTACAAAAACCTAACGAAGTGACGATTTATAGGACGCTTCTTTTTTCGGAATCACTCACTATAGGCAATTTCTTAAAGCGATAGCCTAGTTTGATTTTGGAAAAGTGTTTGTTAAATCAACTTTAATGTTAATTTTAACTTTAATGTCAACTTAATGTTAACTTTAATGTCAAATTTAATTTAACTAACAAATTTAATGTCATTTCAAGTATATAGAATTATTATCAGTAGATTCAGGCCATATTCTACATGCTACTTCCACGACTAATAATATCCCGTCCATTTCCTTCACCTAGTATCCACCCCTTGACCGTTAATACATTTAAATCCAAAATACGCCTTACACAAAATACAGTTTTAAATACCTGCTGAATATTGAACGTATTTTTTTCCTATTAAATATAAAATGTACTCGTAATTGTTATTTGGTTGGAAATTACATTAATCCTTTAATCCGGTTCTCATTTGCAGAAACGGTTTTATTACTCTGCTATACTGTTTGAATTGTAATATTATGATTCTGTGCAGTTTACCACTGTATGACATTACCACTGAATGTATATATGACTCTTCTTATCGACCGAGTGGGTATATTTCGCATGACAATCTTAAAATGATGATTGATTTCACGATTTTGCCAAAACATTTTTAATTAAAATGATTTAACCATTTTTCTTATCCCTTCTTATATTTTCATGAAATTGGCATTCGACAACTCTTACTGGACTAATTTTAAATGAATTTGGTGTGTAATTTTAATATCTACGTAAGATTAATGGACTCAGATTATTAGGTTAAGGAGACTTCAATACCTTCAAGCATGTGTATTAGTAATTGTTCTGTCGTGTTACTTCATATTTCATATCACAGTTTTTTAAACAAGTATGATGTTTGAATTATCAATGCATGAAATTGCAATATATTATCTTGATAACTTGTATTATTGTATCGTTCTATAATTTGTTTTAAATTTACGCCTCCAATATATGAATTAAATGCAATAGTTACCACGAGAAGAAGAAAGATCGTATCACAACAAACACGAGCACTGATGCTGATAGTTTACAAGTTATAAACGCGTACGTTTTATTTTTGCATGTGTGCGTTTTATTGTATATGTTGTTACCTGCGCCTGCGCTTGTTGCACTTACAGGTGCATGTGCGTGAAGTTAGCTTTACCGGCGAAGCCTTTGGTTTTCTTAAGACAATTTGGACTGAATAACTAACTTCATATAATTATTAATGACGGTATTTTCTATATAACCTATAACTTTGCTTTTTAAAACTAAAAACTTTCAGTATTTTTATAACAATACTACGTGTATATACTATGCTCTTGTATTGATACAAATCATCTCATAATGATAATAAGAAGCGTAATAAATGTTTCGATTATGTGTAGAAGATATTCGATATACGAAGATAGTTTCGAGTTATTCGGAAAAGTTTTAAATATTTTCAAATTAAATATGATTTAAAAAATCAATTTTTTTTTTCTAACATTTTGTAATGATAATAAATGTTGTAATTAATTATAATGAAAATTACAATTGCTACCGTTGTAACAAACATCCCACATCCTAACACGTTTTCTACACACGCTCCGCGCCCCACTGTCACAGAGTACATGATCAGGAAGCAGTTCCAGCGCTAGTTTGTAAAACATGTAATTTGGTACCGTATAGTGATTAAACACTGTGTGAGTACTAGTACATACAAACATTTTATTTATTTTACATTATAAAAATTGTTTACGTCTCATACAGCAATAAGTATACAATATAAATAAAATCAACACATTTATTTTATTTATAAGAAAATCAGTAAAAAAAGCAAATGTAATCTTATTGTATATTGTATACTGTATTACGTAAAATTCAATTTTTCAATAAGCTTTAGTAAATCACTGTTAAATATTAGAAAACATTCTAGTACATAACGTTTGAAAAAAAATTGTTTTGTATAGTTTCACTATTTCAATCGGCACGGCTGTGCAATAAAATGAAACTTGAGATAAAAACGCTTCTAAAAAACTTATATACTACAACGTCGTTACGAGTACATATAAATAAATTTAACCAGCATTTCTTATTGGTACCAACGGTAAAGGTGCTTAACTTTGGAGATTTTAGCGCTTTATTTGCAGCATGTTAAGCGCTTCATCATAACGAGAAGGAAGGCTGTGTTTGTATGGCATAGTTATCCGCGCTGGCTGATGCGGCGCACGCTCGTGTCGTTGACGTTTTGAAAGTTTAACTCTAACTTGCAACACTAATTTGAATTCTACATTCAAATTTTAGGAATGTGATTGCTTTATTTTTTAATTCTTTGACAGACGTTTTGTGCCATAAATAGTGATGTTATAGTGTGGATGTAGATTAAAAATGGGTGTTTTATTAAGTTTGTTTTTAGTGACGGTTTTACTGCCGTACGTTTTTGGCCAAGCGCAAGAGAGTTGTTTTGGTGCTGGGAGCGTGGCTGGGGCTGCAATAGGTGCTTTTATAGCGGCCCTACTTTTGGTCGCTGCTGCGTATTACTTCAGGAAATTATATTGGAAGTCGCGCAAAGGTAAGTAATGACACCAACATTATCTTATTTTATTGAAGTCTGGATCGCCGTGCTGTGGAGGATTGTCGCCTGCGACGAAGTTAATGATAATTATGTGAGTCGGAGTCACTTATCTTGAACTTGAATGTTAAAGTAAGTTTTTACTAATAACTTATCCAAATAATATAGAATAATTATTTACAGATAGCAACATTATTTAATTTATAAAAAAGTACAATATCTCAACATAAGTGAATATGACATATACATACATGAATACTTTACTTTGAAATTAAATACGAATTACGTAACTTTAGTATTCAAGGCTACGATGTTGAAATTATATTTTTTCTACCTACTACCTACTCCAGAAGTGTTGTGCTTCCCACAAAATACCAATTAAGTTTTTATATTAATAATACAATCATCTATTGAGGATAAGTAGTGTGTGCTTAATATTAACTTATGCTCTATACGATATTCTTGTTAACGTTATTATTATAACATTACAAGGTAATACATAGTGAATTGTCTTTATTTCACGCATTTCCGTACTAGTTAACGTTATCGTCTGACAATAAAACCGGTAAAATCGGCAATTTTTGTTCGTTTTTAATCCCTTTTAGGTACAATATTTAAAAGTACATTGCGCGTTATAAATTATTATTTTTTTTGCGCCCAGACAAAGGAGATAGCGCTACCCTCCGGAAAGGGGGGAGGGGGGTGGTGAATGCTCATAGCATACCAGCGCAGCCGGCTGCGCTGATTATGTGGGACTCCCGAAAAACCTAGGGGCCTACCCACTAAACACCACCCGAGGCTGGCTTTGGCCTGGAGGCCTCTAAGGCGTCATCTGATGCGACCCCCTTTAGGGAAAGGGGGCGCTAAATTATAAATTATAATATAAATTTAAAAGAGAGACACAATACCTACAATACTCTGTGATGTAATGTTTTATATGTATAACACTTTATGTAAATAGCCGGCGAACGATGCGAAATACGAAACGTCCATGCATATTCGTGTCACTAAAGGCGTAAAAGACACGTTGCCGGCAAGATAGTAGCGGGGAATCCGTTAATTACTGGATCTTGAGTTCTACAATCATATTAAGTAAAACATTTTTTACAAACTGATTGTAGGAGGGTGGTAGCTAGTCCGGCTGGTATATAAACATACCACCCGCATTACATACATACATTCCATGCCACCCGCAACACAGGGAATCCTAGTGCGGGGGTGTGAGTGTGTAAACGTTTATTTATTTATTTATACTACCACGCACGAGTACTTTTAAATTAGGTGACAATCTAACAAATTCCAACAGGAGGATTCATGCGCCATTGTTGGTCCGTTGTCCAGTAAAATGTACCGCGAGCAGGCAGCACTCAAAGATTAACCCCTTACATCTTGAAATTAATTTATCAATTGTGCTATATTCTTATAATCATACGTTTTAGTTATGCCTATTGTTATCACACATAAACATAATATGTAGGTATAAGTATGTTTTTTGTTTTTGTTGTTACGTTGAAGGCGTAAGATATTATAAATTCACAAAAATTTTGCTAACGGTATACAAAAAGGTATAAGTATGTTTGTGCTATCTACGATCATTCTTAAAATACACGGTATATTTAAACGAACTTTGTTCTCTTGTTGCACAATTATTTTGTCGCGTGTATATTTTTAATACCTATTCTTATTGGATTTTGAACTTAGAAAGTAACAATACTTAACGGTGATTAAAATTACCTTTGCAAGCTATTTTGGGATGTGGGCGACTCAGGCAACCTTTGACCTTTTGGTCTTGTGATCATGTCACTGTATTTTGAAAAAATATACCTGAAATTTGCGTCGGCACTAAAAGTGGAAACTTTATAAATTATTTAACAATAAGAAAAACCAATTGTAATAGTCATTACATTGAATAGAAAGAAAATATATCTATATAGAGTAGTTGAACATAATGAAATAAAGGAATTTAAAATGTTAATACCATAGTGTAAGAAATATAGATTAACCATAGAGTATTACATGGTTCTGACTCTTCCATTTCTATAAACCGTTCTGCGACAATCACACATCATTTAGCTCGTAATTAAAAAAAGAAAGTTACACCAAAAACGTCAAGTTTAGTAACAAATTAATTATAAAGAAGTGTTGCTGCCTGTTAATTTTCCAGCTTATCATGCTTGTAATTATAAAATGTGACATAATGTTGGACACAAAAAACTTGTGTACATTTTTTGCAGTGTTCTTTATGAAAAAAAATATATGACGTTTTTTAAATATTAAGTTATAATATAATCACTGTGAGGAGACATATCAATGATTTATTTATTTATTTTGGATGTTGATCAGGACTTAACTAGCGAAGAGTATATGTACATAAACATAACTATGTACATAAACAGACAGTACTATTACAGGTTTATTTTTATTAAATGTTAATTTGACAGATTTGATGGCTGCATTCAACAGTTTATCACATTCACGATTACAAATAATAACTACTTAGGTTATTAATGGTTCAATAAAAAACAGAATTCACGTCATTTTTTACTTCAACTACTACTAGTAGTTTTTACTGTGCAATACAAACTTTAGTACTCGCTTACTGCACATTTTATTGCCTTAGTAGGTAGTCTAAGGCTTCACAATGCGACCTTACTAATTGGTCGTTTTAACGAGCTCAAATTTAAATAAGAAGTATCCAGTGTGCGATATTTTAATTAACGATTTCAACTATTAACAATATTTAAGTGGACGGCTATTTTATTGATATCAATTGTCAAGGGATATATAGAATGCACGGAACAATCCACTATCGGTATTACCGATTCCCGCACAATGGATGAATTAATGTATTTTAAAGTATATTGTTTTGCACTTAGAAATGTTGTGGTTTTCGTCTTATCGACACTTTTTTATAATATTCGACTCAGAAACGAAATTTCTGTAGTGAGTGTTATTGATGACTGCAGTCCATTTGCGACAGATTCTATCTTCTAATAGCTTATTCTATTAGCTTAATTCGTTCGACACTTTAATCACTTACGACTAATAAAATTCGTCAGTCTATGAACGCTTCTTAAAGATTGTGATTAATTCACTGCATTATAGATTATAATCTATTACTGAACGTAAAAATAGCGCGAAAAACTCAATAAATAATCTGTATTCTGCACTTGCGCATCATACGTATTAGCACAAAGAACAAAAAGATGATTTATCATCGTATGATTCTGATCTTTACTTGACACGCGAATAAAAACGTCGATCGTTATTGCGTACACTGAATGGTTTACGAAGAGAGCATGAAGGAGTTGTTTTTATCAATTTTAATTTTAGTTCCAAAGCCACATCTATTTTACTTATCACTAACTTATAATCTTGATGCTGTAATGAGTTTTTGTAATGAAGTATTCTGACAAGAGAGACTCATAAAAACTGGTTTGGGATTATTGTTCAATATTAAATATAATTTTTTCGGGTAGCCTGAAGCAGTACGGTTTCAAATCTGCTCGTTTCTTTTTAATATTTCGTAATTTTATACGTATTTAATCGTCACTATTAAAGAAGCAATGTAAGAGAAATAGGCACACTGAGATTACTCCGCATTGCTCTCAAAGATGTGTGAAATTTCCCAACTCGTATCTTGTCCATTAAGATATTACCATATCCTGTAGGAGCTACGAGAAGTTTGAGTGCAAAGCAATTGTTGACCTATACTTATACGACTAAAGACCTAATCAACCTCATCTGCAAAACATGTGGTACCTAGAAAATTATAGCTCAATGATCTGGCTAGCATGTTGGCCCTAATTCTGCTAGGGAAAGAACCGAGCCTTAATTTAGTCTGTTTACAATCTCCATATCAATAAAAAATCATATATAAACAAGAGATAAGATATACTCTTATAAAAGTGAAGATTACGTTCTCCAGTACTCAGACCTCGTGTACCCTTGAACAAATCTCGGATAAATGCGCTTTCACTTCATTGCGTCTATTGCGTCAGAACACCGTGACGCAAAGGCAAAATAGTCTCGTGTAGATCACGCCTGTACGAGACGGTAATTATTTCACTACCCATTATCTATTTCGATAGTAAAGTTTTTGTTTGAATGAAACGTTTGTGAAGTGCTTTTTCAGAATTTATCATATCGCATGATGTACGTACATATGGTCGGACTTTGGCCCTATCTCAGTCAGACTCAAGACTTGACGAATGAAGTGGTAATGAAGCGACTAATTGAGTAATAATTGAAAATCAACAATTGACCTGTACATGTGACTGAAATTATATCCAATCTCACTGGGACTGATTCCCGCTAAGCTACGTGTCTGTGTTTATCCTTAAGTAACATTAGGTTTGAGCGAATTTCGGATGGTATCCACTAGTACAAAACGTTTGCAGCGTTTCCGAATTATAATACATGTAATACGTCAGTCCTGTTTTTGTCGTTAGATAGGAGGTCGTTAATCCATCTCAAATGTCTTCGGGCATATTAAAATCGTCGGTCACAAGAAAAAAAAAGGTGGTTTTATGATCGTGTCGGAAGTTTTCGGAAGCTTTAAAGACATTCCAATTCTTGAAAAAACTTTAGCTACTAATATCCACTTTACGCATTTGAACCGCGTAGTGAATTTTACTAAACCTCATTTTTGGGGAGAAATTAGTTTATAGTCTGAACACCAGATGAAAAAGCAGACAGAAGCAAACAATGACCAGAAGAATCACCGTTGTATTGTCGGCCTTAGAAGATAACTTTTTTACACTTCTTTTAAGGGATTCATGTCATAGCGCTCCGAAAATACGTCATAAGGAAGTTCGTTCCACAGTGCGTGGCAAAAATTTACATAAAAATCGGGCCGTGGAGAATTGCCACGAATGCAGTTAATATGAATGGAACTTCATTATTCGGCGAATGGTGCGAAGATAGAAGAGTGACGTGGTCATCGTGTTGAACAGTTCCTCAGAGTACGCATCGTTATAATAATGGTAGAGCAAATAGAGAGAGTTTATCTCGCAATGTAACAGCTCTTATGGCCCCTTGGGTTCAATTTTAATTCTTCCAGTAACGGATTAACAAGTCGACGTTTCACCTGATGGTTACTGTCGTCCATCCGTATCACCAAATGCGATGCGTTACCAGCCAAGAAGGAGACAGAAGATCCGTTTATTCCTAGCACTCGACCTTGTTTTCACCATTGAGCGATGATAGATAAAATCTCGTACGGTTCACCGGTACCTGACCTTCGGTTGAGTATGCAGTGCAGCAATTTATTTTGATTTGGTTCAAAGGTTTTATTAATGCACGCCGAGCGAGGGAAACCGATTCGACTCCTGGCCTGGGTAGACATTTGCGTGATACATGTATATCTATGCTCGGGGATTGGGTTTTTGTGATGTCTTATTTTAGGTATGTCCATACTATAGTAACATGCGAAATTCTAATGCAAGTATGTGAGTTTTATTTATTTGTTTAATAACAATTTGAATACAATACAACTTTACACTTTATTGTACACCAAAAGAAATACATATTTGGAAACAACAGAAAACACGGTGTAAACAATAGGCAACCTTATCGCTAAGAGCGATCTCTTCCAGGCAACCTAAGGTAATGGAATTAAATAAATGTAAATAAATTAAGGGTAAGTGATGCACAAATTTGCTAAAAATAAAAATAATCAAAAAAGAATAAAAAAAACACAAGGTTTCATGATCGTAGCTAAAGAGAAAGGAAAACAAAAAAACAACGAGAAGATAGGAGAGAAAAACTAAAGTAAATACCTAAGTAGGTAATTAGTATAAATAAAAATAGAGGCAAATTAAAGTGAGATATAGTGCGCTTTAACTTGAGTCTTGAAGGAATGTACGACGTACGAATGTAGGAGTACGACAAATACAGACAGGATGGGAGGAATTGTTCAATAAATTATAAGAAAATGTAAAACACCCACCCGCGATAACATAATCAAAAAGGTTTTGTTCCAGTAATTAATAGTCCTTTGTGCGAACATCGCCACAGTCGCAAAATCGACATTCACCGTTGAATAATTAATGCGCAATTAATACGAAACGAGCGCTTATAAATACTCCATGCATTAAAGATGAACTATGGTTGTGACGTCAGACAATTTCCTTCGCTCCAAGGAACTTTTTAAACTGACAGAAGTTATGACAGATACTCCAGCTCCACACCCGAATAAACGGTGGAAAAATGGACGACCACCATCCCAGGAATTCGCGTCGGTTGAAGAATGCGAGACCATGATCGAGATCTCGACCTGTGACGACGAGAAGGATCACACGGTGGTTTCACCCACGAGGATTCTGAGATGATAAAAAAAAATTTATGAGCTTCGAGATTTAATCATGCCGAGCTGCCTTTTTAAACATCTGAGGCGATATAACTTAACGTTGCTGGAGACGTGGATTTTGCATCGCATGTGTTTAGCGATCTAACGTACGAGGTTTCGAGTAATTCTCGCATTGTTTGCAAGATAAGGCTCTGAAAATTAATCTACAGCTCAATAGTAACTATCCTAAGAAGTTTTACCCGGAATTTTAAGGTACAATTCGCTGACAACGGATAACCGCACCGAAACACAGTTTCACACCGCGAAATTTTGGCCTCGTAACTCGGTGCGATCATTAAAGGTCATATGCTCTTGTATCTGTTTTCCTTTGCTGGCAGCCCTGTAATGTGTGTTGCATTTATTCAGCACGCCACCTTGCTACTCGACCTGGTTGAAAGCGTTCAATATTTCATGAGCCGGTTAAGTAAGTTGTTACGAACGGGTTGTTCTCATCGTGACCCACCTGCGTTGTCCAGAATTTTCAACACGTCATGCTGGCTTACCCTGTAAGTAGTATGTATTTGTGAAAGTAATGGAATCGTTTAAGTTTTTGTGCACTTCCAATAATGTACATAGGTTATTTAAAGCTTTACGCACTGTTAAGCACAGATAACAATGCAATAATTTCATAGCTAAGATCTGGTATTTTTCATAATGATTATTAATATTAAGTTCAGTAAAGGTGAGATTTAATGGTCGCGTGACAGTTTTTTGCTTATACTTCTTGTACACCTAGGTTAAGGGACTTGAGAGAAAGACGAATTATGCTAAAAGCAGGAGTTAGACAAGTTTAGGGCTACGGGCGAAAAGAAAACAAGCGAAATCACAAATAGGAGACAATTACTATATAGTGCTAATTTGCAGGTGCAAATAGTGCTTAAATATTAATAATATAATCGTAATAGCAGGTGGTTTATTATTTAAAAAAAAAGCTGCTTCTTATTTTAATTAACGTTAAAGATTTTCTTTAGGTTATCCCGTTATTTAGAGAATTTCTACCGAAAGGATTATGTGTTTGTTTTAGTATTATTATTATGTATTTACTTACATATAATAATAATAATAATAATATTATAATATTGTAACCGAATAGTTTAAACTACACCAATGAAACTAAACGCGAGTTATAAAAGTGTCATAAAAGTAAAACATAATTTTTTGTAAGCTAATATTTTTTAGATATTTACATTAAATAGTAAAATCAAGTAAGTCCACAATGAATACAAAACTTTCTCATTGATAAAAGATAATTACTGAATAATATTTTCCGTAATCATTGATCTATCGTACAAAAATTACTGGATTAAGTTACGATTGGATTGGATGAATGTATTTATTTACGAAAACAACACGTTCCTAATTAAGAAACGCACAAGGATTCGTTCGAAATTAATCGATGATAGGAAATAAGAATGTTTATTGTAGCATCAATACACTGTTGTGTATATAATTATTTATTTAGACAGTTTTCACTTGGCTGGTTCCGTGAATTCTTTCTGTTGTTATGTAAAAATGATAGTGTGACTTAATACTTCAATAGGCACGCTGACATAAGCTCAGCGGATCTGACAGTAAGTGTCACGTAAGTGTGTAATGTGTGATCACTTTCATACTTATTTTAATTATTCTGTTACAATTGAGAGTTGCCAAATAGATGGTACTTTTTATAGTTAATCGTAAAGAAATTCGTTTTACTATTTTTATATTTTACGCCGATATTTTAAAATATTATTGTATTGTTTAGTTATCTAAATATCGCAGATAATTGCTTGCAAGCGCGGAATCCTATTCGATTCAGGGTCAAATAAAAGCTTGTTCTTGGACAAGGGCAACCTGGAACAGAGTTGTGAGTCTATGAGCGTTTATTTTGTTTTTTAATTATATTAACTACATATTCTTTATTCAAACATGGTGAACAGCATAACGTATAAAATTTAAAATTTACAGACAAAAATATCCGTTTCGCTAAATACAAACGACATATGTACGCTTGCATATCAGACCGGTTTAGGAAGAAACGTTCTCGATTAACAAAAATGGCTTTTAAATGGTACGTAACTGGTCGATCACCATATAGGGCTAAGACCTATTCATGCGAGCTCGTTCTGGGTACAGTTACGAGCCGTTTACGACTCACGATTTGGAAACGATATCGTTGGTTATTAACAAATTAAGGAAATGACGGACTCTGGATGCCCATGCCCGATTATCTACCAGTATTCTACACATTATCCATATTAGCGATACCTACTTACTCATTTAGTACATGGTACATCATTTAGCATGGTACATGAAATCCTTATATCATATATGATTGTTATCTCCACGTCATACAATATACCCCTGGGAAAAAAATGCGCGGTGCATAAAAGTCCCATAAAATACTTGACTCATAGACCAGGAAGTAACTATTATATAGGAACGTTACGACAGGTTTTAATTTTTAAGATTCAATGTTACATAACTTTAAAATCTTAATAAATTGAATAATAAAAATAAAATTTGCTCTTTATTAAAACCATTATAATTCATAGTTGAACGAGAAAAGCATACATTTTATTTAGGCAGAATTGTAAAAGTACGTAAAGACTAGTCGTACAATGTATCTGATCGGAGTTGATACAACAGCCTCAAACCATTAACGCTACAGTTGTTTTTAACACATTTAAAATTTTAAGTTGTCAACAATATATTTTTAATATATATTTAATGTATAGATAAGCAAGTTTTATCTGATACTTAATTTTAAGTCCATAGCCAACAAATAAGATTACTTTACATGGTAAGTGTCACTGCCGTCCAAGGGTCTTTTACACTAGGCAAAGTCATCAGCGATGTAGGTATTATAGGTTAATATAAAAACTGTATCCCGCTTGTTACTGGCTCTTCGACACTGCAAGTTCAAGTCGTTAGTTTGCCACAGCCTCATTCGTTGTTCAGGAGGGTGCATTACCAGGTTTAGCTTGAACTCAAGGTACGACTTCCTATACCCTAAAAAGGTGTCCATACTTAGTATAAAATTCTGTACTTCAGTACGAACGCTATAACCTTAATATTTTATTATAGCACGGAGTTACATGTAGTTTTTATCAATTAATTGATACGACAAGGAAGATTTTGGTATGTGGGGTAGACATGAAAATTTCAATACTCCCGATACAAACGAGTAACAAGTTTATAATTACTTCAGGTGCGGTTACGTTTTGCTATCGTAAAAACGTATCTGGTAAAGCGAAGCGAGAGCTGGTTAATTACACAAAAAGCGAGATAAAATAATATTAATTTAATTTGATATTTGAACGGATACACCTAAAATCTGGCCTCAACTTGTGCGGCTGGTCCATTTAATGGGGTGACGAAGGTCAACCGTTGTGGAAGCCGGTTTTCTATTTGCTTCCTTTCGCATTATTTAGCTAGTAGCGGAGTAATACAAATTAGATTCCTTGCAAAATATCTCTTTCACCTATCTTAATTATTTTTAAAAGATTTTTAATTTCAATAACTCTTATGACATTACGATTCCAACTTGCAATTTTTTACTATACAAACAAGCGAAGATGTTCAAGCGCTCAAAGCTCCAGCTAGTTTCAATGGTAAGTGATTGTGATTTAACTTCGAGCACGATTTGTTGTATAAGTGGTGGAGAGCACGTTAAGTCGATCACTAAAAGCTCTTTCTCCACTTTCTTCTAAAAACAGAAAATCAAAGGCACTCGGGTGTAACAATCATTCAGTACTCTGTCATGCCTGTGTTCACTAAACGAACTTACTTCAATTTACTCTATACCTACTCTGTACTTTGATTTTTATTTAATAAAAAAAAGCTAGGACCGGAGTAATGTCATAGGGTAGGGCACAGTTGACAGACCGCCATTATCTTCAACTCGTTAGGAACGTACATGTACTGAGATAATGTGCGAATGTAATTGCCAAATACATTGCTGGTCGTGAAGCAGAAACATTCGTTTGCTATCATCCATTTCTTTGAGAGTTACACAGGTAAATATAAATTAATAGTAACGTTGCTATTCGCTTAAACGATATATGTATATTTTATTTATCTCTAAGGCTAATTACAACGTTCAATAAACATAGACAAGTGGATTTCTAGAAAATAAAAGTAAAATTTAAACAAACTTTACCACTTAACATAATATAGCCAGGATATCTATGGGTTCAACACGTACATATATAAATATAAATATATATATATATATATATTTGTATATATATAAATTATGCTATCAATATCACAAGCAATACAACATGTTTTAGGTATTAATCTTATCGAAAATATGCAAAACCTTCAAGATTTGATAACTTATCTCCAACAGTAAAGATAAACCTTATTGTGTATTAAAATCTTAGTTTCCGGTGATATTTTAATACGTAACATCGTGAATATTGTGTATGTTATTAATAATAAATAATAGTACTAAAACATTTCTTTTTATGGTTGATAGCAGTATCGTGGTAACCGAATCAATGACGCCATTGAAACCGTTGCGGAAAAAGAATAAAAATGTTGACGTTTCCGGTGAGTTGTCATTTATTTTTGCCGCCAACAATCTGATATAGAATTTACCAGTGATAGATTTAAATCACTGCTTTCATATGTTTTTATTTGTTTCTATAAATAATCACGAAAATAGGACGATCTCTCTTAATTTATAAAGAGTGTATAGTTATTCTTTATTACCTTTACTATTTACTTATCTAGAAGTTCTACAGTGTTGGTAAATGGTTGGATTCTACAAAGAAATGAATGAATAAAGTTTAATTTTAATTACGTAAACAAAAAATACGCAATTGTGTACTTAAACTGTCGTTAAAATTAAACGATATTTAAATTAATCAACTTTCAGATCGATCTCCGCATTTTTTACTTTCACAACTCATTATATTTATCGTCTCTGAGAACGTTTCAATTTTCATATTTTTATTAATTTATGAAAATAATATGCATATAATATTTGTTTATATATAAATTTAAGCTCTAACAGTGACAACTAAGTAATTCATTACGTAACCTTATATATAAGTATTTAGTAATTCATTGTGAAAGTACTAAACAGTAAAAAAATACTTTGCTAAAAAAAGTCCAGTTACTCATTCATAAACCTTTAAAACAAAACTCATGGCCGTAAATGATTTCAAAAATGAAAACAATGAGCATTCGAATTTCAAAAGACCATCAACAATGTTACCTGTTACAAAAACAAAAGCAAGGCTAATTATTATTACCTGGCTTGTAGGTAGAAGGACGAATAAAAAAATCCTTGGCATACGAAGGCCGATGACGTCATTCGAATCAGGTATCCCTTGTACTTGAGTGCAATAAAAGTGAATTGGTACCTTGTATTATTAAAGAGTTTCAGAAGTTTTTACATAGATGGAAATAAAAAATATTAACATACTAAATATTAAAAAGGCTTAATTCGTTTACTGTTAATTTACTTATGCCCTCATCAACATCTCTTTGTGCAGATTTTTGTTTTCATCTCTTCGTTATCATCAATAGATAATATTAAACAAATCTGAATTGATAAACCGTTTAGTACCCATTATGAGTCACTTGCCAAAATTGTACTCGTATAATATGATAATCTACTCACATATACTGTAGAACATTAACTCAAGAGCTATGCAGTTCAGATTGAACCTCACTTATGTCATTAATGTCATAATCGTTTTACAGGTATTTATTATGAACCATAATCAAAACGTATCAAATATTGTCGGATGCCTTTCTTTTATTATATAATAAATTTCAATAAAGACACATCCTATCACGGAAATCACAAATGAAACACCGTTTTAATGTTTGATAATAATAGCCGACATAATTTATTGATCTAGTAATTATATATTTTGGCCGCGATGCGTGTTACATAAAATCAGTAACCGATTATATAACCAATATTTATACTATTACGACTGCTGACCAATCAAAACTATAATGGCATTATCCAACATCTGCTGTTCAGTCATTTTGACATCTACTTCAGAAAAAAGTTTATCAATGTAAGGAAAATTTTTTCTTTGTATTTTTTATATCTGTTGTACTTTGGCGAGATAATGTTCAAATGTCGCTTAGACAGATTGGTAGGTTTTTTGCTTAATTAAATTATAATCCAACAGCAATTGTTTCGATGTATTATTTGTGGACGTAAGATTTATGTTCACAGGAATGAGGCGTCGGTGGATTGTTAAAATAAAATAAATATGTAATTCGTGTATCTAGAGACATACTGACAACGCTCGAATTCCGATAACACAATGTTGTACCGAAAAACTTATTACATAATACGAGTATTATGTATATGTTTAAGTTTATCGTATATGTTAGACCAGTGATTCTCAACCTTTTTTTTGTTGCGGCACATATTTAACGATTTCAAAATTTGGCGGCACACAAAGAAAAAGATAAAAATTATTTACTTACTACAACACACTCCATAAATAGTTTATGACAAAAATTTTAAATATACGAAATAAACTAATATATACTACAATAATAACTAAACCTTTATTAAGGGATTAATTACAAGCTAATAATAAAAATATTTTTAATGCGAAATTTGAGCTTGATGTTTTTTGATAATTTCATTTATATTTGGTCGTAAAAATGACAATGCTATCACTAAAACAACACGTTTTGTTCGCAGAAGTGGCAAGTGTGCGCCGACTTGAGACATATTCCTATTGCTATGCATGCCGCTTCATCATAATTTGGCACTAAGAAAAAACGCATTGCAAAGCAAGTAATAAAATAATTTATTTTTTGTGGATTTAAATATATATTCATGTTAAAAATATTTTTCTTTTTAAATGATATAATTTAATAATATTAACATTATTATATATTTGCAAAATTTGGCGGCACACAAAAGTGCCGCGGCACAGTGGTTGAGAATCACTGTGTTAGACCGTCCGATCTAAACCTATGGCCGATCAGTATGCATTAATTTAATATGAAATTTATCTTTTAAATAATAAATTATGCTTTGTTTTCAAACAAACCTCGAAATCGAGCCATATTTCTTTAATTAGTTAAAAAATTAATACATAAAAATAAAATAAATAAAAGAACTTCTATCTATTTTATGACTAACTATATACTTTAATTTAGATTGTTTTTGTGTCTTACAGTAGGTTTACCATCTTCAAAGCTTTCTGACATTACATTTAACATTGATAAGTGTCTTTCTAGTAGCATCCAGCAAATTAAACATGTGCCCAATTCTCAGAGTTCTTTATTCATCAAAACTGAAAATGTCTCAATTTTCGTGAACAATCATAAGTGTATCATATACACAATTGTTTTCAAGTAGGAACCAGTTATGAATTAAGCCAGTACTAGTAGCCTTGAACTGTAGATACACACACACACACCTGTGGTTGTACATTAACGTAGAATTTTAAACATGCATTATCTTGAATGTATGAAGAAAAACGTGAATGAATGTAGGTTTGCGTTGAGGTGGGTCGCCTTGAAGTTGACAAATGACGAGTTTGCTTCAATTTCAGTTAATGTACATGGAAGATCATTAAGTTGTTTCGTTTTTATTACTTGTATTGTACTAGTACGTCTTCTGGCTCGTCTTATGGCTTACTTTATTATTTTCCAATGGTCTGTTAATTATTCATACAAGCTATCGTAATTTTAGTTTTAAATTGGTAATAAAATAACAACAGTTTAAGTCATTTTTAGCGACTGGAAGTACATGGCTGCTTGTTAATATTCAAAGCTGTTTCAGAAAAATTGCTCCAATTAGTCATTGAACAAAGTAAGGATTACGTTTTAAACATTTGCTGAAGAAACAAAATATAAACAAAGTAAATAATGTTAACATTATCACTTCATTCATATAATATCAATATATTTCAAAGGTGTTTCTTTTTGTTTTGTTATTTTCATTGTTATTTATATTTACTATTTATCTTATTTTTTATGTTTTTTTGATGCATTACCATATTTAAGTAATCAGTACACGCCGTGAATATATAACCTGCCTCAAATAGGACTACACAGGGTCATAAAAATAACATAAAGAACATGGAAACCCACAATGGCAGTTGACGACCTAAAAGTTGTCAAGTTAGAAAATTTATTTCTGGTTTGGCCTCTTTAACGACCAATGCACTTTCTAATATAAAAGGGAAACATAACACGACAAGTCCGTCGAGGTATTCGCTAATCGATGTCTCACGAGCAGACACCATCGATTTTCCTCTACATTGTTTCTAGTACTAAAATTAACTAAGACTTGTTTGAATTATCTGTATACTGCCGACATATACTTTGGGTTTTAGTAGTAAATATTACCTGTGTGCTATTCCCCGGTTATGTTTCTTTTTTGAAACCCTGCATAAATTATAGTTTCATTGAGTTAAAAATACCAAAATAATTCAGTTTACATGTTACGAAAAATCTCCTTTTGACATTCAATTTAATAATTCTGTCATACAATGTGGGCACATTTTTACATTATCAGGAATAGAATCAAAGAGTACTTAAAATTACGTACTAAAAATCGATGCTAAACTTTCAAATTTTAACAACCTAGCTTCACAAAATATGTGCCCGAGCAAAGCATATTGACACCAATTGTGAACACGAAATCTCGGAACACGCTGGAACAGTTCGAGTGTGAGTACCGCACTTGATTTTTTTGTTATCGGGTGTTTCGTGGTAGATGGGTAACTATGTTTTACCTTATTCCCCCTTACACGTAACTATGTGTTACAGTCGTATTTTAAATAAGACAATACCAATATTCTAGACCAACTATTCCCAATCACCCGGGGGGCACGCGGGCCCATTGGGAGTACGTGAAAATTATATTGCTAATGACGGAAATACTGAGAAGTTAAAACAGTTGTAATTTTATTATAATGTATTATGTCTACAATATGTAGTTTTAAATGAAGCTTATAACTAATAATTTACTAAAACATTTGTAGGAGTAGTATAGAATTATTAGGGTAGGGGTACTCACAAATAAAAAGTTTTATTAAGGGGTATAGGAACGAAAAATTGGGACGCATTGGTCTATCCAAATGTAAACTGCATTTAACTACAATATAATATTAATTTAACTTTAACTTCAATATACATTATGAAGGCATGTGAATTCAATGATCGATATGATGGTATATACGATCAGATGAAACACATTAATATAATTTATTTTTGATTAGCAAATGTATTATAATTTATGTGAATAGTTTGACGAGTAAACATTTCTTTAAGAATATCAAAATTCAAATTATATAATAAATTGTTCCGCCCCCGCAAACAACTATTACACTACACCCTGTCGGGGTCATTCGTGTTTTTAAGTATCTGTAAGAATAATTTATTATATGATTGCAACAAATACGCCTGCTAAAATTTAACACTTAATTAACATTGCTTTGTTTATTTATTTACAGATTAATATGCTTGATACTGTACTCTAAAATTATAGGTCCTAATTTTGAATTGTGTCGTTTATATACCGATTTATTTCACTCATCGTCGTTTTGCACTTGAGTGAACTTTGATCAATTTAAGTTGCTTAAAGATTGCTATAGACAAAGCCCACTTCATTGATATAGGACTTTCCCAAATTCTTTTAGCTAGAGACCAAGTATAATATATTACTAAATAATATACATATCACTATGTAGTTCCACACATATATCGCACATAATTTTTTGGCACATAAGATTAAAATGAAAAAAAAAACACTTGATTTGCTGTCCACTACATGTAATAATATAAAAAAGCATAAATGTTTACAAACAACGACGGACAAACGAGAAGACGTGGATAAAAACCTCAACCGGCCAGTTCGATCCGAGCGCGCTACAATGAGTTATGTGGGTCAGTCAAAGAATGCCGTCCAACCAGCCGCTCCCACCTGTGTACGGCGTATACCGTCGGCACCAGGTGGCGAACTGCGCTGTATGCAAAATTTCAGACCAAGATATAGTAACCTTCAAAATCTCTTGAGGATGCTAACTATTCATCTCTATTGTCATAATTGTTATAAATAATATTGTTATTATAAATCTATCGTTATTATAAATACGCCAAATAGGCTATTAAATTTTTTTTCTCTCAATATTTTTTCTAATCGTTTCATTTTCATTTCTCTACTCAATATCAACATCTTTCGTGTTTCGGTTGTCGTCTTTTGCGTGTATTCGGAAACAATAATTAAAAAAGGTAAGTTAATTCGCCCCATTTAAAACAAATTTTCCGTGTATGTTAATCAATACGACGGACAAAATATGAGTAAAAACGTTCCAAAAGTGAAAACAAATAGACTTAATTCAACTACGTTAGTTTTAACCACTAAAGCATCTAGAGATTGTGTTTAATTCAAGACGACACAACGCCATAAAACTTGACCCACAAAGGTAAATAAGGAGGTATAACAATGTACGCCTCTTTCAAAATACAATAACATTTTCCTCTTAAGGTACTCGAAGTTACCATAAATGCGTAGGTTCTTGACACTATTGTTGGTCTCAGATTTTTCTACACACCGTGGGAGAATCAACTAATACACAAACTAGTGTCGACCATCGTTTTATCGTATCGCTCGCTCAACAATAAACTGACCGATTAGGATTTAGGTTCGAAATTAGTTAGGCAAACAAAGAGATTAGTTTTAACGACATGTTTTAATCTATCTCGGATTTATTTAGATAGCTCGTTGTTAAACCGACTGACAATTTTATCAGACTCTTTTGTTATCATAGATTTTCACAATGACAATTATCATGAGACAATTGCATATATATATTATCATCATGTGCTATCGCTGCTATAATGAACACATGTTTTTATTTTAAAGTGGTCCCCTAATAAATGAGTCTGTTTATTTCAAAAATCTTAGGTAAATTTAATTTTATTTATTTAAAGAGCAGAGGCCAATGTTTATTAAGGATTAAATGTAATAAATAATAAATAATTCAATAACAATAATCAATTCGTCACATATTTCTACAATTATATTATTAAAAACAACTTTTACCAATAAGTTGTAAGACATTATGTAAGGCTAGTCACGATTACCCAAACACTATATGAGATTTCCCCAAAATAAAAAGTTGTTTTGAGTTAGGTCAGTATATCGTTTAGCGTGCACCTCACCCCCGTCAGTATTCCCTACTACATATGATGTTTGGTGTCTTCAAGAGGAGAGTGAATTGGTTTTTATACGTTAGTGCGTTCAACATTACCACTTATCATCGGTTGGGATTATGGTGAAGCGTTGACTTATTATATGTAGAAATAAATAAATAAAGAATACAATATACTGTGAGATTGTCGTAAAGATGTTACTTTAAAAATGTCTTTTGTTCGTGTACTGCAAGGTTCAATAAGGAATTTAATAAATTCTTGGTGTAAAAACTCTCACCAGCCCTAATTGTATGTCAAACTACTCTTCTCTCGGTGGAGTTTACTAAATAACTACATAGGCTATAATAAACAGTATGTAATTTTGATATCAAATATTTGTGGAATAGATACATATATTCGGATTATATTTCGATATCATCCTAGTATTGGTGTTTGCACTAAGCATTAGTGATGATATAACAATAATGATAATGACGTAACACCTACACGTAAACAGGTTATTGGTAATATAAGGTTGGGTAAGGACAGCAAATACAGGATGCGCCGGACAGCAATGTCAAAAAATCTGACATGTAAAGCTCGGAAGAAAACGAATCAAACGAAGGTTTATGCTTCACAAAAATCAATATATTCAGTATATGTTTATAAACACACACAATACTTCATAAGCACGTTCGTAACGAGTTGACGATTTTATGTTTTTTTTTTAATTACAAGAGAACAGAGTTAAATGAATAAGTGCACGCATAGAATACGGAAACGACATTGAACACGGAAATGGTTGTTACAAACATTTTGATGAAATGGAGTATTGTTACGGAATAGCCTTGAAAATATTCACTTGCCTGTCTAAGTATTGGGTATGTGACCGGATCGGCAAATGGCGCGTGATGGCGGATAGCGACGGTCTAAAAGGCGTACGATCGTCAGTTGTTTGCAGGGCTGGAGTTGGTTTAGAAGTTTAGATGGACGCAGTAAGATGAAGGTTGACTTTGGATGTGGTGTACACTTACGAAAGATTTTTTTACTAAAATTTGTTTTAATTTATTCGCTTATTGGTTTTATCCGGTTACTTATAAACACATTCCAGGCGGCGGACCTGCAGATGGCGGATCTGCGAACGCCCTTCAAACTAGGAGAAATCCGAGCATTTGTAATTCAAGACGGATGGCAGCCTTAGTTCTATGTGATATGATTTGTGTAACAAGTAAACGAGGATACCATGTAGCTTTTGTTGACGTGTTGACTCCACACTGCCATTATTCGCCGACCTCAAATGCGCTCTGGACCTAAAAGTGACTTAAAATCACTACTTGCTTGTCTATGAAAGCAATAATCTCAAAAACGATTTTACTGGTTTTTATGATGTTTTTGTCAATAAAATGAGAGATTCACAAGGAAGACTGGCGTATATGAGATAAAGAAAGATGAAAAAGAAGTAATTTCATAATACAGTTTCATAGACTGTTCCTATAGGATCGTCTGTCATATCAAGATAATACATATAGTGGCAATAGATTACACGGAACAAGGTGAGGTTCTTTGATCTAATCGTAATATAATCGATGCTTCTCCTGTCAACATCATGACTAAATGCGGGCTGACTCACCTTCGATAATATTATGGAAAACTAAGTGAATCCGAGAGTGTTTTTAAAATATAGAAATGTTTTTTTTTTCTCAATCTGTCAGGCGTGCCATCGGCACTTGCTTACCAGGCCTAGCACAAAGCCTCTTTGGACGGCAGCTGCGTCTTAATAACAACTTTCATTCAATTTCTCAGGATTTAAAACGTAGTTTTGTTATAAATTAATATTAATGAGTTGCTAATTTTATACTTATATCATCGCAATATATATTTTAACTGTACTTACGATTATTGTATTCTATATTCATTTTTCGTCCCAATTACATGGATCACGGTCACGGCGGGACTTACAAACGGAAATATAGGTATAAAATATAAAATCCGTGAGTACCTGTTGCGGATAAAACAATTCGTTGCTGCAAATAAAAAGTATATCTCCAATAGCTTTAACCTAAGTTCTAAGTTATGTTACGTATGTATAGAACAGATATATATTTCCGTCCTTATTCTGTGTACGTCCCACACAGAGTTAGCGCAGAAAAGTACACTAAGTGGCACTTACATGTATACGCTAACTACTCGAAGGATGATGTATTTCGAAATCAACTCGTCTTGAAACAAAACATCGAAAGTGCTTGCACGCTAAGTGCCGTATTTTACCTTCAAACGCTGACGTAAACGTAGGCGTGACGTCATTATGTTAAATAAAGAACCTTTGCCTGCTTCTGACACTACAACCTACCAATTCTCTCAGTCATCACTATAAATATTGTCAGGACTATCAGTTTTATGAATACCCGAATGATTATTTTTTAAAATACTTATACACTTAATACCAATATGAAGTCATTTATCTAAGTGAAAAGTTGTTATTTACTTTACTGTAATGTAATTTATATTTTATTTAATTACAATTGAAGTCATATTTGAAGTTGATTATAGTAGTATTTTTTTTTTCAACCGACAACTTAACAGTGTCTTGTGAGTGTATTTATCTTAACAGTGTACTCCTAAAAATGTTTCTCGTTTCTCTTCAGGTCTAGCTCCTTAGTAAGTTATTAGTTATTAGGTTAAATTTAAACTACCTATTATAGAAATTAATTAACTACCTATTATAGAAGTTAATTGTTTATTTGACCGGTTGGTTTAACTTCTCGGTATTTCGGCCATTATAATCTTTTTTTAACGTACCCTCAATGGGCCCCGTTTACCCCCAGGGGTACGCGTACCCCAGGTTGCTGGTTTGGAACAATAGTATTGTCTTATCTAAGATACGAATGTAAAACATGGTTACGTAGTAGGTGGAGTAAGGTAAAACATAGTTATAACGATCTAGACCACTGATATAGAGAGTTAAATAAATTAAGCCGTGAATGCATTTGGATGGGATGATTGCTACCATTTCAACCGATATTCGGCAAGTAAAACTGTTAGTAAGAGTATCAACCTAATATTTTAGTAATGTTTCATAAAATACATGACTTGTTAGGTCTTGAATATTCTTGAATACAAGATAATCTCCCTTGCTCCTGATGCTCTCTGCTGTATAACAGTCGAGGCTTCTCGCTAGGTTCTTTCTCGTGAAGGTTACTCAGTACCGTCCAGTTATCTGGCTCTTTCTGAAATCGACCGTGAAGTGTTTTAGGTTGGTAGCTGGCAGAGACGGCTTTATCTACGCAGGATGTGCGTTGCACACGGGCGCAGCGGTGTTAGGGGACGCCGGCTACGGCACTTTCAATTAACGTTATAACTTTTTTTTTTATGTTAATAGCCGACAAACGAACAGACGTGCCACCTGATGGTAAGTGGTTACCGTCGCCCATGGACATCAGCAAGACCAAAGATATCACCGCTGCGTTGTCGGCCAGGAAATGAGAAAAAGGTAAGAAAGAAAATACTGGCTCTCAAGCCCCCAACCGGAACACGACGTGTCGTTTGGCGGCTGACTCAAGCAGGAGTGTGGTAGTTAGCCAATATAACAATATAACTATGTATATAAAGGCGTTATAGCCCAACCCCACGTAAAAAGGGCTGTGGTTTGCATATATTTTGTAATTTTTTTGTAATTTTTTTTTTCTTTATATTTTGTCAATGTCAATCAATTGACTATCCATACAAAATTACCGATCAGCTGTTCGAGTTCGTATGAAAGGCGCTTTTTTTTTACAATTTCCATTTTTTAACACTAACATAACACAATAGACATGTTAACATTTGTATGTATTCCATTTTGACCGTGCGTTTACTACAGGGCGCTAGGGAAATGATTGCACATGTGCGCTACATGGGCTAGAGACGCCTCTGGTTGCAGTGCTGTAAAACCCATTAATAACCGTGATCGATCATTTTTAACCCGGATTGCACTCCTTAGTTCCTCTGATCATTAACTAAGTCCAAAGTAAGTGGTAAATGATATTGCAATATGTATTTCTAAATCAATTTCCTGACCTCCAATTGTTATTAAATATCAAAATGGTATTTACACGATTCAGTTGCACATTCGTCACGCTATCTTGTATGTGTCCGCTATCTAGCACGTAGGATACATATTCAAGGCTTCAAGTTAATTATTCAATGGAACGTGTATTCGTTTATACATTTCTATATTTACTACCTATATTTACTTTGAAAACCGAATTTCAAGTAGAGGTAAGATAATTCTTTATCAATTAATTGTAGATAATTCTGTTTGTATTTTCATCAAACGGTATTCGCGTTGATTTGAGTTATAGGTGCATCGATGATTTATCTTTATCTTTATCATAGACGCAAATGATATTTTGATCAACATATGACATTCGATAGCTGTAATTTACAAAAATTAAATTGAATTTCGCGGGTTATACTTAAATAGGTTCCACCATCGACCTTCAAATGAAGTGATTAATTTATCCGATCTTGTAGATATAATAAAATTGAAATGAAATGAAATGAAACCTAGTTGTAAAACCTTTGTGCGGTTATTTTAAAGCAGGATCAAATAACAACCTGCTTATTTGCCGCGATGCAAGTCGCTCCAAGCAACCTTGTCACAGTAAGGGTCCAGCCACCTTTTATATAATAATAGTCGGCAAATAAACAGACGAAATACCTGATTGCAAGCCATGTATGTAATTATTCATCCATAACAACAGAGTTTTCATCGATCATTACTGGCCATGGAGAAAGGAGTTGAACCCGTTTATGACTGACCGAAACACATGGGTTGAATTTTACGTGGCTATACCTAATTGGATATAAAGTCTAGGGAGAGAACCCCATCGTGCATTAATATGGTCCAGATAAAGTAAGCTGTGCAGAGCTCAGCGAGCGAAGAGGATAACAGCAAGCGTTATTGCCTCATCTGTAGGTCAGCAGAGTGTATTATAAGCAAGGCACTATTGGAATTAAGTTAATAAAGTTTGCTAATTTTATTAGTAAAAATAAGTCGTAACCCGAAGAAAATGTATCAGAATATACAGCGGCGTGTAAAAGGCGTTTACACTGTTTGCTTTACTTCGGTACCGTGCTTATCATTTATGTATATTACTCGTTATCAGATAAGAACGCTTGAGGAGATTGCCGCTAAGAATGTTAATGCCAAACGTTATGCTGTCTATATATAGCTTTAATAGACTGCATACCGTATAGACTTGTTAATAATGTGATTGTACATGTTTTTATGTACAAATAATTTCTTTTATTTTAATTAAAGTTACTTGACTAAGGCTCAATTTCGTGTAACTTGCTCAATAGCTCAGCTACCCTCAAATATTTTTTTCTTTCTTTCTAACACATTTACGCTATAGTATACTATGTTGTGTGCCGCACTGTGTATGATTCGACAAAATATGAATACCTTGTAGCTCAGTTTGTAGGGAACCTGCCTGTCAGGCGATGTGCGATTCCTGGCCGGGGCAGACATTAATAGCGTGGCTGCTAATTAATTGTTCTCGGGTCGTGGGTGTTTGTGATGCGTAATTGCGTGCTTTCATTCCAACCGCAACGCAGGGAATCCCAGTGCGGGTGGGTGAGTGTGTGAGCGTTTCAGTGTTTATTTCGGCAAAATAATTGTGTCAATCGGTTACGATCACTTATAAGACTGCTAGCCATTATGTGTAAAAGATAATTTAATTCCAATAATTAGATAAAAGTTTATATATTTATTACATTATAATATAGGAACACCGCATGTGGTGGACAAAAAAAACATTATTATATATATGAGTTAAGCGCAAACGAT
Organism: Megathymus violae; assembly: GCA_003671415.1. NCBI lineage: Eukaryota > Metazoa > Arthropoda > Insecta > Lepidoptera > Hesperiidae > Megathymus > Megathymus violae. Next base: position 9,100,301 of record PDGT01000002.1, read on the forward strand.
AATTTTATCATTTAATAGCAATTTCTTGCAGATAACCTTTAAGTTTAGGAAGCGTCCCAGGGTTCACATAATAGAGAAATGTCAATCTCGAAAATTATATATCATAAATTGTATCTAAATTCCTGACTGTGGGATGATTTTTTATGGCAACAGTCGACAATTGACCATTGGGGCAATCTGATAGCGGGTGGTCAGCGCCGCTCATACACGTCCGTATCATCCAAGGCATCACTCACGCGTTACTGGCCAAGATTAAGAAAAAAAATCTTATTACTGGCTATCCAACACTGCAACCGAAACATTTTATTTTATGATGGGTTTCTTAGAACGATAACGTCAAAAATATATAATACCTATTAGGTTCTCACGTAATTGCAAAAAGCACTTTGTTTCTTAAATATTAAGGATCAATATCATTCGCACAACTATTTCTAAGGTCGCGAGGCTCGGGCTGGATTTACGACACTCGTTTATCCAAAGACAAGAGACTCATTGTCGATTCCTCACTGGTATATGTATACTACAAACGACCCTCAATGAGATCACGAGTTTATTTTGGAAACTCACCGTAATTAACCTTTAAAATATTTTTTTAATAAAAATTAAAAATATTTAATTTTGTTTTTAGCGTTCCTAAAGCCTATATATATAGCCTATGAAAAAACGGAACCCTCTTTCGCGCGTCTGTTTATTTGTGTCTTACCATCTCATTTCCTGGCCGACAACTTACAGTGATACCTTTAGTCTTGCTGATGTTCATAGGCGATGGTGACCACTCACCATCAGGTGACTCGTCTGCTCGTTAATCGGCTATTACATTAAAAAATATATCCTCAGGATTTCTTTTGTTCTATAAAAATCGTACAATAACGGTGCAGTGCAATTTAATATTGTTTATGTAAGACTTGAGTACCGACTCGTTGCTTTAAAAACGAATACAGTTGGGGCAAAAAATAACAAAAACACGAAACAAGGTCATGAGGTTCTGATTATCGATTTTATTTATCGACTAGTTGAATTTAGATATTGGAGACTGCTATGTATTATATTTCCTTAACATGGGTTCAATCTTATTAGTTTTTCATTAATTTGTCTCTTACTTACAAATGATGTGTTCCATCTCAAATATCAGCATTATGAATATTTCTGAATCTAAATACATACATTCATATAATTTAAATAAATTATTTCATAGATTATTGTTAACTATTGAAAAATAAATGGCTATTAAAGATCACAAATGTTGATGGGAAACCTTCCTTCTTGGCTTCAAAATCTTGGCTTGGTTATAAATTTTGTTTACGAATATTATTGTAACATGGACCATCGTATGCCCTGGCGTCGTAGGACCAGCGACATGAGCCCAGCAGTAGGAAAATCATGGATTTTCATGGTGACGATAATCTGGCGTTCAATTATGTAACAACCACATTCCATTAAGTCTCTCGTCTGCATTTATTAGTTGTCAATAATATAAAATGGATTCACCTATTATGTTAACTTCATTTTACCCCTTAATCTCTATTTGTTACGGAGAGAGTTCTTCGCCAATTCTCTTTCACTGTATTTTAAGATACTGGGTGAGTGGTCTATGATTTGGAAAATTTTTGTGCTGTCCAACCGTTTTTGATAAGCATTTACGGTAACGATACGTTTAATGCTCGGTTATTAGAAGATTGACCGCGTTCTATTGTGCGAAATCGTGTCCAGTTCAATGAACAAGCTATGATAAGCCTTGGGCATTTACAAGTGGCCTTAACGGGAATAAGTGTAGATTTTCCATTTGTATACAAATAGGTAATAAAACCCTAACAAGGTCATGTCTGTGCCCACTTCGTGTGGAAACAACCGCTCACATATTTACTTACTTAGCATATCGATGGAAGTCTTGCGGTAAAATCTTCCAAATTAACCGGCCTTTCTTTGGGAGGTACTTTTTTATGTTAATAGCTATCAAAAGAGTAGACGAGCCACCTGATGATAAGTGGTTACCGTTGCCCATGGACATCAGCAAGACCAAACGTTGTGTTGCATTGACTCTGATGCGTTGTCGACTAGGAAATGAGAAGAAAGTAAATAATAAAGTACTTTTATTTTTTTACATTGTTGTATAGCAACGAAATCAAAATTTTACAGTGGTTTAGAGAAAATTTAATCGAAAGGCGGATTCATCTTCCAAATAATCCTCTGTAGTTAAGCAACAGAAGTTCAAAGTATGATAGTAAAATAGTTAAAAGGACAAAAATAAATCAAAAGGAAATTTACTTTCGTTATGTTTTCGTACTTACGTGACATATCTGTAGTATAAATAGGTTCGGGGTCTTAAAGGTTCCTACCCATTAAACGCCTTTGTTTACCATTCGACTCATGACAGAAGGTTCCGAGACCTCGTCTCAACGCACCGGTACCTCTACCGTCCAAACGGTTGTTTCAATTAACCCTCACTTTGCCTTCACTTTGCTAAATACTAAAACTAAGAGTTATTGGCTTACGAAGCATAGAAAGTGATCTTTACTACTTATTACATAGATGATTTTATAGATCAATCAAAAACAAACAGAATCTCTCACGATCAACGTACTTGCAACTTTCACTCACAATAACGCCGCTAGGTATTCTATGGTAATCGTTTAATGATTAAAACTAGTTGGTTTATGTATGTCTTGGGCCGTTTGGAGTAAACAAGTAGGTCGTATGTAAGTACACACGATGAAGCACACAGATAATTTTGGGAAACTACAAAATAAAATTATAAGATAAATTTTTATCGTTAAATATTTTCGAAACACTCTCCACCGGCATCTATGAGATTTCGTGGGTTTAAAACAATTTTCTGTACGATTTTTTTCAGTTCTGTACAGCCGCTTATATTCTGTTCAAATGGTGTAATGCATTTCGGGAGATAACAGCTATATGAACTATCATTAAATTAGTATTAATTTACTTCGCAACAATCCGCAAGCACAATGTATGATGGTATACGAGTATACTTCTTACATGCATAGAACTAATAAAATTATTATCGTAAATGCATGTTCTCCTTAGTGAGAGGGAGGGAGTTTCTAAGCATGTATAGAAGTACATACATACCATCATACATTGTGCTTGCGGATTGTTGCAAGGTAAGTTAATACTAATTTAATAACAATGAATTTCCGCAAAGTCAGGTGTTACTTTGCTATACTATTAACTTGGTATACTATTAACTATATATGAATTGTATGGTACGTACCAAATCGATGTTTGTGAGTACTGGTGGGGTTTTAAATGCCTGGCTGGAAACCACCTTACTCAATTGTCGATGTGATTCGTACATCCCGTTAGCCATCGGCTCATTCGCAACAGTTACTATAAAAATAGACATATCAGTATCTCGGTGATGCTTTAATTTACAATTAACAAAATTATATTCTGTTTACAGTACAAACTGTCTTGTCAACAACAATGCTTTGCAACGAAAAAAGTAGTGTTTCAATATATATATTTGTATATAAATTTACGTATTTCACCAATTTAGTATTTAATAAGTGGTATTTAATAAGTGGTGGTAAGCTAAGTGGACCAGTGTAACAGGCATTGGCGTGGCTAGTCGAGTTTTAAGGAAAAACGCAACGAATCAGAACTGAATAAGGAAATATATTAACAGCAATTATAGAGCATAATGAAGCAGTGTACACTTATCTTGTCTCACATCGGACGGAGAGCCGATGTTTTCGTTCTTATCACTTTACTTAATATTGTAGAACTTAGTGGAATTGTGAAAGATTTCACTACAATTAAAATACTCTGAATCATTACCTAGTGGATATGGTAGGTAGTTGTATGGCTAGTCCCTCTCAGTCCACACAACGGAACTGTTGTTAGACCCATAGGAAGTTATTGTTCATTGTATGTATCTAAAAGAATCAGATAGAAGACGCGTGCTAAGAGACGAGAAATATAACCAGCCACTGTTGATCAGCGTTCGATTAGATGAAATGTTGCCCTAGTAGTATTGTCGGGCATTGCCTGTATGTAGAATCAATCAGAAGGGACAAACTAGAGGAGGCTTATGTTAAGCAGGGAAACTTGAAATGTTGATGGATAAATGAATGAGGAAGTAATCTTTGGAAGTACAGTTGAAGTTCTGAAATATCTCTTTTATTACTAAATTTTTCATTAAATACTACAACCATCTCTCGGGATTTCAACATAATTACTTCATTTACTACAATAAATATTTTTTTTATATTATTCACTTACTCAATTGTTATCGGTTCTTCGACTTATTTTAACGCTAATGAAATCTTTCACAAACTTACAATTTCACGCACGACATCAGACGGAACGATGTGTATAATAAATTTTTTAGTGAGTCAATTATATAACTGCATATATACGTTATTATACACAACTGTTTACACTGTTCTGTTTCAGCTTGTGGTCCAACAAGTCTCTTTGTTCGCGTGTACACACAATGTAATAAGAAAGTAATTACTGCTTAATAATCAGCTGATCTTGACCCAGCTGCGGTCGCCTGTGAGCTCCATTTGTTATTAGAAGTAGGGAACGACAGCCTCTGAAATGCATAAATAAGGAAATCACATCTAAATGTTTACAATTAGTAGCCTATATTGCATACTATTAGTGTAATCTAATTTTATATCAAATCAGAATACAACATATCATAAGTGTTTCAACGATGTAATAATGTTAAGAAAGATAAGATATAATAAAGTTTTAAGAAAACAAAAGCCACTACAATACGCGATGATGAGTGTTCATAGTTCATACTATACTCACTTGTGTAATAAGTACAATACAAACATATTGTTTATTGTACACCCACACACACGATTACATAATTAAATGATAGAGTAATGGTAAAAGTTCGTTTTAATTATTCAAATAGCAATATCTTCCAAGTAATCTTTTAGTATTTAGTGAGAAGAAACGAGCGGGAGTGTACATAAAAAATATGTGATTAAAAGCACGTATTTAATATTTATAGTGTTAAAATTTTGAATTGCAATGAATAACTGTCTAATATATGCTATATCTCGAATATAGAAGACTACAATTTGCCAAAAGGTAAACAATATTTTACCTTTATTAAAAAGGTAAAAGATACATATTACATCTTAAATTTTATATAATTAATTGCTGTCTTATGACTTGTTAGTGAAGTTTTGTATTGATTCATATAATTTAATATATTTAACCGTATTTTAGTATGTAGTATTCTTAAACTGGGTACTATACTTATTACCATGTAGTCTACGAACGACGCAATACTGGTACTAATTTTTTTTATTAAACCTACAACGAAATAAACAAGTCTTAATACCTTCTAAGAAACACCTTGTTCATAATATTTATTATTTTTATAACATTTGCGTGCGTCTTTACTGTCTACGGGAATAATACGAGAAAACTCGTTTGAAAACGTACTTATGTTAAATTAAGTATTAGAAAATAACATTTTAGTTCAGTGTGCTTCGAAGACTCCTCCTCATTCGTGTTCACCATATACTCGATATTGACAATGTACAATGATCATGGAATTATGTCCTTTGAAGCGGTCGAAAGACGAATGAGTAATAAAAAGTTAATTTAAATACAATTCTCGGGTGTGTCATTCGTCTGAAAAAGTAATGTTGCCAGGTCTAAAGTACATACGCAAGTTATTTGAATTAAAAAAGGAAATTGACTTTGATATTGTTTTTATTGTGACGAAGCGCCGTCATTATCCTGTATTAAATTCATTAGGAAATGATAGGTTTACCGTATGTTGATTTAATTAAATTTGTGTCGCACTAAGGTGGTCTGTTTGCAGCTTCTGCAGACATATTTAATTTGTCGCTTATTTGCGTATCAAAAATGAATCATCTTTGGCAACGAAAAATAGTTTGACTTTCATACTTAGAGAAGACATGCAAGGTCGTGAATGTTATTGATTGTGATAAAGTCTACATTGACGCATAACACTGATATAAAAAATAAACAAAAAACAGGCTTATTTAAATAATATGTTGTTACGATTGTACGGGAATGCCAGGGTTTTATATGTGTAGACATTGACAAACTGTACTTTTTTTTCATAGATATTTAATGTTCCTTCACTCGGTCTCGATGTTCCATTTACGACTGAGTCTAATTTGCATCTTACAACAGTGTTTATGCCCAAAGTAACTTGTCGATTACAATCCAAAATAATCTTGACATATTTAAAATATGTTTTCTATATGAAATACATTACATTAATAATTGGTTTACCAACGATATAATAATCATACTAAAAGTGTTATATAGAATTTATCTAATTTAAAGATGTTAACTTCCGTGTTGTAGCAAATTTAATCAAAACAATTATGTTAACATCTTTTTTACTTACATATATATAATATACAACTGATTTATAATTACGGTGTTACTAATCTAACACTTTTGTAATTAATTACTTATTTTAACATAGAAATCTGTCGATTTAAGTAACTTGTTTTAATCGCAGTTTATGATTTGGCAGTGTCGAATCCTATTTTTAACGTTGTGTAAATCATTATAAGGCCTTCGACAATGTTGATCACAACTCGATAGTCGTTTTACTTGTAACTTACAACGTTTGCACAATCACGGATAAGCATTTGTTTATGTCATCAGGCCGGTCGTGGTAGGGAGAATTCAAGTTTTTGCGTTGCGACGCGCATGCACGATTGGTTACGGCGTGCCACAAGGTCGTACATTCGTACTTTTATAGTGGAATATTTACCATACAGCAAGGAGATGTGTTTAAAGCCGATACTGTCATGTGTTGCACGTGTTGTTATAATTATATTCAAAGTATGAGTGTAAAAGGGCGATGCCTTTAAAATGGGAGGCTTATGTTGAGACGGTTTGCATAATAATGAAATTTTTATTACTTTCTTCAGAGGTTTTTAATGCTGTGTACGTATCTCATTCGGCAAAGGAGTATATAATAATATAAAAGACTACTGTTACAAACAGGTTAAGAATGTACATATGGCTATTCGCAGAATTGTTTTTGGTTAATGTTCGCCATATCCTGTTCGGGAGGAGAAGTCTATCTTGCAAGTACCGTTCGCGTGGTTCGTTGATCTATTTGTTGATAGCCTGGCACGTAAATGTCCTCTTATTCTTAAAGCATCACACTAAATCAAAATATTAAGTAAGACCTATCTATATGAATTCTACATATATAGGTAATTATTTAGAAAATTATTGGTATACTTCATATGTCATATCGATTTCAAAGCTAGGTTAGAATACAAATATTAACATATGACCGTTACAATAATGAAAAGAAAAATAGGTTTTAAGATGAAATGATAATATGTCGAACTAATGATAATGGGTGCTTAAGTTTAAGGTAGCAAAAACACGCTTTATTTATGTTCGAAGTTGGTATCGATTATTTTGAAATCTCAAAGTAATTACTGTATTAAACAATGGTGTAGATCTGCGTATTGAACACCATAAACAAACCATAGTTCTTGAAGCCCACGACATCGGAATTGTAATGACATCATCAAGGGATCTTTTGAATGAGACAATGGCATGAGGACGGCGTCTGCAACGTGACCGCAAGGAAAACCAAGGTGATACTTACGTGACTAAACATAAAGTGTTAATGAATGGTTGATAAGTTAGAACGTATGTATTGTCAGTGATCACTCTCATAACACATCAGATTTATCCAAAGAAGATTATGTGCCGGCCGTGTTGACGGTCAAGAAAAAAACCGTGAACATACTTGTAGTCTCCAACAAAATATACAAGAAAAATAAGGAGAAAATAACGAATAAACTTATTTTTTTGTGTACGAAACACATTACAAAATTTCATGTGGGGCTTTTAGATGGAGGGTGGTAGCTAGCCAAACTGGTAAGGAATCTTAGCACGACACACGAATACCATTGAGATTGAACGCGGTGATATTGTACCAAGCGACATTCAATAGGAGTGGCCTGCCGCCATTGCCGGTTTTAACTGTAACGGGTACTCAGGATTTTTTATTTTTTACCGATATTTCGATATAATTACATGGATCATTGTCGCGACACAGATGAAAAGTGGTCACAGTAATTAAGTCGAAATATGAGTATAAACAAATAAATCGTGAGTACCCGTTACAGTTACAATGTGTAATGTCTGTAATTATATAAGACTAAAACCATACCTTATGAGTTATTCAGCAAGGCACCCCACGAGCAGAAAAGTTAAGATAATCTCAATGATAGATTAACCCCTTTATGTCCCGTAGCAGCGGCAATAATACTATAATTTGCTTTAATGATATTACAAAGAGAAAGGCGATGCAGTTGCATTTTTTATTACATCGATATTAAACGATAAAGCATCTTTAGTTTCAAACAGTTATTGTAAAAGATAAGATAGGTGAGGTAGGTGATGTGAATTTACAACTCATTACATCAAACCGTTCTTTACTTAGTCGAGACTTGTCATCTTCCCATGTTTCTCAAGAGAGTTTAGTACATTCAATTGCAACGCTTCACATCAAGGAATCAAGTTTCGTCATTAAAGTAACTTCACGAGTAACTTGATTGTAATTCACAACAAGTTCTATTCCCTAAGAACAGCTTTTGACGACTCGTCCCAACGCGATGGCAATATTGTGTTTATGTTAAGTTTATTATCCGTCAAGTTTCTTAAATTTGTCACCGGTGGGGACAACAGCGGAGGCTCCCCGCTCAGCCTCGTTTGAAGAATTTGTTTTGTTTTTGTGTCGGAATCTTTACAAAATCAGTCGCCTGCTGAATCTTTATCCGATCTTCTATCGTCAATACAATTCTTCTGTGCACTTCTATGTGCTGTATATTTTAAATAATTATTTACAAATATAAAATATTTTCATATTTGATATTTTTACAGACATTATTCACGGTAAGAGCAGATATAACGCCTCTTTTGTTCCTATTCATAATAAAATTAATGAATAACACAAATTTATATAAATATATGCGTAGTCAAATATAGATGTACTTATCTATGCATAAGGTTATTTATAATCTAAATATCTTATTTTTTTGTAATTTATACATTTTAAAATACAAGCACTGTTGAATGAATAAATTAGACTTTAGTTAAAGCTTATGTAGATTTTAATTGAAATAATAAAATGCTAACAACACATCTATTAATTACATCTTATTCTGTTAGTACATTCCCAGTTGCTCAAACATGACGAACTGTGTAAGAATTTTAAGTTGATGTGAGCATTTGTAATCTTTGACATTGAAAAGATCCTCATTACTGGTTGTTTTGGACTTCGCTAGCATTGAATCATTTGTTTGGTTATATTTTAATTTAGTAGGTAAGTAGGTATATAGTTATAATACTTGCTTTTGACCTCGATAGATCCTTTGAATTCAAAACATTAGTTTAATTTCAGGTTCGTGTCTCTAATTAATGAAACATAATTTTATAACAGAATAATATAATTCATTCATAAAATAAAAAATCCTGATTCGAAATTTAGAAGAAAACATTACCAATTTACGATACCGGTAATCTTCCGTTTTTGCATTTACTCGTGTCTGAACTGATGTTTCTAATGAACATCATTTTGAATCTGTACGTTTACTTAATAACTACTATACCGGCAATCATTAAAGTTTTTTCTTCTACCTGTGTGATTTTTTTTTCACAATCGACTCATGTTTAGAACAGATTACTTTTAAAACGTCAATGGCTCGCCATAATTAAACTGTGGTCGGTCGACATAATCGGCACGAATTGTCCGGGTCCGCAGACACTAAACAATCGCCGTCCTCTAATTAATTTATGGGCCATTATCAATAGGAAATAGACTTCAGTTTTATTTAAATCATTTTTGTTTGTAGGACTCCTTGCATTCAACGAAAAAACACAACTGTTACAAGATCACTTGTGGTTCTATCCGTCTGTCTGTGTTTTCATTACAATCCTCTCTGAATCTGATGAATAATAAAATTACAATTTACTACAAAAAATAAACTTGTGTGACCTACTATCAAACGCTTGACGTAAATAAACGATTTCTGAATATCAAACGTTTGACGTAAATAAACGATTTCTGAATTTAGTATTAATTTTGAAAGGCAATTTAGAGTTGAAAAAGTCATCTAAATGTGAAGGTTCAACTGAAAAGGCTCGTGTAAGAAATACCTACATTTTTTTTACTTAAAACCGTACGAACACTATCGATGCTCGAAATTGCAGAGCCAAAGAAAATGTTGAAAAGCGTAGAAATCTTAAAACTTTGAATTTCGGTAGGACAATGAATTTTTCTCCTGGATACAGTCCTAAACTCTATTTCACAACAGTGCAGTTCGTACTTAACCAATTAATTTACATACCTTTATTTGTATATTTATTATATATATTAAATAGGTACATACAAGTTCCACATACTGTGTAATGTGCGGGACATATGTATCAATAGCTCCAAGCATAAAATCTTGCGTCTATGCACATAATTTTATTAAGTTTATTTCTTATACATCAAGCGTGAAAAGACCAAAGAAATAAAAAATATATATGTTCTTCGAATATTTTGATTACTCATTAAAATTGATTTGGTTTACTACTTTCGTTAACACATATGGAATAGCGTAGTAGGTATTTTGTTGTCTCTAAAGAGATTAAGACAGTATCAAATAGAACAGACAGGACATTAGATAGGTAATTTCATTACTCATACACGTCGGAAATAATTATATATAAATTACACTCACAAAATGACGACAATGATGAAATTAATGACAACTTTAAAAGGAACTGTGTTAAATTATTTTATCTTATTTATCTCAATAAAGTATTACGTAAATGTTTCATTATTTTTATTACGTAATGTATTTTCATTTTCATTTTCAGTTTGAAAGTGTCAAAGTAAGAGGGGACATTACCGTTGTTACCATTCGTATGTCAAAGATTCTGTTATTATGAGACGATCTCAGTCTCCCTACCCTCAGTCGGATTTTAGGAAACTTTTGACCGACTTTTTTGGGAATTATTAAGTGTCTATACTAATATTATAAAGAGAGAGTGTGATTTTTATGAGCGTGTGTATATGCGGAAGGTAGCTCCGGAATAGCGACACATATCTGAAAAAATATTTTACGTTTTTTAAAGATAAAAAAATGAATTTATTCTAGATTGAGTTAGGCTATACATTAATATAAAATAATTTTTTCAACCCGAAAGAAGTCGTGCGGGCCGCTAGCACATAATAAAAGTAATTGACATTCTCTATTTTCTAATCCTATCCAGTCTTTGCTTCATAACTGAATGAAGTCTTCAATGTTTTATTTATAGAATAATTATTATTTCACAAAATATGGTCGAATGTTTTCTAAAATCGGACGTAGGATCTCGGATTATTTTTTTAAGATAGGAAACTGGATAATCGGTTTTAGTTATGTAATATTTAGCTGACATTCGACGGTAGAGGCCATCGCGACAATATGAATATAAATATCATATTTAATTTAATTAAAATAGTTTAAAATATGGAAATGTTATGCATGAATGTGAATGGATTCTTGACTGGTAGAGCTGACACCGAAGTTTAAATTTAAGATTAATAATAATAATGTAATGATTATGCAACTTGTTTGCATACATCTTGAAGTCAAAGTTTAATTAGTTTGGTTTCAATATATTTTTGTCTTCCTCTTATATTCAAAGCCACTTAGTATTATAATTATGTATTTGTATAATGATAGCAAATGCGTTTACAAGTTTTTCACTATTAGTATTTTTATACAATTTTTATTCCATGGTATGAAGAAAGCGTAAATGATCTGCTAATGTAAGCTATTATATTGTAAAACATTTATGATCCTCCATATGAATCCTCCAGTGGTGTACGTCATACCTTGAACCGTCTATAAAAATGTTCTAAATTTTTTGTGTTGTCAACACCGGATTATACAATAATCTGGCTCATTTATAATCTGTGTGTATCTCGCAAAATGCCGGTTACTTATAAAATATTGTGTAGTACACCAAATTCGCAGAAAACTAAAACATAAAGTAAAGCGTTAAATATTTAATTTAAAACTAACATTTAATATTGTAAACATATTTATGTCATATGATTGGATTGTAACTGGTCACTGCTGAAGCAGGCTCGGAAAAAATTAATGTACTCGTACTTTATTTATGCTGCAGTATTCATTAATTTGTTAAAGTTTAGTATAAAAAACGTTGAACATTTGCTTATAAAAACGGATTGTGAAATAACTTTATACTAAAACGCTTCCTATCTAGTACAAGCACCGTTTGACTCTTTGACGTGAAGTTTTTTTTTATGAATTCGCACAGATATTCGCTGCCACGAATGGTGTTAATAAAAAAATTCATTCTTGCAATTTAAATACATTTAATTTTTGTATCGGTATTACAAAATTCCCGCTTAAGTTTTTAATTAATATTTTTTTAATATCATCAATAGATTATTTTCGTCTAATTTTCTTTTCGTGGTAAAAATTATCACTTCGAAATAGGAATACATGGTTTAAAAGTATAGAAAGTGTGCTTCTTGTGATATTTATCGACTGTCTGTCTAAATTGTGATAACAAATAAAAGTGGCGTTGCATAACACAAAAATGGCTTACGTAATTGATTAGACGTGCATACATATATTGCGAAGAAAATGGACTTACTAGTTTTATAGCATCGCGTGTTGTGAAATGTAGTAGAAAAGTTAGGGTTGCGCAAGATGTATTTTTTGGTTTAAAGGTAAGAGCAATTATGTCTATGGTTTTAAAAAAAAATAAACATATGTTGTCTATGGCTTTAAAAGTTTTTTTAAGCATTAACAATGATATATATTCCATTTTAGGTGTCACGATTAGCATGACTATTTACGGTTAATGATATTCCCACGAAATTCCCACAAAATAAAAATAAAAAATATAATTCACACTAAAATTATAGAGTCGAGTTTTTCATGAGGCTAACTACTTTTTGAAGGTCAAACAGTATTAATATTTGCGTACTCTGACCAAATACAATAAATCCTTATAAAGAATGAGATTACAAACTGCGAAGTAAATTCTACGACTCTCTGCTTGATTAAATGGGTTATGTCATTTAACTTTTAATTCGAGAAACTAATCGATTTACACAATTTTTTATCTCACAAAATAGACGATTCGATAATATTTTCGTGTCAGTGCAGTTTCTTAGAATAGATTCCAGAATAGCGGGCCAAAATTTGTATCGTAAATCAAATAATAATTGTAAATTTAATTGACCTTAGCAGGTAATCGAGCGATGAATTGATAAATCTCGCAAAATAAACGTGAAACTCTATGTCAAGGTCGACCAAATATCATTAAAACAGACTCTCCGCCTATTCAAACAAATTATTCTTGAGATTATTTATTGTAAAGTTACAATACGTTTTATAACTCAACGGTAAAGTGGACAAATTAAGTACCTACTCTTGACAATGCTATGTAATGTTTAGTTTCCACGGTAGTTTAGTAGGTAAACTGCTTTGTTTATTTTGGAATTGTAACTAAACTTCACCATCGCATTGGCTTCGGTAGGTATTACTACAGATAAGGTATGCATACAGATCTCAAATATCATATAAATTGTAACAGCAATTAATTATTCCGACTGTCTTCTTTAATAAAGTTTTAATAGTGCATTCGTGCATTCCGATAGTGGGAATTTTTCCAATAATAATATGTTCAATTAAACTTTACATACATGAGTACATTCGATTGGATGCCTTCTTTATCGATCGCGCAGAAGTATATGTATGTTCTGACTTCATTATTCTGCATTTAATTTAAATTATCATTCGTCAGAATATTCGTGCTGTCGGAATTACTACATTATACTTAATTCGATCTCTAACCGATTACTGATTATACTAAAGACTAACTCCAATTTGACCCACGCACCCATTGCTTATAATTTATTATGACCCATGTTGGATTATATACTTGAGAGAATTCTTCTTAACTCATAACATAATGTTTGTTTATAATTGCTTGTAAACGCAATGTCTGGTATTTTTAATAATTATAATGTTTCGTTGCAGAATAGATGTTTTTTTTATTGATTTATGTTGTGCTCAAATAAATTACAGGACAGCAATATGTATGAATCTTTTGTGTTCGTAGATACCTAATTTAACTTAACTAAAAAATTGTGGATCATAATTTTAATTTTTACACACGCATTGAGATCAACAGCGTTTTATGTTATATTATTCGAATCGTATAATAACTATAATATGTGATACGCCATTTTTTTTATAATATTTCCGCCCTTAAAGTCACAACCTTCACGTAAGTTTCGCGCCAACGAGCCAGTTGTCAAATCAGTCAATAGAATCAGTATCAATACAAGATGGCCGTGAGCCGCGAAACTGTGATTTATGCGATGAGAACCAGTTTTACTTTATTGATAGTTAAATAAGCACACTGGCTAGAGCAAAACTACAAGCATACTTTCAGTTTTCTGTTTAAAATATGTGATTTGAAAAACAATTTTTATTTCAGGATATTCAGATAAATAAATGTATTGAAGGGTTGAATTAAAACTAAATACAAGTTAGTTTATAATCTTTATTGCTATCATGAGTTCAGAGCAGAATTCTGAATGTATGTATGTACCTATGTAAGTTTAAAAAATAATGATTTAAAATTGTGTAACAATATGTGTAAAGACCATTTTACGTAAGATTACTCCATATATTAGGTTAGGTATTCTATATTTATTTAGGTACTACAAGGTTTATTGATTGAAAGAAATTAATTCATCTATTTACCTTTTTGGGATTTTCGTTAGTTCATAACCAAATTTCGTTCTCTAGTTATTGCAAAAGATATTAACTTTAATATTTAACATACCATCTTTTTTCTTTAGAAATTGCCATTTTGGTTCGGAAAGGTTTAACTTGAATGCGGTAGCTGCTGGATATTCTCAAAGAGACTCGAAAGAAGAGTGTTATCGATAGTTTGACTGGTCGGCATGCTCTATCACAGATCGTGTAGAACTATTGAATCAACGCTTTTTTTGTTGTCGCATTGATTTACTGCCCCTGTCCCATTACTTGCACTGTCTCCTTTAAGATAAATGCCGTTTAAATTTGGTATTTATATTTCATTTAACGCTAGATATTTTGAAAAAATCTATCGATCTGCTTAAGTATTTCATCATTGTGTATTGTTAACAGTAAAAGACTAGAAACTAATAGGAAATTATTACGAAAGAAAAACGTTGCTTTAACGGATCAATGTTACTGAATAAGTAAGTATAGAGAGTAATAGTAATAATAATCTATAAACAGTAATTCACCTCGTAACCGAAGTCACTACAGATGTACAGGTGGCTAAATTGGAAGAAGGGCCCCGCTCACTAGCTCGCCAAAACAAAAAAATTAGAAACGGACTTCGTTTTTTATCTGCTTGCTTAGAAACGTAACGATGATACGTTTTTTGTTGCCGATGTCTGTGGAAATGTCCGATCTAACGGTTATTAAAAAAGTTAGTGCCAGTAGGTACTTACCGCACTTTTTAAACTGGTCTTAAATTCTCATAACAGTTTTCAAGCTTGGATTCAATTAAGAATTAACAACATACAATACAATTAATTAAGATCGTAACGAGCACCAACTCCGCAACACTCAACATTGCTGCCAGACAACGCAGTTAATGAATCCCGCACCGGCTCCATGACACGAGATCATTGACGTAATTAGTGGTGAGAAAAAGCGTAAAATGTTCTGGGAACTTTCCCATGGTGACCTAGGAACTCGTGTGATATTACTGTGATTAAATAATTGTTTCTTTTTTTATGTTGCCTTATTTACTGTTGTTTTTGTGAAATATCTTATTTATTAAACTTTAAAATAATCTGCGCCTTCCAATTGCAAGACCTATTTTGGTAAAAATAGTCGATTCGATTTAATTTTTTATTCGGTATTCAAAATTTATTTCTCCTATAATAATATTATTCTTTAAATTTAAAATAATCTGCGCCTTCCGATTGCAAGTCCTATTTTAGTAAAAATAATCGATTCGATTTAATTTTTTATTCGAAATTCAAAAAATATTTCTTCTATAATAATATTATTTTATACTAATAATAAAACTTATAACTTTATGCATGTAGAAAACACGAATGTCTGATATAAAAAATAATAATTTAATAAAAAATTCGGTTAAATTGAAAAAGAAATAATTCATCCTCTTTCAGCATGCACATTCAGGAACTTGGGAACTGTTACGGCATTTTTCATTTCAATTATTTTTAATTAAGGCGTACATAATTAAAGCCAATTAATAATAGGATTTAGTAAATATACACATAAAAACATGAAGCACATGACAAAATCAATAAAAAATTAATTTATGCCTAAATAAAATTGAAGAAATTTTTAATTACTATGAAAAT
Organism: Megathymus violae; assembly: GCA_003671415.1. NCBI lineage: Eukaryota > Metazoa > Arthropoda > Insecta > Lepidoptera > Hesperiidae > Megathymus > Megathymus violae. Next base: position 9,116,721 of record PDGT01000002.1, read on the forward strand.
GAAATGAAATTAAATAAAGTTTTATTTGAAGTTGATTTGTACAAACACCTTTCGAAAGTCAATCTACGCCATCGCTTCAAGACATCCCTACCGTGAGTGGGCCCGGAAGAAGCAGCTGCTACAAACTCCCAAGGAGCTGCTTATTCTTACTCACAGTTACAGAAAGCACTTATGACTATACATACAATAAACTCATGATCATATAATGCTATATCTAATTTTGGAAAAAAAACATCATGATAATAATATCACGATTATGATATTCAAGTAGCATTGTTTTTTAATTTAAAATTAATCAGACAGAATCACACACACGCAATATTTTTACTTTTATTGTGATTCACGTCACGCCAATGAGTTATAAAGGTATGCGCACACCCACACAGTCTACACCGGTAAAGTTCGTTGACGCGAGCCGTCAACTGTCAACTGCGTGTTGTAACTATGACTAAAGGCTACACTACATGGTGATTACGCGTGAAATTTTTGTCTTATGCCATAGTAAAATATCAAAAGAAGATACCTAAAAGTTTGAAAAGCTCATAGATTTATGTTTGAAATATCATAGATTTAACAGCACGAGTTCATATAACGTCTTTAAGATACGGATAGTTTATTTGTAACTTGTAAAAGTTTTGGAGACAAAATATAAAAATATTACGTAAGGTGACAACAATACGTAAATTCATTAATTAAAAACTAATTCTATGTTAAATCCAAGAGGAAAAATAATTTTATCACGAGTATGGTGAATTATATTTTATATTATAATTTGCGATAGATTTAAGTTCGAAAGAAGTTTTAGGCGATAATCTATTTATAAACTTATAGCAACATAAATAGTGTTGGAAAGATGTTAATGCTAATTTTATAACATTAGGTATAACTACTGTTGTCTGTTAAATAATAAAGGCGTTTTGGTAACTCGTTTTAAATTGCTTCAAAATAATAATAGTTTATATTCACTAAAGCATAATTAATATCAAATATGTTTGGAATACGCCAACTCATACATGTGGACTTAATCTTATTTTGAGACTTCTACAGGGGATACTAGCAGTGACGGCAATTAAAATTAAAATACTTACCGGTAAAACTTCCATAATAATTTGGCATAAGCAATCCATTAGCCAACTACAGGACAGAAATCTCTTATTGAAGCATAATCAGCCACTTTCTTCATGTGCGGATTAATCGAGGGATTAGTTTTCATCCCAAAAGTGGTAATTTTTATGCCGTAAGGCATCCGACAAGGGATAACAATTGATCTAACAGTAAAAATCGATACCGACGCTTTAACCAGCCCCCTCCGAAACACAGAGAGGCATCATAAGCCCTGTAATAGTTTTTACCAACAATGTTCACCCATCTCAATACCAAATCGCGGCCGCAATTGCTTAACTCGGCCATTTACGCGAGACAAGCCACCGAGCTATACCCAATATTTCGACTAACATGACCGAAAAGCCATTTAATATGTATGAGTAATAAGACCAGGTCCTGTGTGCAAATGAGTAGACGCTTGCAACGCAGCCCAGACTCCATTCACGTCGCTGAATTAGCATTCCAAGTAAAATATCGCGTGTTGTAATGACTGATTATGTAATACACGTAAGAGACGAATCGAACAGCGCAGTGTGAACGATGCTTAATAATTTTGCGTAACAAAAATTGGGTGTTGTTTTTCGAATAAAAATTATGTGAACTGTGTTTTTTTACGAATATTCAATAATAATTTCGTGTTATTGCACAAAAGTAAATGATACAATTATCAAAGATCATTTTTTATAGGTGATCTTTACTCAGACTTCTATGTGGTGATGTCAATAATAAAGATGGCGCCGCTGGAATCCTGAGTCATACTATGGAAGTTTGAAATGTTGCATGCTTATGAGTTTTGATCATAAAACAATTACCCCGATACTTTTTGTATCAGGATCTGCTCTCACGGAATTTTCCAAAACTAAGCGAGGGCGGTTACACCAATAAGTAAAATTAAAAGGTACCTATTCCTTGGTAGATAGATATTCTTAGTACAACAAACACCGTAACATCACTAGTGTGCTGGCAGTCCGTCGCGGACATCTGTTCGTTGACTTTTACCATTGTCTAATTGAAATTAGAATCGATAAGGATGGAATTGGAGGCGTTGGAATGCCGCTAATTTAAATTCACGTTCTTTGCAGACAATACATTACACGTTCACTTCGAATTACCGTATATCAGCTATTTAATATGATTTTTTTGAATGGACAGAGCCTGTGTATTACAGGACTTTAATATTTACATACGAATTATGTCTCATGATTTAAATAGCGGGTAATATAGGTAAGGTAGTCTATATTAATAGTCCAGTTAAGTTAACCATTGCTTCAGTAAGCCGGATTGATTGGATTAAAGCTTTCTTAGTAGTTAATTAGTTTTTTTTTAAACATAGTAGCACATGGCATGTGATCAAGTACTTCAAGTATTCAACCGGCCAGTTTGTATATGAATATATATGCAGTTTTTTGTTTGTTGTATTTAATGATTTTTGTGTACACTAAATACGTACCAGTTCCATAGCTCTTGCAACTGCAAAATGACTCGAAGTAACTAGTACCTTTGTAATATGACTTTAAACTTATATCATTGCGGACATCCTATATTTGGACATCAACAGAGAAGCACGATTTTTGTATTTTTTACCGATATTTCGATACAATTATGCGACTCAATCATGGGCACGGCGAATACACACCATACTCGCCTTCGTACCTGCAACCCCACCTTTGTACTCACTGTATTCTATATTTTTACAGTGTAAAGTGTATTTATTTAAAACAGATACAATCTCAAAAAATTGCAAAAAACCCATTTCAGTAAATTCATACCCTACTCTGTAAGAAAAGCACAGACCAATATTATAAAAGTTATATATTTACTTTTCTTAAATTGTTTCTGTTGTACATTATAGAGATACTTCAAATCGGTGTACATACTTACGAGTAAAACTTTATTTTAATAGACCCGCGGAAGTGGGCCTCTTTCTAGGTTAAGGTTAATTGAAAAACCGTGAAAAATCGCCGCGTCAAGGCCTCGGTGGCCGATAATAGCCGTCCAAATCGGCCAGTGCTTCGGACGGCTACAAAAGTGCTCAAACTCATGTTAAATTACTCTTACAATTCGTATCACCTTTAAATATAAAAAGTGAAAACTCATGTTATTTACAAATGTTATGTTCAAATGGTAAAATTTCAATTGGGTCCCGTAGTGCAGGAGATTACCCACCGTATCTACACAGGTTATAATTAATAATAACGATAATTGTTGAAATAAACCTACTATTTGCTAGTTACATGACACATAGCATTTACATAAAAAACACAGTTACAACTAACTTCTAAAAGCTTTTAATATACATCCGTGTTATTTTTAATCTTCAACAACTAAAAAAAACTATAAAATGAATAAGTAACAAATGTTTACACATACACATCCTCGCATGCTGATGGCATGGACATACACACATATGACATCACAGACACCCATGACCCGAGAACGAACATTTGTCTATTATATTACTATCTGCATCGGCTGGAATCGAAACCGGTACCCCTCACGCGGCACGCCGTTTCCCTAAACGGGTCACGGGACCCGCAAACGTCAATTTGCTGGTTGATTGGTTGGTTGATAGCTTTTCACAAAAAAAAATCGAATTAGAATTATCCGCTTTTATTCAAAACTATGGTCAACCTACACGCCCGGGCAATATAATTGACCGTATCAAAATGTATTATCTCAATAAATTTGTTCCAATTTTAAATCGACGTACGTTCCTTTTAATTAAACTCACTACGATTTATGGGATGAAAATTAATTTATTCTCATTTTAAATGTAGATATATAATAATGCTTCTACCGTATGATTATGAAGCATATAAATATCCATAATTATCAAATAAATGTCTAGTTTTGCTCTTAGCCGGATTAGAAAGGACCGTTTTCTTTGAACGGAACGATAATAACATACCACTAATAAACGATTTAATAACATTTCAGTCCTGAGACTAATGTCGGGTAGCCATAAAATATGACCCCAAAAGGAGTTAAACAGGAAAGAAGTTATGTGCTGGAGTATAAAATTTTATAACGCTTATAACTTTAAGGCCGCCTTTTGTGATGTATACCTTCATATAATAAAATTGTAACCGATCGTATTCTGTACATGAACGATATATGAGAAAAAAATATTATCAGGGGCCTTTCTTTATTAACGCAATAGAACTCAAAGAAAGTGTTGTTACATTTTTTGTGTGTGTTGTGCGCGCTAATCTCAGAAACGGCTTAACAGATTTCGTTACGGTTTTCACCAATGTACTGCAGTAAATATTGTTTAACATTTAAATTTCGTTTCGTTGCAATCCGTGTATAAATAAAAAAGTTATAAAGACAAAAATCCAGTCCTAAAACAATACACGTGCTATTACTAAGCGTAAGGCGTATTTTCCTGAAACGAAGCGTGTGCGATTTTCTAGTATAACATATATTAAGGAATTAAGAAAATCTTTCAATTATTCAATAGCGCAATTAAGCACCTTGATCATCTTAAGAGTCCTTTGACCTAATTGAAATCTTAGATGAGAATTACAAGTTGCAACCAAAACTAGATTAATAAGTAAGTTTAGAAACACTGTGTAATTTATAAGCATGCCAGTCGACTTTTGCTTTCGACGGAGTGTAGAGATCGGTGCCAACTAGGTCGGTACTTTCACGACACTATACTTTTTCCCGCTTTTTTATCTTCTTTTATAGCTTAATAATTGTAGCTTATTAATCGGCGTTGCCGTTGGTTTGTACATTTAGCACGTCGTTTGACTTTTTGATTTACCAGTGATCCATCTTCGCGTCGCTTCTTCGAAAATAATAGTTGCGTTTTCAAATTGTTACCGAATCAAAACATTGTCATCCGTTCTAGTCAGGCGCCTCACGTTTACCCCATTTTATTATTTTAGAGTTCTATAAATTAATAATTTATCACCATAATAACAAAAGGCATCTGTGACAATTTTTCTATGTATTTGACTAGCGGCCAGACTCCGTTCGGGTTGAAAATTTATTATATTCACATAATATATAGCCATGCGGAATAATGTATTTTTAAAATGATTAAAGAAGTTTTCTTAACATGCTGTGGTTCCGTAGATTACTTTAATATACAGGAACTCTCAAATTTCCCGCTCTCTCTTCATAATATTAGTATAGATTTTAACAGAACTTATATACTGAGTTTTACCTGTTGTCTTGACAGAACAGATTCAGTTTCCAGGATACATAGTCTTATGCCATATAACGCCATATATGACATATTATGCCATATAACGAGCACAAGTTATAAATATGCTAGGTTTTCACTTAATCTCCTCAGCGGAGTTCGCATCTCCATAGAGATAAGTCGGATAGATAGACAAACAGAATGACAGTTCAGAAAGTACGTCGTGGCTTTTGCATCGATAACAAACATACATAACATTCTACATATACATAACATCTTACATAACATTGTAACTTCGGCCCCGTTAGTTTTATTATAATAGATTTTTGTTCTTAATGGAGGGAACGTGACGTCACTCCGTTAGCAGCTCACTCAGAGAAATGTCTATTTTGATAGCTGACAAAACTTGGAGCGTATCAACCCCGCCGCTGCAGTGGTGGAGGTGTTGGAGTTGAACCGAGTGTTGTTAGTTCTTGCACTCATTTTTATTGACATATGCACATTAATAAACTTCCCAAACCCGAAACTTTGGGGTGGCAGCCATTTTGTTTTTTATCAGGTCAAAATTGGACTTGTTTGATAAAAAAGCCAAATTGTTTGAATCTAAGATACTTAGAGACTTACAAAAAATCCTTATTCTAATGGTAAACGAGCTACAATAAATATTTACATATATTTTACCAAAAAAAAGTTTTTGTTACGTGATATCAGTATTTTTGTATGTTTAATCAATAATGTTTTATGTCACAAATTGACGTCAGCATATTAATTCTACGTCAATCACTTTAACAGCCAATGCTTTACAACGAAGACTGTATTACATTACGTACTTAAAGCGCATATCTATGCGTTGCCAGTAAATGTAACAGATAATTGCAGATGTAACGAACATGCCACCGTGTGAACGGAACCTAACATTTTCACTCGGTGAAAACCAGGCCTAACAAACGTGAACGTAATGTGATTATGTCTCTTTGGAAACTTCTTGTATAAGTAATTACTAGTACTAAATATTCGATACTTATTTATTCGTCTTAAACTGATTGAATTTATTATGATATTTGGCGTTCTCATTTAAAATCTATATTTTATATGTATTAATAGTAAAACTGTTCCCTAGATACATAGAATATTCTCTAGACTAAGCCTCTAGACTTTGTTATCGATATAGAGATATAATATAATCACCGAATAGTAAAACGAACATATATCTATGCCTTTTATATAAAACGACCAATAAAAACTACATTACATTACATATAAAAATATAATAAATAATAATACAAAAAATAATAATCCGATAATTCTCTTTGTCCCCAGGAAAGCATCTAGTGTTCACCACAGACCCAGAATCAGTCAAAGATGAGTTCGCTTTCGACAACCCTGGCTTCCGTCAGGAGGAGCGGCATTGGCAGCACGAAGCCCCTACCCTGCCGCTCGGCGGGAAAACGAACGTTCTACATGCAGAGTTCACGAAGCCTGAGATGAGCAAAGATGACTCTTATTTACACGTGAGTAACAATCATTATAATACGCTGCGTTTTGCGTATTACATGAATTCGAGGTGTAAAGTAGTCCATCCCTACTTCTAAACTTACTGGTTCCGCTATTGTCTACATCCTGCTGATCAAAGGATGACCAATGGCGTCAAATACCTCCTGTTGAGTTTAGCTGGCCAATTATATTGTACATATAGCCCAGTTCGTAGTGACTCCGTCTGCCGAGCGAGAGGTCACAAGTTCGATTCCCGGCCGAGACAGGCATTTAAGTGACAGATAAATGTTTGTTCTCGGATCACGGGTGCTTGTAATGTCATATTTGTGTATGTCTATGCCACTAGCAACACAGGGAATCCTAGTGCGGGGGGGTGTGCCTGTGCTAACGTTTATTATTATTTATTTATATGATTCAATTTAATCTCGACGGTGTAAAATGGTAAATCTCTTTACCTTTGCGTAACTAGCAAATATCCTACTTTTAAAATAAACAGCGGAATGTGGTACTGTTGTGTACGGTCGGTGACCACTTACCATCGCCCGTCTGCTCATTAACTCACAATAAACGTAAGGAAGGTATTCTTAAAAGGCCTGATACGGAGCTACATATAAATCGGCGAAATTTAAACGGGTCTAATACTCTAAATTGTAACGTAGAACTCAATATACTTTTTTCTAGTTGAAAGCGAAAGTTTAGCTAAAAGATGTATGTGCCAATAGAGTTATTTCTATCAAATTCAAAAGAATTGTCGCATTATTTTTTGTGAGAAAATTACATATGTTAAGTAAAATTATGTTAATTTATGGTCAAGTGACAAATTGCGGAAAATTTTTGTAAATAAAATTTGCGTTACTTGCAAACAATAGGCCACAGGAACCCGTGTGCCGTTCAGACATTGCACGAGTAATGACGCAGCCTAACATGAAATAGTAGTTTATTACACTATGACTAACTATTAATTGTTTGATAGGTAACTGTTAGAATTAACATAACAATGTTAAATGTTAAGTAGCCAGGTGGCTACCGTATTGTATGGTAAAGATAATTATAGTTGTTGTTGGATTTGAAATCTGAATTGCAAAAATCATACGCTTACAATCATACGCATACAACAGAGAACACTTAACTTTTAATTTAAACTCAACTCCATAAACTTGCATTTGAAATCATAATCCAGTTCTATGATAACACAATTCCTTTCAACAACAATGTTTCTGATTACGCACAAGGCAACCCCGTTAAGTGACACGAAATTTAGTTCAAAATGTTAAGACATATATTTAATGAACCACTTGCTTTTCTCAGTGTAACTTAGAACTTGTTTAAGGCAATTTTAGTATAGTTGTATTATTTTAATTAAAAATATCGCTACTCTTAATAAAATTACCGGAACTCTGCGGTTTATAACAACAGTAATTACTGCAAAAGTATTCGCAATACCATAGAGTAACTCCATATTTGAATATACGCCTTTCATACTATTTACGCAAAAAACTTAGCAAACGTTATCTATACGCGGTCGATTGCAAAATAAGTTTCGTAGCAATATGCAATAATACGCACGGCTCTTGGACTGCGTTTGTGCATCTAGGGTTACTAGGAATAAATTGACAGAATTTTCTACTTTTAATTGAGTATTATAATTTGGTTTCTATGACGAGATTGGTAGACGATAAAACTTGTATCCGGTAATGTATAACTACTCTATATAGCGTAATAATAGCGTTCATAGTTTTCCGGGTTCCGCCAATATTAAATTATTAATTATGGTTTTGGTTATCATAAGATAGTTTTGTAAGAAACTCTCGGGTGAGGTATAAGTAATTGTGACACCTGAGCGAGCCACTAACCTCTCCACAAATTAGCACTGCACAAGTGTGACGTTAGCTCTATGTGTGTTCAAATACAAGGAAAAACCCGTACACTGGAGTGAGCTGCTTATATGCTGAAGCCAATAAAGAACACATTTAGTGCAGATGTGTGATACTGACGCGGTCTCTCAGAGCCCTAAATACTGGCGAAACCTACTAAATAGGTCAAAAATCCAAGTCTACCTTGATTACCTATATATATTCACCAGATGCAGTAGGATGTATTACCCAGGCAGATGGCATGTCTTTTTACTTGTGTATATATAATAAAAACTTGTATGTCTTTTTGAGGTAGTATATTTACTATATTTAACCAAGCCTATGAAATGTAGCTCCGTCTATTAGGTAATAGCAACTAAAAAAAAAATAACTGTTTTGATATAAAAAAACGCTTGAAGCTAGCAACACAGCTCAGATATCTGTTACGTGGTAAGTAGTTGTAGTTGTCGAGGACGGAGGAATGCAGATCGAACGCTCGCTGGCGTAATGAGCGAGCAGATTGAACGGCCAGCTCCCAGGAATTTAAGTCGCGTAATGGCTGTGTTACGACAGTTTTCTTGAAAACGATTTTTAATCGATGAATGAACAACGAGATGAGATGATAAACAAAACTCTTATTTTTATTGTCTATGGTATCCCTATTGAAACATGTATATAAAGTTATTGAAATCGTGGTCTAATTAGGTATGTTTTTGTTAGGTATAATGTTCCATTATAATTTTTTTTTGTGTCGTTTGATACTTCTCAATGATCTCCTATTTTTATTCGTTTATTTTTTTTGTCTGAATCCATAATTCGCAGCTGTATTTCAAATTTAGTAGAGACTAGCAGTAATAACTTTTGATTCTATGAGAAGGTGTACAACAGGAATGCAATTCTCTTCACATCTGATGTCTATCTGATGTTTATCTTATAACACTTGTTATAATCGATTTAGCCCTCAAAATTCAAGGTTTGTTTCGACAGCCGTAGGCCGTACTACAAAACAACGAACAAAAATTTTGCCGTTTCTCTGGGTCGTGTCGTACATTATAAAACGGAGTCATTAAGTACTCGTATGACGAGGATAGCAGAGTATGTCCATAGACTCCGAATTGTCTAATCTCATAGTCGTGTGTCAATAGGGGTTTGAACCCAAACGCAATCTGAGGGGGGTCGTACGGGCCATGCCCTAAAAAGTACAATCCAGTTAAGAAACCTAATAAAGTTGAACTATTTACGGATATTCAATAAAGAATTAAAGACTTGTACATTAAATGCTTTCTCATCAGATTTTGGGCCAATTTAGTCGACTTATTTTAGCGTTAAGAGTATAGATTAATGAATTAATAATATGACCCTCACAATCAAAGTCTTTGGCTGCGACCTCTGCGGATAGCTGTGGTCTTTTAGGGTAAACACGTTTTCGAGGACAAGGAAATAGTAATAGACCTTATTTATTAAAATTATTTCATGATGATATTTCCCGTGATCAAAATTTGCGAGACACCTGGCAACACCGGCTCTCAATTAGTTACGCACGCAGGAATGCAGATCCAGTTGTTGTGGCGGCCGCGGCCGGTGGAATGTTGAGCGGAGTTGTGGCTGATACACGTGATACCGCGCTGTCCGCAGCACGTCATTTACTAAGTATCATATATACCAACACTTGAGAGCAATTCCGCCACGTTACAGTAACAGAAATTAGAATTTTGTCCCACGAAGTCAACAAGTGTAATGTACTTTGTAACCGACCCAAAATGAGTAATAACATTTAATGTACAATTAATAACCCACGGTTCACTTGAAGAAATAATACGTGTTTATATAAACTACATCTGAAAGAAATTAATATCAAGAATTATGGTAGGTAAACAAATCGGTTTTATTGAAGACAAAACATTCCTACTCAATCCTTTCGATTAGCAAGCCTGTGTGAGACTATGGATATCAACGGAAAGCTACATCCAAGTCAACGACAATTACGCACGCACACCTTATTATTGACATTAATTATGTTGACCTCCTTGTGAAACACGGCGGTACGGTAAGGTTCAATGTTTGCCTCGAGAGCTACCGTCCTCTTTCTAAAATTAACCCTGCAATATTTTTTGTCGTTTCCCGTTGTGATGTTAGGCAGGGAGTAGACAATGGTCTTCTTCGCTAAAATCTTGGATGGCGCAGAAAATCGGCCACAGTTCGATCGTGTCACAGATGGTAATAGACAACGAGTACCTAATGACTTCTCGAATTGGACAGACCCCAGCGATTTCAATGAAGAAGAAAGACATGGTGATTATACTGTTTCATGTTTGCAAAACGAACAGATTGAATTCAGATCAGATTGAATAATATTGAATAAATCCTATTAAACGCCAAAACACCCATTTATCGGTTTACCCTTACTTCTATATCAAAAAATTTACTCACGGACGGATTTTAGTTTTTGATTGCAAAAGAGGAAAATTCCTTGACCTGCATACAATAGATTATAGTTTAAACCGTTTATCTAATGCTAACGTTAAGTGCAAATATTTATTTAGTGGGTAATCGGTTTCGTCACCTCTCCGCGTTTAGGCAATATTTGAGTTATCAACGTGCAATTTGGATTCCACCTTATTCTGAAATAACTACGGTGTCAGAATTACAATTAATCCCGTCGCAGGATAAAACATTTTGTGTTGAAATGACGATTAAATAATGCGTCTAATTTACACACTTACTCAGGAATTTAACATATTTAATACATGCTCAGGGTATGAGGAATTATTGAGGAATATATTAAGGGATTAAGAGAATATCCATCCTTCAGCACAATCCTACCTTCCTCGCTCCTGGTGCATTTTTCTGAATAACAAACCAGGCTATCTATGGCGAACGGTTCCATCTGAAATCGCCAGAGATGACGCTATCGTATTAATAAATTACGGTTTCAAACATTTTTATATTGCTTACTTCCGAACATAGGTGGGAGTAGGAGCGGAGCTTTTTTTAACTCTGTTTACCATTACAACTAATTAAATTATTACACTATATCCGTTTATAGGAGTCAATGTAGAAGTAGGGACTTCATTAACACTATTTCACGACTTCGTTTGTTACTTTGAAAACAAAATTTCGAAATCAGAAGCACGTCTTCCTCACAACAAGCGATGTCATTGAAATAATGTTGCCATCTAAAGGTTGTCCCGTTGTATTTCGGTCACTAAAATAGCCTTTGGTATTAATGTCAATACTTCCCTAGGGGAATAAATTTTCCACGCTCTACTTAGCCCCATTTTAGCCCCTAAGCAGTTAGCTAGTAGCGAAATGGACGGTTAGATTTATAAGATTAGATTTCACGGAAGATTATCGGCTGATTTCAACTTGGATAGTCCCGGTTTTACTCGTATATCATTACAAATTGACTGTCTTACTGATAAAATTCGATGCCGCGAAGAAAACATAACTCCGTCATTAAATCGTGACGTCTGCAGTAAATGTTCGCTGCCGTTATAAGTAGAAAAACATTAACCTGAAGAAACTTATTTCGAAATACAATGTCGTTTCAAATAATTACGAACTATTACAAATTTTATAAGGATTTTAGATGATTAAATACGTATGATGTTATTTGCGTTGTCTTTATGCCAATTTGAAACATTATAACCATATGTTTATACGAAAAAATGACATAGTTCCGATAGTTCCACTTCACACGACTATTATATTACAACATACATTAAGAATTTGTTAATTGCTTTTGATAAAAGATTCCAAGTAAAGTTGACGTCATACTTTTTATCTATTGCCCAGTCGCCGCGCGTAGTTTGGCGTGCCAGCAAACTACTCACTTAAAATAACCATAAATCTACCTTTGTTTGGTTTTGTAATAACTCGTTTCCCTTTCTCTGTCTCTTTAAATTGAAGATATATTGCATCGGGTAAAGTGTTCACTTATGATTTTTAACTTCATTACATAATTAATATTTGGATTTAGGGATGCCAAACTGTCGGTATTCATCTGGATTGAACGGATGTTTCGTATGATCGAATTCACCAAATTCAAGAATTCCGAAGAACATATTCTCGTAAACAGTACTATGCAGTTTCACGGAGTTAGCATTACATATTGTAAGTTTATTAGCTAGAACCTACTTAAGTCGTGAAACAAAGTCCAAAACTTGCAAATTGCCTTCTCTTAAATCACTAGAATAAAATACCAACAAGCACATGTAGCATTGTAAAAATACATTTTTATTTGTTTGTTCTGTAATTGCTGTTGTCTTTATTACATGTTGAATTCATGAAACTGAAATATTTTAATGTAATAGGAGCAGCGTGGTGAGTTAGGAACTATCTGTGTCGTACGGCAGAAAAAAACTTATATTTGGGATTAAATTTAGGTCTATTGATATCACTGAGGTAGTTGACTAATAACCTGCGCATTAAAAGATTCCGAAAGGCTTAGTTCTCACGGATGCAGCCTCTGGATTATTACGTGTATGATATCATCGTTTTCATTAATAATGACCACATTTAAACATGGCGCATAGTTGAACCACAGATTATAGTAAACTTGTACTTGTAGTATGTATAAAATCGCGTTTGATATTCTAAATTTAAATTATGCGAGTGTCATGATGCCAAAAGAGTTGTACGTTACAACTTGTATGAATGGACAAAACTTTTTTGACCTAAAACGGGGTAGGTTTTTGCGGTGGAACTTGAATTCAAGCCTGTTCCGTTAGCAGTGCACAATTCTGACAGACGCTAAAGGAAATTGTCAATTTTACGACGACGAATTCTAGAATTCGACAACTCTTTTCGACGAACGCATGGCTGATAAGGATTTTCACCAACGAGCTTAGCTATCTTCTAAATTAATTATGATATAAAAAGTTTTTCATTTACAGAGTTGGTGCGCCTAGTAAAAAATGGGTGTTACTTTTTATTATATTTCGATCCGATCTTATGTAAAAACACGTTAAATTCGCCGTTTTGGTTTCAGAAAACCACATTGAAATTAAATTCAGCAAATTCAGCAAGTTTTCCAACGCCTCATACAAACTGTGTCTAGTCTTGAGTAAACTCGCAATTATAACATGGTCATTGATGGTTTGAAGTTTCCAAGATTAAAGATAAAATATTTAACATTGAATCGTTCCATTGTTATGCTTCCGTAGTTTTTGTTCTCGGACGATTTGTCGGCTGCAAAACCTACTGGACTTGGTAGGCGGAAATCAATACAGTTCTTTATTCACTAACGTTTAATAAGACAATTTTTCCCGCTAACAATATTGAGATACAATGTCTAAATATCCTTTTGATAAATAATTGTAATTGAAGATTTTTTATGGATTTATTTTTGTGCCTTGAACACAATTTTTTCATACAGGTCCTCACTGGTACTTAAGTGTCTTACAGCCATGTATTTATTAAATATTAAAATGCAAATTATGAGTTTAATACTATACATTTATTGGTTTAATAATAAAATTATTGTTTCATGTTCTGTTATTACTTAACATTATCGCGACAATATTCCATGTAGGATGGTATGTGTGGGCAGACAATTAAGACCAGAGAACATATTTACACTTTCGTTTGACACAAATATTTTCTCCGGTTAGCCATCCAACTCTCAATCATCTTAAGCTTAAACAATCATCCCGAAGATGTCTCTCTACCGACCGGCAATCGACAGCTAATATTCTCCGCATACATACATCAGCAACAACTCCCCTTTTAGCTATAAAAGACGAGTTCATAATTCTTTCTAGGCCGGCACCGTGTTAAGTATAACTTTTAGTATTACGGACGTAACCATGCGAGTGATGGCAATCACCATCAGGTGGTAAATCTGGCCATTTGTAGTACCTACCCGTTGGTAACGAGTTGACATTGACTACTGCAAAATATAGATTCAGTTTTAAATATTATTATGTAAAATTTTACATAAGTAAAAAAACAGTACTTGTTGATTGATTTCAGCGAGCTCGCGTGCGCCGCGTGAAGCTGTGGGCGCGGGACTTCACAGGGCTAGGACTGCGATGCGGCGGCGGGGCGCGAGAGGGCGTGCGGGTGCACTCCGTGCTGCGCAGTGGGCCTGCCGCAGCAGCTAAACTGCAACCAGGTAACTATTATTTTGAGTCCTAGTTGTGCAATACGTTTATTTGGATTCTTTCACTACTTTGAATAAATTAATATTATGCATTAAAAAACGAATACACTCCGTTGACGTTTCTTCTGCCCTATGACAAGGCATCAATCAAAATCTGTAGTTGAAGCAATATATTAATGTCAGCACTTTTTTTGTTACCTGTATACCTGTCTACTGTATACTGCATGTATAAAAATAAGAAGACCGAGAGTAAATAATAACGAAGACGTTCTTCTACATTACAATAGCAATATACAATGTAATAGCAGCCATGTTGGATCCTTTCGGGAGGCTTAAAAAATTTCGATACTAGCAGATCTAATTGGCTTCAAATAAAACTACAGCCCCTAAGGGTGGAGGTGGTACTTCGTAAATAAAAATCGCGACACCTTGCAATCCCAAACACGATGTACAACAAGTGGGTTGCCAAATTATTAGAGACAGTTAATTTTTTTTTAACTCTTGGGTTTGGTCGCACTTAACGGCAATTTAGGTGGTCGGGGTCTTGTGGGAGCATTTTTTATACTTGACGTGTTCCTTTACCTACAACTTAGTGTTTAAGTGAATAACATTATTTTATAAAAATATTCCAATGACAAAAGTACCGCAGATTGTTGTAGGTGTGCGGCATTAAAAGACAAATCCTGCAGTTTTCAAGAAAGTATTTTGTGATAATATTACAATTTATAATATATTATTTCAGTTTACATCAACAGAAGAATTTTGTCATTCTAATAAATAATTACGTTTGTTTCAAGTGTATTTTTTCGGACGAGTCGACTTTTGAGATTTTGATTTTGATGAATAAGAGCAGTTTAGTTTCACGACACTCAGATGACAAATACACCCCCATAGTACCGTGGAGAGCGTCAAATACCCTGTTAAGTAATGGCAAGGCAGTGATAAGCGCAAAAGAGGTTGGGCGCCTCAACATTGTTCAGGGAACGACGAGACAAGACCATTATAGAAAAGTTTTACCAACTCACCTGGTCCCTCAGCTTCAAGAATGGTTACCGAACAACGCAAAACTCACGTTCATGCACCATGCTGCAAAGCTAGAAGTGTAACGAAATTTTTACCGAATCAGAAAGTATTGGTCTTACCTTGGTCTGGTAATTGTCCCGAGATTAATCTCATTGAAAATTATGGGATTTTACTAAGAGAGAAATCGCCAAAGAGATGATTACAAATAAGTGGCAACTAATGGAGAAACTAAATGTTTTGCATCACAATCCTCAAGTAAAAGGGAATGCAAAACAGTGCATAAAAGCATACCCACACTTATAGAAGCCCTTATTCAGGCCAAGGGATATATATCCAAATACTAGTTTTAATTAGAAAAACATATTTCAATATTTTTAGATAGATATAATATATATTATGCTATTGAATCATATAATACCTACATAATTATTAGTTAATCAATGTTTTTAGTAATATTTCATGTGTGTTTTTTCTTAATCCAACCTAATATAATTTGGCAACCCATGGTACTTGAAGCAACTAGCTGATCAGGTATCATTCATATCAGTACGCCAGATATATCGTACGGGGACCTGAGACTCGTATCCTGAAAACTGCATACCTAAGATTTCTACCAGTATACAATGTTTCCAAATGTGTTTGAAGTCTGTCAATCCGCACATGGCAGGCGTGATGACCTATTGCCAAGAACCCTCAAGTTTGCGCCTTAAGAAGAGATCTATCACGGAATATAGTGAACTTGTATTATGTCAGAATTAGCGTGTGTAAAACGAATGAATCAAGTATAAAAACAACCGCAGGACTTCCTTTGACATAACCGACTGTTTCTTAATCCTGTTCAATCAAAATCAGTTCTCCATAGATACAATCAGGTAAGTAACAAAAACAGTAACGAGAAAGTCTTTACCGGCAACATTAGAAACGTCGGCTTCTACGTAATTATGCCGCGTTCATCTACATCTCTGCTGGGTGGTGACGACCGCGTACGCACAGCCGATGTGCAGGTACGAACGACGCTGTTTTCACTCTATCGATTTGCAAATGTTCATGTAAATGGTGAAGTAAAATATCGATTTCCTCGGTTTGTTCTTGGCAACGTGTTAAAGATGTTTTCGGTGTTAAGGACGTCTAGGACTATTCCAAAGACATTACCGTTTGACATGAGTTTAATATATGTATAGTCACAAATGTTGTCTGTCACTGTGAGTAAAAAGGAAATCTCTTGAGGGTTACTTGCGGGTTTTTTCTAGGCCCACTCACGGTAGGGATTTGTTTGAGCGATAGCATAATTTGACATTCGAGAAGTGTTTGTGAAACCCATTTCGAATAATTAAATTATATTTTTTATGGACGCTTAAAAATATTTTATTAGATTACATTTCAAAGTGTCGTCTAACATTTTTATTATGTGGTAGGGTTTTTTCTAATTATTATAGTTTAGTTATTATTATTGGGTTAGGGTCTCCGTTTCGAAAATCATAAAGATCTTACTCGAAGGTCATTAACGGTGTTAGGGATATTAAATTTCTTAGCTGTATATGGCGACGGATATATGAATAATATTTTAACGGTTACAAATTGAAATTATCTCGGACTATCCGATTATTTCGAACTTCAGTTACGAAGGTTTAATTCGTAACTGAATAATTAAGAATTTAGGAATTCAAAAAATATTAATGTGTTCATAAGGTAACAGCATGTCTTTATTTCTTAATATTATTGCTATTATAATCATAGAAAAAAAAAACAACTAATTCAACGACTCGGCCGGCGAAAACCTGTATAAAACGTTTCATTTATACTGTGCTCTTATCCGAAATTATATGGAACTCGGATTCGGTTACAGCATCGAATATATTTTTGTTTCGGATAACCGATAGTTTCGGTTACGGTACTGAGGACCATCACATCCCTGATTAATTGAATAGTCATTTCTTGTATTCAAAACAAATAAGATTTTGTAATTGGGTAATGTTGCTATTACCCGTATTTGCATCAGTGTACACGTTACGGTGACTGGAATACATAAAACTATTGTGTAGGTGGGTGTGCCCTGGCGGTTGGCCAGCTGTAATGCAATGCTGACATCGGAGTCGTGCGCATTTCCAAGGATGTTTCAACTCTTTAATGAAACTGAATAGCAAATCCAGTTTTAATTTCTTATTCAAAATATATTTCAATCTCGGTTTTTCGATGCTTTGACATAATAAATAATTATCACATGCTATGTTGGACACATCATAAATAATTTATTTTGACGTTCCTGTCGCTCAGTGAATGCTGCCCAAACGCTAAGGATAGGTCCCGGATTCGATTCCCAGCAGGGGCAAACATGACATGACCATGAACATGACGAATGAACGTTTGTTATCGGGTAGTTTGGTTTTGTTGTTTGTATATCTTATATATGTATATCACGGACACGCATACGACACGCATTGGAATGTGCGGGGTAATGTTGATGGGTAATTTTATTTTTTTAATAAATTCCGTTCTTGAACTTCTAGGTGACAAGATCAAAAGCATCAAAATCGAGTTCACGGGTACACCTCTAGAAGATGCTGTGGCGATCTTATCCTTGGCTTCACCTTACCCCGTGGAGTTGGAGATCGTCGAGGGCGGTCGAGCCAGTGGTGAGGGCTGGGGTGTACGTCATCCACTGCTGAAGAGGGCTGGATCTACCGGCGATGTCAGCACGGTACGGTTTTGATTAACAAGTACATAAACAGGCCTCAATTCAGTTAATTACATTCCCTATGAACTGTATGTAAGGGACCATGAGGGTAGAGTCGAAGCAAGCCAGGCAGATAAGGAACCTAGAAGCGTACCATAGAGTTTAAACTGAGTGATACACAGTTCATCTATCTCCAACATACGGCATCGTGCTGTGTCCGTTCAGCAAGGTGTATCAAGAATATAATAAATTGATTTGAACCCAAAGATAGATGAAGTCCCATACTCTATGACATAACTGAAATAATTACTTGATATCCATGGGAGTATTAGCAGCAATGTTATATTTATAGCCGTTCACGCTTACAGTATTACAGACACACACTCTTCACTTCAAAACTGACGCAAGACAAGTAATTGTGTTTATAATAAAAAAATTAGTTTAAAATTCCACCCCTACTAAGACTGTATTCATAACGTCCAAAAACTATATGTTTTTACCTTATATGTAACAATTCGATCCGTCTTAATTGAATTTCAACATTACCTAGTAACCCGCAAAAACCTCTAACAAATATATAAAGAAAAAAATATTACTTAGACCGATCAATAGATTTTTACTGAAGTATCAAAAATATACCAGAATTCGGAGAGCGGTATAATTAGCTTAAGCGCGGCATATTTATATAACAACAACCACAAATCAACTGTCAAAACTGATCCGCAAATCAACTGTCAAAACTGATCCGCAAATCAACTGTCAAAACTGTTCCACAAATTTGCAAAGCGTCATTCGACTACTTGTCAATTCCAAGCTACATACACGAAATCTAGGGTGAATAAAAAAATCTCCTCCTAACTCCTTATGAAGTTATATAATTGAGTTGGTCTACCGCTCTACCAAATGCATAATTTACATAAATATGCGCACATGAATATAACAATAGGCACAAGAACCAAACATTATGCATAACTTACCACTTATTATTTCTCATACAAATTGCACACGCATCAGTCATACACAACCATCGATTTGACCTTTCAATTCAAACAAAATATACTTAATCAAAGTCCAAGTTGAACTAGATACTAAAATGACAGTAGCAAAGTGTCACATATATCAGTAATGTGTACGCCAATATAGATGTTATGGTAAATACGATACGGAAGCGTTTCGATCAACAGTCCCATTGTGTGTTGCGTCGTTGTTTGACGTACGATGCGTGTTTAGAATACAAGTCGTGTTACGTTGAGGAATGCTTGATAGCTATTGTTGTGAGTATGAACGGTGAAAGAATAAAGTCCTAAGTGATATGAATTGTTACGAATACAATGGATACTTCTTATCATGTTACTATCATGTGAGGTCGTTGAAGCCTATTTAAAATCGGATTAAATCTGATACAGCGCATGTTGTTAATGTTTATTACTGGTATATCTTGGAAATCTTGAATATGTCCGAATACACATCATCAAATTGATATAATCTGTTGGTAGCTAGACAACGCTAGGTAAATAGCGATAACCAAAGTTACAATGTTTTTCATGAAAGGCGTTGTCCTACTATTTTGTGTGCATATGATTATATATGATAATAAAAAAACGTTCACATATTCACACCCCCGCACTAGAATTCCTTGTGTTATGACATTACAAACACCCATGTTCCTGTCACATAAATGCCTGGTACTACCAAGTGGACTACGGGATAGCTTTTTTCTTATATTATTAGCCGACAAACGAGCAGACGAGCCACCTGATGGTAACTGGCCACCGTCGCCCATAAACATCTGTAGTCATACATTATTATTATGTTAAACCGAGAGCTATCGGAATTGACTCATTAGTATCTATGAATGAGAATATCGATACAAATGTACAATTATTTAATACTTTCACTACTTTTACACTAAAACGTCTCGACAATACTGCGTACGCTTTAATAACCTAATATTACACTAAACGTATTGGTCGCTTATTAGCCTAGAACCGAATGGTCCAATATTCCATTCCTACCAACTAACGCAGTCCCCTTTTTGGTACCATAAAATATTACATCAATGATGAGTGCGATTTACTTTTCTTTGTTTCTCTGTCCGTGAAGTACGGTACCGTCACATAATCCTAATGGAACCCATTATTACCCATTACAGGCGTCGATGCCACTTAAACAGATGAGTTCTCGGGACAAATTTTGAAATCCTAACAATGATTATTTCTCAGTCTTAATCATTAGTCTTTATAATTTCTCACTCTATCTGTCGTAATACAATAGCGTCTATGCTGACTCAAGAACAGCAATCAAACTTCTTCACCACCATAATGGTAATAAAAGGACCAGTAAGATATTGGAACAGGTTGAATCTTACTACGTTACGTGGGTAAAATTGTACCCACAATCCCAGAATTAACCAATTCATCCCATGAAATCCCACGTATTTTTCCTTCGCTAAAAAGCTTTAAATACCTTCGCTAAAACTAGCGTGATATTATAATGGTTTTAGGTGATGGTTTAAATGGTAAGGGAGGGTGGTGATTAGAGAAATGAATTACATACAGTCTCTAGCTTGAGAAAGATATTACGTAGCTTGGACGCATTACTTATATTTATAACACACATATTGTTAATTATTTCCGCTGTAAATATTTCCATTATTCATAACTCGAGTTTTTCATTGATGCGATTTAATTTGACAAATCCCCTCAAAGGCGTTCCATAAGTAAAGCAAGAATTACCCTTTATATTATAGCTGTAAATAATTATTAACAAGTAAATAAATAAATAGATTGATTACATGAAACCAACAGAATTTATTGCTCATATAACTCCTATGTTATTCATGAAGCCTTAAGTATGGAGTGACTTTCATTCGTGTCGTGAATTATGTTTACATCTTAATTACACAGTTGTTATGCATATTTTAATACCCAGTGTTTTATTTACAATGTCTATACAGTGTCATATTACATTTCATGTATACCACGTAATTATTCGTTGCTTTTTTCTTTTTACAGCTTGAAAAAGAAGCAAAACATTTGCATCCTCCAAGGTCCCCGAATATGTCACATTCAAACAACTCCACGCTCGAAACTAAACAAGGAAAAGGAGGCATCAAGAAAATGATCACAGAGAAGATAATCACCACAACAACTCTAGAAAGGAACAAAAAGGAGAGAAAAGATGGTGTTCCAACTACGTTAGAAAGAGAAAACGAAAAGAATATAAAACTAGCTAACAAAACGAGAAATTCAGATACAATAACTGTGTTAAATAAACCTGAAAGAAGTAAGAACAGGCACTCTACGGGAAGCGATATACAAATTATACAACCAGAGAATGGTGTGGCTCATATGGAACAGGCGGAAGTTCAAAAGAGAGAATATGACCCAAAACGTGGCATGAAATTTGGCATAAGAGTTCTGCCACCAAATGTTCCGGATGATGGTGTTTTAAAACAGAAAAGCGTTGAAAATGGCGTTATTGCGCTTGAAAAAAAGTCTGTTGATGAACCAGATAAGCCGGAGCCGCAGCGTCCAGCACCCACTACGCATATAAAGCACGAAAATGAGTCTGAACAAAAGAAACCTGTGGTTGCTAAAAGAAGAGAAAAAATAGCACCACCAATTCCTAATGCGAGGGCTAAAACAAATGAATTTGAAACGAACACAAGTCAAGACACATCAAAATCCTCAGAAACATCACAGAGTAGTTTCGTTAGGACTGATTTAAATTCCAGTGGAATAAAACGAGATGAAAATGGTATACCTCAAGAATTACCTCAACATATGTTTGATGCAGCTAAAGCAGCTAGGAGTAATAGAAAAAGTTCCACTGATTTAATACAAGACAAGGCAGAATACAAAGAAAAATCGGACCACAAAAAAGAAGAAGCTCCTAAACCGGTAAAAAAATCCAAAGGAAAAGCTCCATCTCCACCTGACGTCGAAAAAAACAAGTCTGATGACAGCATCTTGGAACAACTAAAAAATATTAATGATTTCTTGAAAAATGAAAAGTATCATTCTAGTGTTTTATATAATGCATCCAATACCTCAACTCAATCAGTGATTTCATACAACACTTCAACACCAAAGGTGAGCAAAACAAAATCTGGCTTACGAATGGAAGAATCAATCAATTTTAGCCAAGATGATATCGATGATATTGTATCTAAGCCGTTTAAGAGAGAAAGTGATTCTCTCAATAATTTCTTCGAAGATTCTAAATCCAATTTATCGTCCAATCAAGACGTACATTCTGTAGTTTCTTTAAATAATAGTGACAAAAGTGACAAAGGTTCTACTACAATCGAATTAAATAACAGTGACATAACTATTCATAGTTCGCCACTTAACGATACAGTTCAGACTGCCTCAGATGATACTTCAATTTTAGACGAGAATGAAAGAAAAGCTGCTTCATTAGGTGATTTATCAAGATTTGAACTGCGAACCAAGTCTAGCAAGCCGTCTACGGGAACATTAGAAAGAGCTCAAAGCTTGGATATTTCAGCTGATGACGCTGAGATTCAAGAAAACACACTATCTCCGAAAAAGAGAAAAGCAATGTCAGTCGTAGAAACCACATTCTTTGATCCTGTAACTGATGATGATCCATCTGATATGTTAGATCAAGACAAAGGGGTTGCGAAGAATCAAAAAGAACCACGATTAAGTTTAAATATTGCAAAAACATCAGCAATAGAAGGTTTAAACACTTTCCAAAGAAATAGGCTAAAGAAAGCATCTGAATTCGGCAATTTAGAAGATGCCATTGTCAAAGGATCTAGTAGTTCAGTTGATTCAGAAAAACTTAACCGCCAAGAAATTACTTTAAAGAAAAAACACACAAATATAGAAACTTTCCAAGATGAATCTCATGAGACTTCCGATCACTTGGCTAGAAGAATAATGGATGAAAATATGAAAGTGCACTTCAAATTAGTATCTGAATTTGCGAAATCAACCACTGATGGTAGCAATATGAGTTCTCTAGACAGCACCCAAGAGATCCACACCACTAACACAACTACCGACAATATGCCGATACCAGAAAAATACGAGGAAAAAATAAATATGTCTTACGATACGAACATACCTGATGATATGAAAGTATCTCGTCATACCTATGTTAATAGTTTGGAAAGGCCGAAATCTGATATGATGAAAAAACTGTTGGCTAAAAATCCAATATTTAATGTCCATATAGATCCAAATGCACAAAGACATGAAGCTTCTACGAGTAAGGAAATGTCCACACCAATGACTGATTCTTTCAAATCCGCTATGCATCAACCAGACATCGTGAACTTCGACCTTAAATCATCTGAGCCAAAAGTAAGAGATTACGATGAATTCGTAAGTAACATTCGAGTGGGCTCTAATAATAACAGTTTAAAGATAAATAAAATACATAAAGAAACATCTAAGGAATGGTCAGGATCTAAAAACCTTCACAGTAGCAATGTAGTTACGATATCAACTAATGAAAAAAATGCTAACACAGATGAAAATAGAAAATCTTATACGAAATCTATAGAAATAAGTGAACCGGCTATGCGGCTAGTTCCGGACGTAATTGAAGGTACAAAAAATAGAACAGATGATAAAGAGACTAGAACTTTGTATATGGAACCAACAAATATGTCGCTGACTATGATTCAAGAGCCAGTACAAAAAACTGTTACCGTAAATGTAGCAGAAGATGCATTTGGAAATAAAGTGATTACCCAAAATGTGGAAAAGGTTTCAACTAAATACATAACGACACAAACAGAAGCACCTTTGCAAGTAGAACAGATTTCCTTTGGTATTATGAAACATTCCGGTGATATCAATGAGCTAGCTTTAGAAGAAGGCAACGTTAAGGATATAGATAAAAAAGTTTTGGAGGAAATTAAAAGACGAAACCCAAAAATGCATTTTGTTTCTGATGAACCATCTTATACTAGAACCGAAACTATCATTTTAAATACAAATGATATGGATGAAGAACAAGCTAAAGCTTTGATGGAAAAATTACAGAACGATCCAAATTTTATGGCACAAAAGTCTCCTGAAGAACTGTCACGGATGGGAATTAGAATTATTCATGATTTAGAAGATACAAAAAGTGCAGACCAAGAAACAGTAGAGCTGACCAAAACTAGATATTCAATAAATCCTACAGCAATATCGGATTCTCAAAAGTATTGTCAAATAGAGTCAAAAGAAAGGGAATCGCAGAAGGATCATATAACAGAAATACAAGTAATCACTCCCAGAAGCGAACAAGGTGTAAAACAAAAATCCGAAGTGAGTAAAGATAAAATATCAAGCCGCCAAAGAGTAGTTCCTTCCGAGGAGCCTCTTCTCACATATGAATTGGATGTCGAAATTTTGAACGACTTTATTTCAAACGAACGCTATCACTCTGCAAAGCATCAGGCCGATGTCAAGAAACGAACGAAAACGAATCAAACAAACGAACCAAAGAAACGGCATTCTGACTTTGATTTGCCGAGAAACAGTCACATAAAGTTTAGAACCGCCACGTACGAATCTCCCAAGGGGACGATAGTTACAAGTACAGATTTGGAGAACAGGCGGCTTTCACAATTAGATCAGATGCAGCTGAGAGCGGCTTCCGATCAACCATCGTCGGGACAGAAACCAACGATATCTGCGAAGCCGAGTAACATTCCAGTAAAATCTTCAGAGAAAATGAAGCCGGTGGTAGTATCATCGAAAATACCGGTGTTTGCGACGCAAAAATCGCTCAGCCAAGAGAACCTGTCAGACAAAACCTTTTCCTTGCCTCGCTCTCCACCTTTAACGTTGAGCAGCAGTTCTGGAAATATTTCTGTGACGTCGATCAAAAGCAGTTCCAGAAGTCCCAGCGGCGGTAGATTATTGTAGACTTAGTAACCACATCTTAATTTAAGGTGATATAATACGTATTGTTTAAAAAAATTTGTTACTTATGTAATAATTTGAATGTTTTATTAGCAACTCGTACCAATATGCAATTAAATTAGTTTTAATTTGAGATGTATTTAAGTGCCAGAAAGATCAATAAAAAGAACATAAAATTAAACGATGTGCCTTATAAACTTATACGATTTGTGTATTCTCGTAGATATTCATCGATATTATTCAAGTTTTATAAAATGTTGTTGGGTTGTGAAATAGTGTTTTTAGGTAGTAATGCGTTTGTCACAATTCGATTAGGTAAGATACCTTTGTTTTATCGCGTATGGTGATTGACAGAATTAGTTTTAACTTGTAGGGCCCTATCAACGCTGACCGAAACAGATATAAATAATAGAAGTAAATGCATCCTTCCTTTGTACATTTGTACAATTTCAACATTCCGTCCCAAAAGTATTACCATGTATTATAATTATATTAAATGTAGTTTTATTTTGAAGTGGATGCGGAAATTTCTTCAGGAGTCATCATCTACATAGAGTAGTACGTATAATATTTATTTAACAATCTTCCATTAATGTATTATTCGTGTAATCTGTAGTCTTCCATATTTTATGCCACTGGCAATATTTTAAACTTTTGACATTAATGTAATTGTTTCTAAATACATATTGGACAGTTTCCCAGGTTTTCACCGCACATATTGGTAGCGAATGTTGCTTGTTACCTCAATTTATGTTCGAAGGGTTCGATAACTCGATTGTTCATAAAACAAGAGATGGTATCGCCTTATAGCATCTGTTGGTAACAATATAAACTTCAAATGTGTACACATTATTTATTAAGGACTTATTCAAGAAAAGTTTACATCATTTAGATAAATAGTTATAAAAACGCATAAAATATGAACCTGTGAATTGTTATTTATATCTATTTTATTCTGGTTCAATAATGAAATATGAATTATTTAATAATATTTCGATCGAGCTACCAATGTTATTGATGTTCGGTACAGCAGCAAACACCAAATATCCATCTACTCATATCACATTTTTCATGTAAAAATGTGATAAGGAGAGGGAATGGAGTGCTGAAGACTAAAAGCAAAAACCGCTGTCAATGTTAGCCTTCCACTGACGTTAAACAGTGTTACAATCACTAAAAATATTTTTAAGTGTTTATCATAAGATCTAGTATTAAAATAACCTGTATTTGTATATCATTTCTGTATTTCGCGGTCAGTTTAACTTTATCGTTAATAATAAAATAAAGTCGTTTAAAGTAGTGGTTATATACAAATGTAAATTTACAAAGTGACGTTTAATGATTGTGTGAGGTATTACGAATAGTAATTAACAATTTATTATCACAGTTATACAAATTGTATTTTATTGATGTATTATAAATAAAGACAAATTATAATGTTAAACTGTCTTATGTTTTATTCCTTTTGTTTACATATGTTTTTAATATATTTTGAGAGTACAATTTCTTTTTAAAACAATATTCTTTCATTGAAATCCGAAATGTACGAAACTCCAGTAGGATTAAGGATAATAAATTATTTTTATTCTTGAAATTTAATTTTACAGTTTCTCGTGCATTCTGATTTATATCTACGTTTAATATTTTTGGTGCATCGGAAAGTTTTGCAAACGTTTTTATACGACATTATACAAGCTTTTTTGCAAAGTTTCGTCGCTTTTTTGTCGCATGAACTGTTCCACCTCCGTCTTAGCGTCTCTGATTGTGCTTTGGTCAATTGCAATCTATCGAAAGCTTCATTGGAAAATTCAGTAGATTTGTAACTTTCATCTTCGTTCGAGTCATTTGATTTATCATCATAATATCCAGCCGGCATTTGTAATGATTGATATGGTTTTAATACATTTTTGTAATTTTTTTTTCGTACATGATTATTGGAATATTTTGCCTTTAAATAAGGATTCTGGAACACATACATAACATCAGTTCAGTTTACAGACTTGCCTCTTTTTATTTTTTATCTTCTATGTCAAAGATATAATTTATTTTGTTGAAATAGTCTGTGGATGAACTGGGGTCTTATATCTATGCACATAAAATTTGTAATAAATCTGCTGTAACTACTGTTGTGTCTTAATTTGTGAATGTCGGGTTAATCCCGAATATAATATACAAATATTACTTACATCGATAATAAAAATTAACAAAGGCACATGGATATCGTCTGACTGATTCCTATCCGTGTTAATGATTTGTTCATTAAAAAGCTCCCATTTTAACAACTGTGCTCTGTTTATGTGCTGCAAAGACATTTTTTAACCACACGAAATACAAATAATAGTTTTTGCATTATGATGTACTTATATTAACTACATACTCGTTATGCATTATTTATATAATCTGTAAATCTATACTAACCCAGTAAAATATTATAAAAACACAAAATTTAAAATGCAACATTTCATATATTATTACTTAACTGCAATTTAAAAATCTTACTCTTAAATTGTCAAGAAACAATGTTGTGCAATTAACTTTTTATTGCTTATATGCAATTTTAAATTAATTTTATGACTTACATATCAATAAGATCGAAAAATCGAATTGCACGTTCCTTTTTATGTAAACACTGAAATGATTACCTAAAATCTTTGAGGTCAGATTTTTTGTTTTACTCAAAATTTCACAAGCCACATGCTTTCTTGATAGATCCTTATCTGTTTGCGTCTTGTATTCATATTTTTAATTTCGGACTTAGGGTACTACCAAGTCATAATTTAACCATTTTTACTAAATTTCGTAAAGTTCGAAAAATAAAATTAGTTTACATGGCAATTTAGTAATAGGTACAGTGTAAACGTACTAAATTAACATTAAACACAGCTAATATTTGGTATCGATTGAGTTGTAAAGAAAAAAGTAATTTTCGGTTTATGAAAAGCGTTATATTATAAATTATTTGGTATATTTATTACTTGCTTAAATGATAAACAATATAAACTCTATAAAGCGAATTTGAAGGCACCAGGTATATTAGAACATTATAAAAAGTGAGAAAATGTTATAAGTTAACAAATAAGTATCTATATTAATTTTTAAATTATTTATTTATTTACATATTGTCAACGATTTGAAATAAAACTTACAATGTTTTCAAATTTTACGTTAGCTAATTTGTCAACTGTTAACTTTAAAGGCGTTAAGGTTAATTGCCTTATAATCAGAGAAAAAACAAATTAAATAATAAAAACTGTGTAAATGAGAACGACGCAGCCAATGTATCGGCTCGGCCAGCGTAAACCAGTCATAGGTATATCGTGCTTTATTTACAGTCTACCTCTATCCGAAATTATCCGAAACATTTTTATCGGATTCGGTTACGGTTTGTATGTATATATAGTATATATTTGGATATAGTAAAGTGAGGTGTAACTAACTAATAACTATGTAATAACATGTTATTACATAGTTATGTAAATAAACATGATCGGCGCATCGCATTGAAAAGTTATATGCCTACTACATAAAATGTACTGTACAACTGTACTGTAGCTCAAAACCGTTCGAAACACAGATAATATCAAGTTATTTTCAATCCTTCCAAATCACTATATCGTCAATCATAATCCTCCTCATAAGGTTCTTTAAATGATATTCTGCAAGCATGTCTACAATCCTTTCGTAACTGTTTGTATAAATTTTCACTACAGTAATATTTAGCGCAGGCATGATCATAGGCTTCTCTGCAGGCAATTTTACAATCGTCATAGCCATTCTGTGGACTTATACACAGCTTAGATCTATGCGAAAGTAATTTTCTTGATTTAAGCGGTTTATTAGACAGCAGCTCGTCTTGCGAAGATGTGGATTCAGAAGACAAAGAATTGTCTCGTTCATTCATTATTTCTTTGCTACCTATAGACAGGAAAAGAACTTCTTCGGACTCGGTTGCAGGTTCGTTGTTGGAGAAACGTAGATTCGCGCCGCTGTCGCGATTTTCTCGGCTCAAGTCTAGTTGTTTAAAGTTATGGAATGCCTCGTTGTTTTTAGAATGTGTGTCTTGGTAAAAACACAACCGGTTCCTGTCCTGTGCCGAACCAATACGTTTACTTATGAGTTCGTCTTGCTGGAAAGTTAATGCACGATTAGGTTTGTCGCCCAACAATTCCTCCGCTGGTCACATAGAATACATGAGATACAACAGCATTTACGAGTACGTTACGTTATTATCTTTCCGTGAAGCCTGCCTCGCTATCTACCACCCTCCTGCTCGAGTCAGCCGCGTAACGACTCGTGTTCCAGCTGGGGTCTTGAAAGCCAGTACTTTACTTCTTTCTTTCTAGTTTCTTTGCCGACAACGCATCAGCGATACCTACAGTGTTTCTAATGTCTAATAGCAACGACGACCTCTTCTCATCAGGTGGCTCGTCTAGCCGTTTGTCGGCTATTTACATTAAAAAAATCTGTATTAGCACAAAAGATTACTTAACCAATATACCAAATACGGTCACGGAGGTATCTGACGCTCATTATTATGTGAAGAACTCTAACGTTCAGAAGTCAAATAAAAGATTCAGTAGTTGGATTCTGTTACAATATATGTACATTGATAGTTAAATGAATTTACATATCTGCTTTTTAGTTTTGAACTACTTAAGTACTTTTATAAGCCCCAGAGCCTTCTGTACTAGATGGATCATGAGGATGTTTATTGATTAGGAATCCCATATAACTAAACACCTACCGTAGCGAGACCTTGCATCTTTTAAAAATTTTCCCCTTGATAACAAATAAGAGTACTTTTATTAACTTCAAGTGTCGTGCCTAGACTCAATTGAAGGTAATAATTATATAATTACATTATGAAACACTACGGCTTTTAAATTATCCTTCTCATCTTGACTAGTTCTCAATATTTGCTTTGCTCCATTAACGTCGTACAATTTGAATAACTTCTTCAGAGTATCTAATCTTTCCATATTAACCTTCACTAAGGAATCTAGAAGACCATCGAAACGATGGCTGATAGGGTTCATATCTGGTACCTGGATGTCTTTATCTGAGCCAGTTGCTTTTGTTACCTAGAATAATATTGAAAATAGGCATAATTTGTTAGTAATGTCAAATACAGGTATATAACACTTTATTTTACTCGCTTAAAATTACTTTTTAAAATAAAAAATATTAAAAACATTTGCCTAATTTGAAATCTTAGTAGCGTCTCATGCTGTACAAAGCTATAAAATATGGTAATAATTAAATTCGTTAATTAAAAAGAAACAACCTTTGTCCATACATGAAGTATATTTATGAAAATTGTTATAGAAAATAAATATTTTCAACTTAATACCAAGCACCCAATCGACATTACCAAGCAAAGTTCCACGCGTAATAAATTTAATAGTGAACACAACAATAGAAAATTATCTGTGCTCACCACCACTCAAAGGTTTCCGTAAGGGGGGTCGCCCGAATCACTGTAGTATGAACTGTCAACCCGCATATTACCCATAGACTAGACATAGTATAATATACTAACGTACGCTCTTCAACATGACAATTTAAAATTAAAAGTATTACACCGTTGACATTAATACCGGGTCACTAGCCAGGCGTATGTAAATTTCCCACGACATTACTAAATTCTCACTATAACTGTTTACTTGCGTAATTTAGTTGGGTTCGCCCGCCCGACTAGTTTCGACCGAGTACAAGGTTCTCAAAAGCCGTCCGCGACGTCGGCTGCATTTTAGGAGAGGCGTGCGCTGTATTCGGGCAACACGACGATCCGCTGTGACTTATCCATTATTATATTCATTAACATGCACTCAAACATTCACGAATCATTCAAGGTTAAAACCTTCCCCAGTTACCGCTCAGCATAAGTAGCGTCGAATTAAACTGGATGGTAAAAAGCTCCGCAACCTATAACAGGAAAAATCTGCCGCTGCTGGTTTAACCATTGATCTGCCGATATACCACGAGTAGGGGTGGCATTAGCGAATTGTAATTAAATAAATTTAGATATTTAGCTTATAAATAAAGTAAAAACTAGCGAGTGAAAACTTACTACTAATAATATAGTACCAATAAACGTAATTCTCAATGTTTTAAAATAATTCATCTTGAAATATGTGTTGTTTGTTATCAATTTTTCATGTCTTCCTCGTGACGTCCCTACATGTCCAACACTATCGCATTTATTACAAAAATCTATTGATTCAAACAGGTTGTTTTCAATTAACTTGAAACAATTGAATTTCATACCTAATTTCCACTGTTGCGAGTTGGGAGTTGATTAAGCCTGTATTGCAAGTACTAAAACAATTGTGCTGTGTTGTCATAAAAGGCTCCTCCACCACCGCAGATCTCGATTGAGGACATCGAAGACATCGCGATGGAAATTTCATGCGTCACTGTTTTCCAGGCTTTGTGTTTGAAATCAAGTCACTCATGTGTGTGCATTTCTTTCATTTCATCAAAAATGTGATTAATTTCTTAAGAAATTTAAAAAGAAATGAATAGTACAAGTAAAAAAATGTGGGTTATTTGCTAGCTATAATTAACTAAAACATGTTTTAGGTTCACCTCAATAGGATGAGCTTTTTAAAACATTATTTAATCTACATCTACGTCCCATGAATTCCTTGTATAAAATACTATATATTATATACTTATCCCCATATTTTTTACACACACGTGGTGGACTCGACACTGTCAGGCAGAACTACTACGTCGGTAATGTTTAAGAACGGGGTTGTAATTGTCGTTTACATTCAGAAAAGGCTTTCAACCACTCATGGTCAACTTTACGTCTTCAGGAAAATGGTAGTTTGTTAAAGCGAGCCGGTGAAGTAAAGCGAATCAAATTAGACAGTCAGTCCGTAAGATTGGCATCGGTTTTCGCAAGCACTACTAACTAACCCAATTGTTTGTGCGTTTAGGAAAAAACAAGTAAATCCGTAGCAATTCATGCTATAAGGAAAAATTATATATTTGTGCATTTGGCAATGTAAAAAATGTGACCACTAAAACTGAAGACAAAAGACTTAAACTTATAAATAAATATATATAAGTGACGAACACTAAAATCTATACTACCATTATAACGAGAGAATTAGAATGTTGTTAGTTCGTGTGAGCGGAGGGTAATCTCCGGACCTACGTTTGAAAAATTATTTTACCATTGTAAATGGAACATTGCTACGGTTGGATTTGGTTCCAAAATATGTATTTTATTTTTATATTTATATTCAAAAATTATGAATAATTTCACCTAATTTTAAAGAACTCGCCGAAATACGCTTTCGTAGCGAATGAACTAAAAATATGAAAATAATGTTAAAATATACAGTTTGTGATCAAGAGAAAGAAAAAGGGAGAGGAAATTTCCTTTAATTTTGTGCACTATAATTTTTGAACATATTCAAAATAAGATAAAATAACTAACAGAAAAGTTAGCTTTAACATAAAACAAAAAGCGTGAGGTTCTGGGTATGTTGTTGAAAGCACCTCATGCTTTTTAATCAAGCTAATATAAAGCGTGTAAAAACTATGTTCCTCACAGAATAGTTATTACTAAATACCCGACGATATTACCCGACGATGTGTCACTTTTCAGCCGTCATAAAACCTATAACTTATGACGACAATTTTTTTGTGATTGCTTAATGAGAAAATCATACTTTAAGTATGAAATTATTGTATTGTCATTGGTTCTCTATATGTATGTATATTTTAAACGATTTGGAAATTTTGAAATTGATGAAAATGTAATTCAAAGTTCCATTACATTCGTACATACAAGTCAAGCTTGTACATATAAAGCGTATAAAAGTCAATTAATATATATATTTTGAGGCCATTATGAAACTATGTTTCATGCATTACAAATATTTTACAATAAAAGGTATTCACTACGAAAACTGACAACTGATTTTAAAAACTACATATTCAATAAAATCATCTTTAATTTATTATCATGCTAATAATTATTATAAAAATAATTATTTACAGTCATCTAGTTATTTAATTTTTTTTTATGTTATTAATCATATCACTTAATTAAATGTGTAGTAATTCTTATAGTAATTTTTTAATTATTATTTCATTTACAATCCAAAATATTGCAATTAATACATAAAAATGTTACAGTCCTTACTAATTAATATTAGAAATTTTATTAATTTTTGTGTCAAAATAAATAAAACTAAAATAGAAAACAATCAATTTATTTTCAATGTGACCTAAATTAACTATAGAAGATATATTTGCTTAACATCAACATTACTTTGAAATTAATAATATAATTTTATGCTTGGGCATTTCATGTAATAATCACAGCCTTTTAAGTAATAATGACATATTTAAAAAAATGGTATTTATAAAAATTCAATTGGTAATAACATAAACCATAGATTATATATGTATTTTAGTACATCTAGGTATATCTGAGATCTATATCCATAAATTGAAATAAAAAATCTGATAAAATGTACAATGCTCGTAATGAATTGGGGCTAATAAGTGTTTTGGATTGAGTATCAATAAATCTTTAGTATTTTTAGTATTAGTAGTTTCAAAATTGTAATTTTGGGTGTGTTTCATATTTAATACAAAAGTTAATTTCTTTTGGAATCATTGCATATTATCCAATTATAATGCCATCACATTGAAACTACTGATTTAATTCAAATGATCCTAAGCATTTTAAGAGTTATTTTACATATAATTATGTTTCTAATTCATAAAACCAAGAAAGCAAAATCTTAAAGCATAGAAATAAAATTTGTATACCTCCTAAAAGAGTTGAGTAACAGGTTTTATGTAGAGGTAAGATATCAAATATACGGATTATGTTATTTGAAGCAATGCAAAGTGCATTCCTAGTATATTAGCAAATGAAAACATTCGTTTTACATAGTAATATCATGTAATTATTGTTTTGGCAAAATTTCTGAGATATCTATTGCCATATTTATTATCAGGCTTTGCTCCTCCAACCTGCACCATTACATATTACACTTGCAATAAATTTCAAACATCCACATGTCTTTTTCTAAATTAATTAGTTAATTAAATTTTCTTCATACTACTACTAGAAAGAAAAATGACTAATAAACAATAAATCTTATGGAGCACAGCCCCAGTGAAAGTAAGATGTTAAAAATATAACCCTCATTATGATACATTGTTGTTGTTGTTACTTGTTCGTTATTATTTTGAATTTTGAACAGAGGCTGCAATGAAATGCTACAAGAATTCAGCTCCACATACACTTCAATTGAAGAATATGGTCATTGGCTTCATATCTACTTCATACACCTATATTGAAACGTTTTTTATTTACGTAGAACTTTGTCTATAATTAGATGTATCCAGAATCTTTTTTCCGCACATAGCACAGATTCCTTTTTTATATGCGCAGGCCTGGCAGTAGTGTGACCCAACTTGATGAACTTTAGTTTTACATATCCTGTAAATAAAAAATACAGAACGTAAGTAAAAAGAATCACTTTTATTTCTAAATTGCCTTTTATTCTGAAAGAATACTT
Organism: Megathymus violae; assembly: GCA_003671415.1. Classification (NCBI taxonomy): domain Eukaryota; kingdom Metazoa; phylum Arthropoda; class Insecta; order Lepidoptera; family Hesperiidae; genus Megathymus; species Megathymus violae. The sequence continues at coordinate 9,151,569 of PDGT01000002.1, forward strand.
AGGTACCTATTAGTCATTACGACAAATTTAATTTTTAACATTGCAGTTGGCTCTCACTATCTTCATGAATTAAAGTGGATACTCCACAGTAGCTGGATTGTTTAGGATTGAAATTTATGAAAACTTCAGAAATGCTCACTTATACGGTACAATAACAGATATGAAAACATCTTATCATGGTCATCAACCATAAATGTGTACTTATAACTTAAATTTTAGTCAAGAATTGGTTGGAAATACTACATATTTATAGACATTGGTGTTCTGTTATTAAACTTTTGAGGTACCTGCATTCCTGAAATTTTGATGTATATGGATTAAACCGGCCCTTTTTGGCCGTCAGAGCTTTGTTTTCGCCAACTTTCCTGCCGCCAGATTCAACGGTGTTTCTTGCGCCAGTTTTCCATGGATCCGGTGTTATAACGCGACCGAGTTTCTTTTCACACTTTTCACATACCATTTTATAACAATAAATGAATTAGATTACATAACTGATGTTTAGATTCACGAAATTAATAATGATAATCTTGAGGTTATTTATTATTCCTCAGCTTCAAAACAAATTTTGAAAGGACCAGAGTTGCCAATACCCATTTTACTAATTCCCCAAAAATTAAAACGAAATTCCCCGAATTCGGGGAGAAAATATTCCAATTCCTCACAAATTCCCCACACGTAGAAATAAGGAAAAAATTGAATTCAGAATCAGTCAATTTTTCTGCGTCAAATAGACCCGGATCAGATCAGATTCAGATTCAGATCAGAGCCCTTTTTTGGCGTTTGCAACATTAAACTTTTAGTGGGCTTTGCAAAGTTCCGACTTTTTTGCATCAGTGTATTTGTACTTTAAAATAATAAAAAAGACGCTAGATATGAGCGCTGATAATTCGCCCATTTCCAAACCCATCTTACGTATATAAATTTAACTGCATGTACCTGTTCATCTTCCAAGTCTCCAAACATTTTTTTAATAAAATAACTTTCTTTTTCTTTATTCTTCAAATTTCATTATTTAATAACAGTCTAAGAACCATAAGTATCACATAAAGAGTAATAAAAAACACATTGCGTGTGAAAATATTAACTTGATTCATTGCACACATGCTACGAAAATTTAGTATGAGTGAAAGAGATTTATCTCCTTATGTTCCTGGTTTTAGCCAGGAAATCTATTTACTTTCTTTTAGCATCCTGTGATCACAATGTTTACAAACAAACAATTTAGATCAATCGGCCGCATCGATTGATTTTGTGTGTACCTGTCGTCGCATCGCTTACCTTTTAAGTGCACCGTGACGCGCCAGCACCGCCGGCGCCGCCGCGCCCTAAGTTTAGATTTAATTTTTTTGATTACACACAGTTATAAGTGTAAATAATTGTACGACATTGGACGCTTATTTTTAACAGTAATAGGACACGTAAACCTAGTGATTTAGTGAAGTGATTACGCGAAATAAGATGCTTATTTAGTGGTGTGGTGTGGTTTTAGGTACTCACTGCGTGCGAATTAGGATTACGAACGATGCCTCGTTTGATTTACACAGCTGCTTCACACCCTGATATCATGGTGAATGCCATGAAACGCTGCTTTCGCTATACGGATATACGGTGAGAGATATGGACATATCTAATATGCCCTACCAAATGTCACATAATTACGCAAGGTGCACAAAGGATTTAGGGGGTATCAACTGGTCGGAACTCCCCTCATTCGGCTATACTTGTGACAAAATATGTGGGTATACACAAGAAATATAAAATCTGTAATTTAGTTATTTATTTATTGTACACGATTTTATTATTATAACACGATGTAAATTGTTTAAAATCATTTTGAATTTAGTTTGTTTAATATTAGGAATTATTAAGAAATGTTAGTAATGTTTTTCCTAATTTTAAAATTAAAAATATTAAGGATCTACTATTCTAGCTGGCCGGGAATTTGTACTTCCGACAGTAAGTTTATTACCAACTATATAGTTTTACCGATTTATTAAATAATATTTACAGTAGTCTTCTTATCCCTGTGACCACTACCAGTAAGAGTGTGAACGTATTCAGAATAATATTAATCACTTTCACTATTTATACTCTCTTGTTGTTTATTTTTCAAGCCCTGTCCTTGACTCCTTCTAGTGTGTGTGTGTGTGTAACAGTTTTATAAAAACATATTTTTTCCAAGCATTTCACCGTCATTAAACGATTTAATTCTCCTCCTGCGTCCATCTTCATATGTCGTTCTTGTTTGGATCAAATCAAATAACGCAGCAAGGAGTTGTGTATACTCTGGAATTGTGATTTGATCGAACGGTTGCAGCATATGGCAAGGGAGTCAAGCTCATATAATTCTGGTTTACTCTCCTGTAATCCATTTCACGGAGTTTAAAACCAATCGGTCTTGTTTGTACGAACTGAAGCTAAAACAGTAAGGTAGCATGTTAGAAAACTCAAATAGCGCCATCTGCTAGGTGATGGTTTTATCTGCTGATCTGGTTTTATCTATTCTACTATGCTGATCTGAATACTAGGGCTAAGCTATAAAATTAATGTATCGTCATCGAATGATTCTTAATGCCTGTGCAAAATTTTAATTAATGTTGACGTTTGGGAGTGGGACGTTAAAAATTACTATGGGCGGTAGTAATCACTTATATTCAGATGACCTTAATATATCTAGGCCATATACTACTGCTAGCGGCCCCCTCCGATTTCCTTCAAGTTGAAAAAATAATTATGAACATGATTATTCAGAATTTAATGCTTTTGCTTTAATTATCAACATTTTTAAATTTACTGATATTTTATACAGCCTATCATCTACGCAGACATGTGTTCTCACTACATTTCATATCATCTCACTTCATTATGATCGGTCAAGCCGTTCTTGAGTTACAACGGAACATACAGACTGACAGAGATTAAAATTTGATGTTCAGACAGTACCTTGGAACATTATAATGTAAATAAAAGATTTTAAAATAGGTTTCATTTCCGCTAATAAATGCGCAAATTATGCGAACACGTAAATGTTTTTTGATTGCGTGCGATCGCTGTATTCTTAAACACAGTAATATAGGACATAGTCTTACTAATTGATTCTTAATTAATCAGAAATTGATTTCATAAGTTTCAGTTATTCAATGTTTTCTATTTCAATTATTTTGTAGTTACTGGCTTTTTGTTTTTTATTTTTGTTTGTTTGCCAGTTATTAAAAACGGACAAAAAACTATTAAAATGTTTAATTAATTAAATTTTCAAATATATTTTTCTCAAAGGCGTGTAATGATTTCCGAGGTCTAACAACTCATACCTGAAAACAGAACTAGAAATAGTACTAATAATTTTATCATTACTAACACGTTAGTTTGATATAGAAATCAATATGTAAGTAGGAAAACATTATTTCAACGTTTTTAGAATATTAATAAAATGAAAAAAAAAACCTGTTAAAGCGTATGCACACTCACCAAAACAGAAGTTAAGTGGTGTCATTTAAACCAATAGTATAAACAGTGCTGTTTATTAATGTTTGAAAGATAATGAACAAGTGAGTTCAGCACTTCCATGTGGACAACGTGGCAAATCTTCCTAGGTGTTAAGAACGTGCGTGGTCGGCGGTGACTGTTTTCACCACCACCGTGATCTCCAACTAATATAATTTATTGATATTCGTTTACTTGAATACCTTGAGCGAACATATACAGTGTTGATTCATTTATTTGTTTAATTTTTTGGCGCATATTTTCGTCTAAGTCTTACGCTTATGCCTATGTTATTTAGTGAGAACCCTCTTTCTGGGATAAATTTTTGATGGATAGGACAGGACATCACACTTCACGAGTAAGTTTTAAATTTTTTTATTTCTCTTTTTAACATAAAAGCTTTAGGAAAATCAAAATAAATCTTACTTAATATTAATTTGTAACTAAATAAAAGCTAGGAAAATAATAAAATATTGCACGAAAATAATAAGTTGCATTTGCTAATTATGACTAGGTACTTTCTCGTTGGACGAGTCTATTGTGCTATCATCGGTTCTTAAACTTTCTGTACTGGGTTGAACTTCACTTGCTGCCGACTCGGTGTATTCTGGTGCGTATTGTTGATCATATTGTGCAGTATCATAGTTCTGCTCATGTTGATAATTGCCGTCAGTTTCATAATTCTCGTACTGTCCCTCAAACTGAGCGTTCGGGTCAGTATATTGTTGAGGATACTGTTCATAATTTTCATATTGGCCTTCAGTATACTGCTGTTGTTCGAAATTTTGTTCGTATCCTTGATTTACATATTCTGTACCTGCTGGTTGAGGCTGATCGTATGTTTGCTCGTAATTTTGATAACCTTCAGGATACTCTTGATCGTACTCCTGTTCTTGTTCAACTTCCATCGTTTTATTTTCCACGGCCTGTTGTTTTTCCGCTTCTCTATATTCAACATTGCTATCTATATGCTCTGCTTCCAGTACGTCTACATTGTCTGTTACAGAAACAGCTTCTGTCGGTTTATCATATTGAATATTCAGAACTGGGCTGTGTACTTCAGAAGCAGAATAATTTACTTCTTGCGATTCTGTTGGGATTGTGCTTTCTGATACATCATGTTGCAAATCTTGTTTATTAAGGCTCTCTGGAGATTCGTCTGTATTTTCATCGAGGTTTTGGGAGTTCTGCTTCCTTAGTCTGTTTGTTGTTTTGTGGTCGAAGCTGTCTCTTCTGACGTCATGGAGCTGTTCTCCAGATGAGGAGTTTCTGGGGGACTCAACTCGGGAATAGTGTCGTCTGGTATCGGGGGAGGTATCTGGTATAATTCCACTGGTTGTGGTTGTGTGCGTGGTAGGTGCTGAAAATTGCAAATTTTATAAATTGCCTATCAAGCTCATATACTAAATAAAAATATCAGCATTCAGATCTATAGCTTAATCTTAGTATTATGCTAAACTGCAGTTATTGATGACAAAAACTACGAGTATCCTTATCTTAACTAAGATGTCAATTGACCTGGGTGTAAGGTTAATTTTGTATAAAATACTTTCGTTGCATTCGGATTCCATGATATAAAACGATGACCATGATGCAAAAGCAACAGTTTTCTATGTGATAGATATAAACTTTTTATCTCTAAAGGAAGTTCTGAAATTATTTCTTTGGAGTGTTCTGTCCTCGTCAGATTTATGATCACCATCCTATGAACCCTTACTATCTGTATCTACACCACAACTTCATCAAGCGTACCTTGATAAGTGCTAACTGGTGCGTACGTCGGCTGCATCGACTGCCCCAGGCTCTCTACTTGACGCTGCAGAGTGGCCAGTTCTTCCCTGCACACAACACACGTGACAGCACACGCACACACATGCAGGATTAATCGTGCAGGATTACGTAACAATATGTTAATTAATAACTAAGCGCTTGTTATATAAATCTTAGTTTAACCTTTTTCTGATTGAAAACTCATCGTCTGGAAAAATTACTAATTAGCAATAAGACCGTGGTTAGTCTTACTATTTGTTTGAGACAATCATACTCGTGTAGTTGTAAATATGCATGTGGTGGGCAATTATGCATAATTCTATTTTGTATGGGTTTATAATTAAGTTACATAATTTTCAATTTCAGTTTTCTACAACTGAGCCAACAACATGAGCCTCAATCTTATTGTCTACAAAGACATAGACATTTGGCATAGATATTATGACTCCTATATATTTACTATAAATTCTTAAATAGAAGCGCTACTTTTTATTTTAACCATGCACAAGGAAGGTAACTTTCTTTCTACCAAACATTGTAAAGCAAAATTAATATCAAACTAAAGTTCGTCCAGTTCAAAAAAGACGTCTGTCTTTATATCTTCTCTTACCTTTTCGTGATCATCATCAGAATCACAAAGCTTATTAATGGACAAATCACTCATATTCTTTATTAAATCAAAATCATCCAGGTCTTTGTCTCCTGACAGATTCCTAAATCTATATCTATTGGTGTATCTAGATAAAGGCGTTGATGTCATGTACGTGCGATCTAGGTCATAGGATGATCTGCTAGTAGGATATCCACTTAATGGTGTGTAACTCCTGTATGGTGCTATGGTGGTGGTGCAATATTTCTTATGAGAAGACCACAAGTTACGGAGTTTTCTCATAAGCTCAGCGTTCCTGCAAAGCAATTGTGTTTTTTCCACTCTGAAACGAAATTTTGTTTATGAGGTGAAGTGTTATATTGAGCATTATTAAAATTTGTACTTAATATATCGGAATTTTAATGATAAGTTGAAAGAAAAATTTAAGTATATGTATGATAATTTCATTAATCATTTTTTATTTTCAGTCTGCTCTTCAGTGTTTAAAATTCGTTGTCTTACAATTGATAAGTTACGCTGACTTTCTTTCTTTTCTCAAATAGTGTACTGACTTGAACTGGGAAAATTTGGGAAAATAATAATTTAAATCATAAATTTTTAACTCAAGTCATTGGATATTCGTATTAAATGAGTGGTGAATAAAATTTAATTACTAAGAAATGATAGCATATACATACATACACTTGTTATTTATCATTACCCATTGAAACAATTACTGATGTAATATACTACTTTAATTCATCTTAGTTTATTGGTAATTGTTTAAAACTCGGTATTACAATTAATAATTTAAACTTTAGCAAACGAGTACGAAAGCCTAACATAGATAAAATATTAATACATCTTCAAATTGTATTGCAGATAACAAATTATAAATATTCAGCTATCAAACATAATATCTAAAAACGAGAAGAAAAGAAATCTCAACAATCAACACAGTGAATAACTTAGAATTACTTGGAGTAAATATTTAGTTTTGTACATTTAAAGAAATATAATTTGGGCGGATGACCCGTGAGTTTTTTAATTATCGGTAAATAAATATCACTAAACTTATAATATTTGTCATAAAGGTAACTCTCTATGAGACAAAAACGTATATTAACTCCTCTTTACAGCAGGCTTTGTGTGAATAATCATAAAAGTATCAAAATGGCTAAGATTTTTTTGTTACCGCAAGATATTTACTGAAACGCTGGTAAATGCTTTTATAAAAAGTCACGTACCAATCAGCCCGAATTATATTTAAATCACAATAATACATGAACATCATTATTTTTCCTGAAACACTTTAAATATTCTACTCTATACATTTAATCTCTTTGTTTTTCACTCATTTACTCGAAAAGACTCAATTTGTCTAAATTGATTTTTGTGAGAGTAAATAACCTATAGTTTGAAATTTAGCGAAATTCATATTACTTGGTCATGTATATTCCATTTAAAAATTTAGGAAGTACTGTCAGATTAGTTTGGGTTTTATGTTTCGGCTACGTAATTAGATTCATTTTCATCGTTTGTGTTGTCTTCCATTACTTCACTTGTTGCAACTGGTTCTTCAAAAACGTTTGCTGTATTTTCATTGTTTTTATTTTTTTCAAAATTTTGGGTTTCACCTTGTGCATTATGTTCGACGTTATTTTTATCTTGTTCGGCTATTGGCAAATTTAATTCCTCATTAATTTCCGCTGCCATTATGGTTGGAATACTATTCTGACTATTACGACCTGATTGTACCTTTTCTTGATGTTCTTCTAACAATCTTTTATCTTCTATATTCGGAGGTAAAATATCTTTATCATTTTCCTGTTGTTCAACCACATTTAAAGTCTGTTTAAGAATGTTAATATTCTGATCTGTGACTTCCATGCTTATACTATTCTTAACATATTTCTTTTCATCAGATGAAGTGATCACATCATCCACATCCACTTGACGTCTCCTTCTGTCTTTTTTCCTAGGTTTAGGTATTAACTTTACACTGATATCAACCTTGATTGGCTCCTTTTTCTCACGTAAAAAGGGCTGTTGAATCATCAGCGGCAGATTATATATTTTCTCCCCGTTAACATCATTGAGATCCTGATTGGTCGTCAACGGGCCAACAATAATTGGCGGGTAATTATTCGACGAATCGGACTCTTTTCCGGAGCGGTGCTTGGAAGAATTGTGATTCGCGGTTGGTGTGTCTCGTGATCTTGAACGGTCGCGTTGTGTTCTGATTGGTTCGTCTGCACGGCCGCGACACTGCGCTCTGCCTGCCACCAATAAAAACACATCACGACGTTAGGAATACAATTGTTTCAAATGGGTAATGCTAACAACGTTTTAGATAAATCTAATATATATATACGAGTAAAAAAGGTGCAGAATCTTTAAGAAAGATTGAATAATTCGTCTAATTGCCCATGCTATAAGTTTAAAGAGATCCGTACTTGTGTCTACGGTTTGCGTCGTCGAGCTTGTCAGTAAGCGAGCGACATTCGCCGGTGAGTTTCTCCATCAGACTGTTTTGAGATTGTATCATGGCCTCCAACTCAGCCACTGTTCTAGCTGTGGAACCAAATGTAGTTGTCAACTTGGGACTGATTCTCGGCAAAGTTGAAGATAATCCAAAAGTTTGTCTAGTATCTCTTGATTATAATGTAGTAGAATTTGCATTAAAACTGTTTTAAAAGTGTCGCGAAGTAGAATGTCTTGATAAACAATCTGATGAATAAACTATTGAAGTTGTTAAGAAAGAATCGAGAAGCCCTTTCACAATGCTATTAGTTGACATGCAAGCGCCAAACGCAGTTAATGAAAGGGTAAAGTATAAATGTTTTGAAGGCAATTACTTGAATGATACGAAAAACAACAGATTTATAATTTCTTTCAAAACATCAACAGTTTACCCATTAGTGACACCAATTGCAATGTTATTGTAAAATATGTTTGATTTATTAATTTTAGATGACCAAAGTAAAAAAAAATATTTTTGTGAGACATATCTTACCATGTTTATTCTCCATATTCTCGAGCATCGACGAAAGCTCTTTTTCCTTCTTGCTCTTCTGAGGTGATATGGGCGTCAACGATTTTATGTTAATCTGATGAGGTATAATGATAACTTTAGTTTTTTACTGTCACATGATATATCATTACATATAATTAGTCAAAATTTCGATATGATAAAATTTTTCTTAGGAATTTTATGCCATTAATTTCCAATTTATCTCACCTCTTTTTCTAAGTTAGAGATTTGTTCAGAAAGACGTAGGTTCTCACGACGTGAATGTACCAAATCTGCATCAGCTCGATCCAAACGTTGGCGGAGTGATTGAATCTGGGATAAGTAATACTTAAAATGTTTTGAATGATTCATTAAGTAAATATAAAACGCTATACAATAAATTAATTGTAAAAAACTGCTTTAAATTCAGTCAATCTATTTTCATTAACCTACTAGCGATCCGCTTCAGCTTCACACACGTGTAATTTACTACCGTAATGTAGATAATGGGAAAAGAGCCAGCAACGTCAAATTTTTTGTTGAGATTTTCGTACAAAAATATCATCCAAATTACTGACTCTTGCAGCAGATTTTTCAGTTTTTTTTTGTGACAATTACAAACACAACGAATCAAAAATCAACCAAATTTGTCGAGCCGACTTCAAGTCATAATCTTTCTTATTTTAATTTAATTTATTTATATTATTAATTTATTTATTTTAGGCCGTATTGAGGCGGCCTAGAATACTCCCCCCAATCCCATGCTGGTAGAAAAGGGTGTCGTAAGAGGCAACAGAAGCCAGCCCGCTTGGTGGTAGGGATTATATTTTCAGCATATTATTAAGTCATTAATATTATTACTGGTATTATTATCATTTCGTGAGGCCTGCCTGGCTAGCTACCACCCTCCTGCTCGAGTCAGCCGCCAAACGACTCGTCGTGTTCCGGAGAGCTGCGAGCCAATACACTCTTTCTTACCTTTTTCTCCTTTCTAGGCCGACAACGCATCAGCGATACTTTTGATCTTGTTAATGTCTATGGGCTACGGTGACCACTTACCATCAGGATCGTCTGCTCGTTTGTCGGCTTATAAAATATAAAAAATAAAATAAAATAAAATTGATTTTAATTAACACAGATTTATTAATCACGTCCAGAATTACGCAATTGAAGGATTCAAAATTATGTCATACAAGATGTTTACCTCCGAGTTAAGCCGATTAGTCTCATGCTTGGCCTGACGTTGTTGTCTCTCAATCGCGAGTCGAGCACTGGCCAATTCTTCTTCCAATGAAGCTTTCTCAGCATGAGCTTGAGCCAAATCAGCTTGGAGGGAAGCTATAACGATAACATTTTATACATCTTCTATCTTAGCTTTAATACATGCATCTTACTCTGATTCATAATAGTTAACACAAAACTATGTTGAGATACCCGACAAAGAATAATGAGTGGAGTATTTCTGCGTAGATGTGCATGTGTTATACCTACCTGTTTTATTCTTTAATTCCATCTTTAGTTCTTCGATAGCAGCATTCTTCATGGATAGTTCTCGCTTTAAGTCGTTTTCTTCGCGACGCTGGCGTTCTAAATCTAGCTGCATAATTGGATATATTATTTTTTAGACAACACCTTATTAAAAAGCGCTATCAAATACGTTTAAACCTACATATTTTTAGGATGCTAAATTTCGGATTTTTTGTCTAATGAGCGATAAAATAAGATTTTGACTTTTGTTTCATAAATTTAGTAATTTCATTTTATATCATAATGTTTGACATATTATATTTAAACTTGTTTCAAATTTTAGCAATTAGATCTAAAAGAATCTGGAAAATTTATTATTAGTGTTAAACTAATAACTCGTCCCTAAATTTACGGATGAAAGTTAAAACTTTCTCTATAATATTGAATATCATATATGTTTTAAAAGAAACATATATATATATATTTCAGAATCTGTAGAAAAATTGGTAAAATTTTATTCAGTACCCTTTTTACACAACTTCCATACTAACTTTTATTTCATATTTCTATATTGACCCATTATGTAAATTAAAAATATCCCTGTCTAAGTCTGTTCAGATGGTGATTTTAAAAATTATATTTTGGACTCTATATTGTTAACAAAAAAAAATTATACATATTCAGTTCCATATTTTTTTGTTAATAGTATAAATCATCAAAATTTAAATATTTTTCTCGTAGTATATAGCACTGCTATATCTGTCTTCGCCACGTTAAAATGCGCAATCTACAGATTTCCTTCCAAATCGAGCCTTACCTGAGGCTCTTTGAAATTGTTACTTACCTGTAATTTAGCAACATTGTCATATTGCGCAGCTAAATCATGCTGCAGCTCGTCAAAATGAGCAGTGTATCGTTGTTCAGCTGCGCTTCTCTCTTGTATAGCTCGTCGGGCCCCTTCTCCTGCAAGCTCGCGAACTTTGTTTCGTTCTTTTGCTAGGTCATCCTGTAAACGTGTAAGCATATGACTGTGTATTGCAGTCCGTAAATCATTATGTTATTTTAAACTATTCTCTTTTATTAATTCTACTCTTACTTTAAGCCGACGAACTTCTGCTTCCAAATTGTTTCTCTCCTCTCTTAGTTGGTGTTCTACTGCATCTGAGCCTTTCTTGTAACGTCCCTCAAAATCTCCTTCTTTCTGGTCTAAATTTAACTTCAGTTTCGTAATTTGAGACTCCAATGCTGTTTTGTCCCTGAACCAATAACATACAAGAGTTATTAGTTTTAAAACAAAATATTATTAGTTTAAGTAATAGGTTCAGACTTTTGTAGTTTATAATAATAATATAATATATAATTACATATTTTTATATATAAGGTTCTTTAGAAATTAAACAATAAGATCAGTTTATTCAAACCTAACAAATTATTTATTTTTGCAGTAAATGAATAAATAGGAAAAAGAATATCGAACCCTTCTCTTTTTTTATGTTAATAGCCGACAAACGAGCGGACGATTCACCTAAGCCATGGTAAGTGGTCACCGTCGCCCATGGACATCAGCAAGACCAAAGGTATCACTGATGCGTTGTTGGTCAGATAATGAGAAGATGGTTAGAAAGAAGGTACTGGCTCTCAAGCCCCCAGCCGGAACACGACTAGTCGTTTGGCGGCTGATTCAAACAGGAGGGTGGTAGCTAGCCAGGCAGGTTTCACGGAAAGATAATAACACCAGTAATAATATTAATAACTTAATAATAATACTGATAATATAATCCATACACGAAGCCCTACCACCAAGCATGCTGGCTTCTGTCGCCTCTTACAACACCTTGATCTGCCAGCGTGGGATTGGGGGTAGTATTCTAAGCTGCCCCAATACGGCGTTCTCGAATGTTTGTTTGATGGGCTTGACAAGTATTAGTACAAAAATACTAAATATGTGAATTGGGAGCTTATAGATGGCTAAAAGTGAAATATCACTTGCAAGTTTATTTTCTACGAGCCATCTTTTTGCATTGTTTTATATCGGTAACTTTAAGTATTCGCATTATTTCTAAACTACTGTAATGCACATTACTGTCCTTTATATCATACCTTTGGAGATTATCAATCTGCCTCTTGAACCCGTCTAGACATGTGGAATCAACGAGGCCCGATGCAAGTTTGCGTTTATTTTCATAATTTTCATCCTGAAACACATTAATTGGCTCTATCATGATCTTATTAACAAAGAATGCTTGCAATGTCTAATATATACATAATAGTAATCAGTGGATCATCAAAGACAACATTTCAGACGATTATTCTCAATGATATTTGACCTTACTAAAGGAATAAGTGTGATTGATTGATCGTTACAAATTGGTTATGGGTTTCATTACCAATACATCTATAATCCATAATTGTCTATAATTCACCCTAATTGAGCATAATTATAAATTAACGGCAAATAACTGAGCGTGATGTGATACTCGATTTACAACCTGCACTTTCTTAAGATCAATCTTTGCTTGTGTCAGTTGAGCTTCTAACTCAGCTATACGGGATTCAAAGACGATATTAGGACCCTCGAGTTTAACCGTTCGAGATCTAGTTGCCCGTCGAGTTTTCGATGGAGTGGCCTGAAACAAAATGTTTGTTTAAAAATTTTAAGCAGTATTTTTTTCATTTATAAAGAGACAACTAATATCTTGTGTGTATATTCAACTGCAGCTTTAGCGTCTCATTTGTTTTAAAACTCGAGTTAACGGTACAATAATAATAATAATCGATTATGCATATTGGTCTTTTAATTGTTTTTGATATTCATATAAATATACTTTTAATGCAGTGTGTTTAATTTTCTAATATGTATTGGTTTATCAAGATTATGTATCTTCGTCACTTTCACATGTATGAATAGAATCCTGTGACCACATGGGTAAGACAAATCTGTAGAACTTCTGGCATTACAACAAGGTATGTCCTGACATACCTTGTTGTCGCTGTCTAGGCCGGTGCTGTCGGCCAAGTCATCCAGTTCATCAGTCTCAGAGCCCCCGCTATGTACATGAAACATTCGCGAGATGAGCTTGTTCTTCTGGGCTTCATGGAGATTTTCGTTCTCCGATATCACCTCCTTGACTTTTCCAAGGAGATTGTTCAGCTCATCCTACGTCCAAAACAATAAAAGTAATTAATAGATAGACCATTCAATAAAATTATTGAAAACTATACGTCGTCACCTACTTAGCTACTACCTACTTTGTTATTTGTACTAAGATACTGTAACACGGTACGGTAGGGAACGGTAGGGTAAGGTAAAATATAACTGGTACTATTTAGATGGGCAAAAAGACAATTAAAATTGCAAGACAAAAAGCAGATCAGATCAGATGAAATACTTACGTTTATATACTTATGTATTATGAATGTATAAGACATAAGTTATGTCTAATTAGGATTATTGTAACTAAGAAGTTTATCATCATCATCATCATTACCCATAACTTTATCACTACTGAGCTCTGGTCTCTTCTCACAATGTGAAAAGTTCAGGCCATAGTCTGCCACGATGGCCAAGTGCGGGTTGGCAGACTTCACACACCTTTGAGAACGTTATGGAGAACTCTCAGGTGTGTAGGGATCTTCACGATGTTTTCCTTCACGGAAGCGAGTGATAATTAATACGCACATCATTTGAAAAATTAGAGGTGCATACAGGATTCGAACTCGCGTCTCTCGTGCTGGAGACCTACGTTCAAACCAATAAGGTATCTCTGCTATCAATAATAAGTTCTACTCAATTTAAAGTGATATCAATCAGACCTTTGAATAGAGAAATAATAGAAATACGTCTAGAAATAAAGACGTACAACCACAAGTTTCAGGAAAGCAACGATTTTTTTAATTATTGCTGAATTTAAAAACATAACGTACTCGGCAATACTGGCTCTCTCGTTCTAATTGCTCGATATATTCCTCCTGTTTCTGAATGAAGTTGATGACGTCTGGATTGGTACCTCCGGTGAAGTCGTTGGGAGAGGTCGTGGTAGCCGGCGGTGGAACTAGAACAAAATAAATATATACTTGAATATAATCACTACGCTCTAAATCTAACTAAGCGTTCACAAAGTTATAAAATGTTTTCTATTGTTTATTTTGCTGAGACATTTTACCCAGATCTCGAGTGTTCATGACGGTTACAGCTTCAGACGTCATGATCTTAGTGATGCGATCACAATGTCATCATGCTGTCTAATTGGAGGTTGGTAAACTTCGCACACATTTGGAACCATTGCGAAGATGTGTCCATGAGCAGGTTTCAGCAAACATCTTGAGTTTCCATTCACCAAAACAAATTATATTTCGTTGCAAAAATGTACGTAAAGTCTAAATGTATTGGTCTCTCCGTAACCCCGTATCCGTATCTTGTCAGAGTTCAGTCAGAGAAGTAACTAACGCTTCTATCAGAGACTGGTATGAAGCGTTTTAAGAACTCAAACTATTTTCTGCGGAAACGAGATTGCCTCTTGCTAGGTCTGCTCGAGGCAGACCACACAAAGTTTCTCCTATATACGTAATACTTTCCCCTTACTATTGGTGATATTTGGCGGCGTGTAGTTGTTCAAACTGTCTGCGTACAGCGTGGCGTATTTTGCGGTGAGGCGCGGCCGCGGTTTAAATTCGGACAGGGTGTTATAGGAGCTCGAGTATTTCTTGCCGAGGTCGCCGTCTGGCTCGTCCAAGTTCTTGATCGATGCTGATCCGCCGTAACTGCGCACCTGTTAGCATTCATTTTGGTTGTTGTGAATACGTTAATTTATGTAAATGTTTGTAGCTGTGCCCTACTTGAGTTTCTTATGTCCTTATAAAAAGAATAAAATTAATTATTTAAAGAATAATACATTAGTATTATTGCGAGGGGAATTTTTTGGTACGATAGGGTTGGAGAGGCTCGTCGATACGCAATAAAACCATACCTCTCTGAGTTATGCCCCAGTGGGCTGGTCCCGAAAGGCCTCAAGAGTCCCCTCGCTTCTTAACAATGTATGGGTCGATAACAAAACGTTACTAAAACATAACTATTGAATACATACATAACTAGTTATTAGTGTAACAAAAAAACATTATGTACGGTGTATAAAATACAATATGTAAAATATATATTAGGTTTAAATATTAAGATCAAACCTTAGTTCTAAAAATAGTTCTATAATAAAAGCGTCCGGTCCGTATATTATAATGTAATTTATGTTGTCTTTACTAAATAATCCTTGTTGCTTTGCTGGTGATTGTATGCCGATCGAAGGCTCTTGTGTTTGTTTTTTGTTTGGAGCAGACATGTAGGAAAAACAGGGAATCCTAGTACGTGACTGTGATCGAGTGTGTGAGTATTTATCTTAATACTAGGTACTTACACTTGGTGCAGTACTCCCCGACAAGAAGTATCTCAGCTTGGAAACGGCTTCTTTGTACGCCATCTCGGTATAATCCGGAATTTTCTTCATGCCGTAATCGTTCATTTTAACCGGCCGCCTACACGATAAGTACGAATAATTCATATCTTCGAACTCGGTTTCATGCCATAGGCACTTTCGAATTTGTTACATTTTAAATTGAGAATGCAAAAATAAAAAATAAAAATAAACATTCGAATTTCAAAACTGTGGTCCGCGACGACGCATCGCTGTGTTTTAATGTCAAGTGGTTTGTGAAGGGCTTATGGATTTTACAGTCTCCTAGCAACCGATGTTGTAAACACACTCTTGACTACAAGGTGGCAGGGTGGTTGGAGGGAGGATGACTAGGTTGAAAAATATCTATGTTTAGATTAGATTGATATTAATCTATACTAATAATAAAATTCTAACTGACTGCTTTCTGTTCATGAACGATACATGAGAAAAACATTATTACGGACCTTTATTGACGCAATACAATAGTTGTTAGAATTATTCTCTGTTTGTCTGTGCGTTTGTTCCCGCTAATCTCAGAAACGGCTTAACCGATTTCGTTCTGGTTTTCACTAATGTATTGCAGTGAGCGTCACTTAATACTTAAGTTTGTTTCATTGCAATCCGTGCATAAATAAAAAAGTAAGGAATTAATATATGTATTACTAATTAACAGAACGAGAAAAACCCAGAAAAATGCAGATGCTATCGTTAAGCGTAAGGTAGTTTTTGCTTAGTGAAGCGAGGGCATTTGCTTGTTTATTAATATAAACCAACAAAACCGTGCTCAATATTCATATTTATTAAGTACCGGTTGATAAATAAATACAAACTCATTTACAAAATCTTTATTATATTTTTCAGCTCGTGTTGTTACACTTGATATAGAATTAAATAAATATTATTCTATTGCATATCCGACTGCGACTGGGATATACAAATAATTATGTTCAAGAGAAAAAAAAGCGTCTAATAAGTCTTTTATTTGTATATATTTTTTGAAACCTTCGTATTTTTTGGTTCTTTGGGAGATATTCTTCACTACTAAATATAATATAGAAAGGTTTTCTATTCCTCTAAATATAATTAACAATCAGTCTATAAGGAATTTAATCAAGATTAAGTGCATGTTACAACGCTGATAGTAATAACTAGCTGTGCCCGCGACTACGTCCGCGTAGAATTTAATAAAAAAGTTATTTAGTAGAAATAAAGGGAGCCTAAGTTACTCCTTATTACATCCGCTACCTGCCAGTAAAAGTCCCGTCAAAATCGGTCCAGCCGTTTCAGAGATTAACCGGAACAAACAGACAGACAGACAGACAGACAAAAATTGTAAAAAATGTTATTTTGGTATATGTACCGTATATACATTCATATGCATGTAGTAAAAAGCGGTTATGTTAATATTACAACTCACTTTAATTTTATTTATAAGTGTAGAATAGATAACATTCACATTAAAAGTTTTGAATACAACGAAAATATAATTCAACTGAAATTTGGAACACCATGTGATAAGTTCAGCATTATTTTCTTAGTTGGTTCCTGAGGAACATTCCACTTCAACTGATGTGTTACAACTATTATTTATCGTTATGTGGCCCTTGTATATCCAGTATATCCAGTATATATGCGAATATTTGCCGAGATTTTCAGTATTATCATATTATATCATCATCATAAAATATATTGATATTACAAAAATAATTATGTATAACATAATCTTTTCATTGCTTTTAGAACGATTAAATTATTCTTAATTATATGACGCCCACGCAACTTATTTGGTAGTGAATTTGGTTGCCGAGCGGGGGGTTCCGGGTTTCGATTCCCAGACGGGCGATAAAATATTCGTTCGCGGGTTGTTGGTATTTGTAACGTATCATATGCCACCCGGAACACAAAGAATCTCAGTTCCAGAGGTGTGACTGTATTAATAATTGAATGGTACTATCAAAAAATTAAAAGGTAATTATTATTTCAAATAAATTGATTTAATTTTGAACTTTAATTATAAAACACCACGGATACCCTCTCATAATATTGATTCCGATTACAATTCAGCAGAACAGCATTAACATATTATGTATTTTTTGGAAAAAAAATCCAAAACTCACCTAATCTTGGTTCGTCTAAACTTCCCGTTCATCTCTTTGTCAGAGCCGGCACTGGATCCACTCTTCGCTTTATAACCAGTCGCCTTAGGCTTTGTTAGAAAACTGGTGGAGCCCATTCCTTCGGTAACTAATAAAAAAGACAGAATTTACTTTTGCCCGAGTTAAAAAAACAATGTCGCGCCAAAATTACTATTTTTTCTGGTGTAAATTAAATTTCAACACGTTTTAAATATAATTAGAAAATGTGTAATTTTAAAATGATGCACATCTTCACGCGTTAATATTCCAGCGAGGTCGGTACAATAATGATCTTTGAAATCCTGTTCCCCTGTTTCCCGGGAAATTCACGTTGTGGTTTCGTTTGCTGTAGTTTTCCTCAGGACGTAGGCCAGGAGCGAGATATACTTAAGTCGACTATTAATATAATATTATGTTATGTAACTGTGTTGGACATTCTCACTTTATGTAACTATGAAAACTTTCAGCTAACATCATAGCTCACCATTTTTTAACATACTTTCATATTTCACAAAATGATATCTCCTCTTTTCAACAAAACATTTGCAATTAAGTTCGAATATTTTGTGAGTGGTATATTGTTGTTTTATAGGTCTTCTGTCTGGTGTTATTTCAGGTTTCCGAATGACCAGGAATTTTCACAATCGACTCAATCAAGGTATTTAGCGGCCTGTGTACAGTAGTTTTTTGTTGTTTCTTGCCGTAAATTGTAAAGCACCTCTTCGCAATCGTAATAAAAATATATAGACAAATAGTTTATTCTGTATGGTACATACACACACAAAAACATGTTGCCTATCTGCTTGTCTCACGTATCTATAATTTTGACATGAAAAAACATATTACTGGGACAATATAAGTGTATTTCTTGCATAATTGTACTTATTTTAAACATTATTTATTTTATTTTTAAAATGTAGGTAGAATGTAAGGCATAATGGTTTAAATATAAATAACTTAATTATTAGAATTTCGATTTTTTTTTATATATCTAACGTTATTTGAAAATAAAAAAAATGAAAAAAATATATTCTAGCTCCGGGTGTACGTGACAGGCAGTGTCTCGCGTGCTATGTCAAACCTCCGCCGCTACGCTTTTGGAGGGAAAATAAGTTTTCTAATCACGCGATATGATGTAGCGCTTACAGAGCTTCAGTAGACTGCAAAATTACATCGTTGAATTAGTAATCACTATAGCAATCAACAGCGTAATTACTGGATTAACTTGGCATTATAGATTATTATGTATTTTACTGTCCGATAAATAATTAAATAAAGCCGTTTCACAATACGTACGAGTTGCTACCTATATTTTATATATTCTTTTATCTAAATTATACGACAAGTATAAGTTAGTGGGTAGACCCTCAGCGAGATGGACCGACGATCTGGTGAAGGCCGCTGGTAGCCACCGGCGGAGGGCAGCGCAGGACCGATCGTCGTGGAGATTCTTGGACGAGGCCTATGTCCAGCAGTGGGCGTTGTCCGGCTGAAATGGTGCTGATACGACAACATTTCTCAAGTAATATCTAATATCTATACTAATAATATTTTAAAGAGAGAGAGAGTGTGTGAATTTTATGATTTTGTGTGTATACAGAGGGTTATATCTGGAACTATGATAGCCACTCGATAAATTCTTTTGCCATTTGAAAGATACATTATTTCGGACCGACATGTATGTACGTACGTATATATAAACAAGCATAATTGTACAACCTGCATTTATTGAATACTTTTAATTTTTATAGTCGGCAAATAAACAGATGAGCTAAATAATGGCTAATGGTATTGCTTTAAACTCGAACAGTGTTAATTAATTAGACAACCAACCTATTCTGATGTTCGCCTTTCATTCGTGAATCGCGCACATCAAATCGACCGTGAGGTTAGTTAAACCACTTAGCATGTTTAATTTCATTATAATTATCATCATTGACATTGTCATTGTCACTATCATTGCCATGGTCTTATAAACAGTAACAACAAAATAAACGTTTAAATTACCCTTAATATTCACTATATGATAGAGATTAAAACAGTAAGACCATCAGTGACTTTGATCTGTGAGATTCGAGAATCACCATGCACGATTTCTATTTTTCAATAGCTTATGTTTTTTGGATCTCGCAACTACTCAAGGTATGCATGCTCATACGATATACATATATTTTTCAGTTGTACGTTGATAAATTGTGACTTTTGCTATAAACAACGAAAACGTTACAGAACCCAATAACGTCGGCAGTCGCGCGCGCCACCGTGCAAGGCACCAGCTCGCGCCGCCCCGCGACAGGCGGTTTTATATCTTTTTAGTAAAAGACGAACAAAATAATATAGTTATAATTGATTTAAAGTTTTTAATTAAATTTCAATAAAAATATATTGTACTACACCTCGACTCCATAATTCATTTTGTAGTGACCCTGCCTGTCGAACGAAAGGTCCCCGGTTAGATTTTCGGCCAGTAGACAGTTATGTGACAGATATGTTTGTTCTCTTGTTATAGGTGTTTATAATATCATATTAGTGTATGTCCATGCCATCTACAACACAGGGAATCCTAGTGCGGAGGTGTGAGTGTGTGTGTGTGTGTGTAAACGTTTATTTATTATTCATTATTATTTGTTTATTGTAACATATTTACCTGTAACATTATTTCATCTTCATACTATATAAATGTTTTGTCGCATAAAGATTATTGCTAATTCAATTTTTTTTTTAAATCAAGATAGATATGTTATGTTGCGGAAAGTGATGTGAGCCGCATAGTAAGTATAATTATAATGGCAGTGACTACGATCTACGACGTATGTTACGATCGTGGGCTCGACTTAGACGCGCTCGTCGCGGCCGAGCGGCCGCCGGCCGGTCCGGGAAACCACTTAGTTAGGCTTTACATCGCAATTAAACCCTTTTAGATTCAGAAAACAAAGTTAATTTACTATTTTAGTTTGTCATTTTAATAAGAACGTTGGTTTTAAGTTTTATCATGTTTATTTTTTTTGCAACATCCAGATTCTTCCTTATTAGTGTTTACATAGTCAGAAGGCCTAAACTGTTATGTTTTTAACCGTTTATTCATAATTATCGTTTTATTTGTCATAAAATCAATCAGTACATATGATCGATATACAGTTAGTATTTTGTCCTCTCTAGAATCCCTTAAAGCAAGGTTGTTAGGAAGGTTGTACATAAGGTGGTAAATATCGTTACCTAGGAGAAGCATTTAATAAATTCACTCTATAGGCAACCCACACTTCAAAAAGTTTCAAGGTTAATTCTATGTAGAGTGGTAGCTTGCATAGTAGGTAGTAATTGATGAATGGTACAGAGAACAGCGACCTCCAATGGAATGGTCCTCGTGTTGTCCATTGTTAAGCACAATGCACCACGGGCAGGAAAAGTTGACTTGGACTCAAAGATGGGTGGATCGGTAAATTGTCCATTGGAATCTGACGCAGAAACTATCCTCGACAATTAGAACATGCTAAAGGAATAATTGCTCGTCGTTCAGAAATTACACAAACACTAATAGTGTTTGTATAAAATTAGTCATTTCGTAGCAAATTCAACAAACATACGTTAGATATAGGAAACTTACATTCATAACTCACATCTAAAACTATTGACAGTCAGACGTTTGATAAAATTTATATGTTTGCTCCATACATCTAAACCTTTGTCATAAGCCTTTAAAATCCGAATCGAACTCTTTAGAATTACTGAGACCATAGAGTTAATATAATACTCTATGACTGAGACTGATGAGATTACTTCAGATTACTCTGTTTTATCTATGATTGAATTCAAGTGACATTGTTATCTTTTTTTTGAACTGATTTACAAATGTCAATGGGCATACTGGGTAATGACTCTATGAGATAATAGAGTAATAACTCTATGACCCAAATGGACTGTACAAATACCTTCGTTACTTCCATATCAATGGATAAAAATGAATTACAGGGCACAACGTAAAAAGAAACCTAAGGGGAAACGTAAAAAAAGACATGTTTATTTATGAAAATTCATTTATTATGAAAGACTACCTCATATCATACAAAACGTAACTACGGGTCTACAATGTAGTGATATAGTTCACAACTGTTCTTGAACACTTTGTTAACAATTACTAATATAATAATAGTCTTATTAATCTTGGCGAATAAAAATAATAGACAAGTAATTAAAAAATACAATTATTACAATTTATACGTATTTGAGTACCATAAGGCAATTCGGTATAATAATTCGGTATACTTTGTTTATTATTGTAAATTGACGGCTAACGCATAGACAACATCTTTCTTTTTTCAATTATCCGTTTGATCGACTGATCGAACGATTACGATTGCCAAAACCCGCTTTCTTATTCGCCAAGATTTTACAAGTTGCACTTAGGTGTGGTTAGATTAATGATATATTATAGTATGTATAATTCAGGTAGTTGTATAATAATATAATATTCAATATAAAGTATACACAACCAGCGTACAGGCTTTTAAGGATTACGATTATTTTACCAATTTTAATTAAAAGTTCAAAATATTATTGTTACGTAGCAAAAACTAAAGTTATAACACTTCATCAGGGATAAGAAGAAAAGTTGTGATACGGTTTTACCAATTAATTTATTGTTGGGTAGATTTATTGTATATTGTTGCAACCATATAAATGTATATATCGGAAAACTCACAGTAGATAATAAATATATTGTATTATTTTTTGCATACACATTTTTTAAAAATTGAATTACGTCTAACATGTGGTACAGTGACACATAACATTGACTTGTGAGATTTCATTGTTAGTAACCTAGTGTTAGTAAATTTCACTAAATCAGTAGATACTATTATAACTAAAGTAATATTAGTATTTTTAACTTAATCAACTAACAGTCTCCGCAAATTAAGTATACTCGTGTTGGAAAAGGTCAGTAATAATTATAAAATGTTTTATTTCCTTAAGGTACGTTGTACACATAGAATATAAAAGAAAAATAAAATAAAAAACTGTAAATGTGTGCCGACTATACATATTTTTGTATTTCGGGCAAAATAATAAAAGCCGGTATAAATGCCTTTCATGACCGAATTATTTTCATGACCTCGACCCGCTAAGCGACGGTTCACCGTAGGTGTTTCATAAATTGTACAAAGCGTTCTACTCGCAAATAAACATAAAAATAAACAGCAACACATTTTATAAAATTAGTAATACTTAAAAAACGAATGTTTCTAGTTTTTGGTGTTAGTAGCTACGAACGAAATTACTACTAAAAAAATAAATACTTTATGTACGTCGTTTTTATCGAATTGCACGGAATATATTGTTTGTTGTTTTTTTTTTTGTTGTAAATATATAATCTAATGCTATATATTGGCAATGGCACTTTCGTATAAACATATTATAGCAAAATAAGCATATTAACAAGTTTTAATTTAATATTTACAGAGTGCGAGTGCCTTTGAATTATATTTTGTGCAAAGTGATGTATGACATACTGCCAAAATATATAGTCATCTTGCATATGGCACAAGACATCAAAGCCCAGGGGTTTGACAGAAAAACAAATATTTACAATGATAACAATTCTTAATAATACGTCGTATATGTGCTTATAGTGTATCGGATTCAAAAAGTGGAGTACAAAACCAGACGGATTCGTTTTAAATGCAATTCTAACATCACTGTGAGTAAACTCATTGGAATTTGTTAACAACTTGTTTGACCCAACTGCTCTTGGGATCATTTTCAACATTAGCTTCTTGTGTAGGTGGGTCCCTAATACTGCTTTCATTATGTGGAATGTGAATATTTGATACAGTAGTACTAGATATTACATTTTTTTGATCTTTAATTTCACTTGTGCTTCTTTCAAATGAGGCAACTTTTGTAGTGATGGACTTAGGTTTCGGTGCTTGAACAGGTTTCTTCATATTTAGACTTGGTTTAGATTCTTGGTTTTTGGACATTAACTCGATTTCCATTCGCCTTTCCAAGACCGATTTAGACGATGATGTTTTCGGTTGGTCTATAGATGACCGTTTGGTTTCACAAACGGTTTTTCTCGTCGCCGAATCCAGGCTGGCTCTTTCGAAACTCAGCCTTTTCATTTGAATAGAACCTTGTTTAAGAGGTTCTCCAACGCATTCTTTGATTTCTATTTTATTGTTTCCTTTGTCTTTAGAATCAATTTGTTTACTACTTTTGTCTTCAAGTTTGATTTTTTCTTTTGGTGCAATTGGTGTAGAATCAGATCTTATAAATGTAGGTTTTACATTAACATTTCGTTTTATTGTTTTTGTATTAACTGATTCCGATGATGATGATGACTGAATTTTCGTTAGATTGTCTTTTCTAGACACAACTGGCTTAGTTTCTATGCTTGTAGGTGGTGGAATTTGTGCTATTTTTGGTTTCATTGGTACTGGCGGCGCTACTTTAGGTTTTGCTTGATTTGTGTAACGAGATATTTGTGTAGTAGAGGAATCATTTTTCTCCTGTTGATGATTTTTTGTGGTAGTTATGGTCGAGCGAATGTGAGTAGTCGATTTTTCGGCTATATTGGTAATGGTTACTTTTTGAGCTTTGAATGACGTGTTTCGCTTTAAGCTTTCCACTCTTGTTAGACTTTTTTTAATTACTTTTTCTGCTGATGGCATTAGTTTTATTTCTTCTTCGTCCTGATCTGAGTAAACAGCCGAATCTCTAAAGACGTCTTCGTCTTTTATTTGCTCGATCTTTTCAAACGATTTTTCGTAATAGCTTTCGTCAGAATTCATAAGCGTCGAGGTGGACTCCGAAGACTTCTGAACTGTTTGTACTATATTATGACTGACACTTACTTTGTTTTGAATTTCTTGGTAAGTGCTTTCACTAGACGAGGTTACAAACGATGAATTTGAAAACAAACTATCAGGTCTTATAGAATTTTTGTTTATAAGTATGTTAACGTTTTTGAGAGAGTCTTTTTCATTCGATAGCGTTGTTGGATCTACGTAGTCAGACTGAGCTATCCTAGCGCCTAAATGTTTACTACCTTGCATGTAAATAGGCAATTTATTCAAGCTTTGATAAGAACTATTGTTTGATTTAGAAGGTGATGAAGAGCTAGACATATTTGTTACCATGCTGATACTTTTGTCATAATGAGGTCGGAATAACTCAGGCTTTTGATGTATATTGTCACAACTATGTGACAAAACGTCTAAGTTATTTTTTTCAATTTGACTCTCACTCATTGTAGAATGTTCGCACACACTTTTACTGAGCGCATCAGTATTTATGGAGTAAACAATAGTTGAAGTTGTAATCGGAGTCACATCAGTTGAAGTGATTACCACTTTAATTTCATTTTTTAGATTATTACTAACCGTAGACTCGTTAATGAGCTTTGAACCATCATTCTTATATTGATTATCATCTGAATGCTCGTCTCCTATGATACTTCTAAACCTTTGTAATAAATTCTTCGAATAGCTTCTTGGATTTAAAGCAGATCTTTTTTCTGATGTTGGACTCTTCATGTCAGACTTAGGACAATCAAAATTACTTTCATTAGCATTTATTTCAAGGTCTTCATTTTGTTTGGTAGGCATACGATTTTTAAAACGACCCAAAACATTTTTAAGTGAAAGTGCGTTTCCAGTAGGCTTATATATTTTGTGTTCCGGGTGTATCATATCTAGATTTTTTGTTTTATCGTCAGTGTTTTCGATTGTTAATGCTTCGCATGAAGATGTGTTCGAAGTATTTAAATTTGGGTGAGTAACCAGGTTGCTATCATTTTTATTCGTGTCTAAGTCCACTTTTTCAAAATTATTTTTATAACATCGATCAATTTCTTCTTCAAGTTCTAATGTTGACTGACTAATGTTTTGCATAAAATCGGTTTCTTTTGACTTAGGTTTTTTTTTGAATTTTAATATATCACCTTCACTAATATAATTTTCTACGTCATCATAACTAATTTCACTTTGGTCAGATGCTATTGTAAACGGTCTGTCAACACTCATAACTTTACCATCCCTGTTTAAATATGTCTTACTGTTACTGTTCGGTTTACATTTAAAAGAACTCAAATTATTTTCATCTTGTCCACCCGTAACTACTTGAAAGCTTCTTGGGAGTGATCCAGATTTTCTATCTCTTGATACATTAAAATGTTCTTTTTGACGACTTAACCAAATTTCAGGTGTATTCGGACTTTGCTGTTCCGAACTCATTGGTAAATAATCACTGGGAAGAATTTCAGGAACATCCTTCTTTCGTCTACATACTTCAACCAGGTTATCGTACATATTTTCGTCTTTAGTACTAATAGGTGGACCCTGATTTTCCATTGCCACGTAATAATCAGTAGGTTTCACATTTTTCTTCACTTTTTCTGGAGATTTTAGAGGTACATCATAAATTCCGTCGTCTAAACTGTCATGACGTTTTAGTTGATCAAATGATAGATATACGTAATCCGAATCAGGACCTCCAATTTTATTAGTTTCATTCACGTTTTCCATGACAACTGGCGGAGATGGTAGCCTTTTAGGTCGGGCAACATGTACATTATGTTGTATTAATTTACTTTTACTGTCGAGTGAATGTAAATTATCGTCAATTCTGTTTTCAATTTTCAGAGTTTCGTAAATATGATCGTCATCATCGATTTCGCCAAAACATTGGGTACTTATTTTAGATATATCTGGTTCTTCAGTTGCAGAATCAATGTCAAAATTTTCTGACAGTTGTCGCAAAAATTTAGGCTTCAGTTTTATCAAATCATTTTTCGCAGCTATGACTGGCTCGGGATTTGAATGTGATTTGAGGAGTCTTTGGTGTCGTCGCTGGGCACTACTACGTAGCTGTTGTTTTTTAATCAACTTTTGAAATTCTCTATTCTGCATTAACAATTGTGATATTATTTGTTCCAAAGGTTGTTCCATTTCCCCATAACTTTCCTGTACTTCTTCATGTTCTTGATCCATACTGCTTATTTTATCTTCTGCTTCTGAACTCTCGTTTATAACTTTTTGTTTGTGTAAGTATTTAACTTTCTCTAATTCATTCTTTTTAAATGAATCAGTTTTTTCTATCAATTTCTTATAAGTTTCTTCATCAATATCTTCATCTTTGCTGATTGAAGAAGATAGACCTGAATTTTTAGTGTTAACATTAGGTTTTTCAACATTAAGACTATCATTAGACTCAGATATGTGTAATATGTTCTCAGTAGAAACATCCGTAGAAAAATCTGTGTAGAACTTGGTTTTGCTATCAGCTCCTAAGCGAAGTTTAGCTCTATTCTTCTTTATTTTAGAAATTTTCTTTGGTATGTTTTTTGTATTATACATTTTTATTTCTATATTCGTTTTCAAAATTGGACTAGCCCCTCTTTTTCTACTTTCGACTTCAGGATCTGAAATAATTGTGCCATCATTTGTTTTCAATTTTTTTGTGATCTTATTAGAACCACAATTTCGACATTCAAATTCAATTTTTTCCGATGATTTACTATCATGTTTTTCACAATCACTATCTTGAGATTTCTTCAGTAAAATTCCTCCAGCATTCTGCTGAAGACCTGGCTCAGATTTTCTTCTCCAAGTGCCAATTTTAGACGATAACTTCGATCTTTGTGGGTCGTCTTTAGATTTTGATCTTAAAGTGTCTGTTCTATGTTTATCGTTATCGTTACATCTCGGTTTTCTACGATGCAAGGTACTCATGGAGTCTGTGACGGGAATGTTCTCTTTAATCTTAGCACATTTTAGGCAAGTCTTCTGTATATTTCTCACATTTGTGAATGAATTAGTTGTTTCTGCTGTCAAGTCTTCTTTACTTTTACGTATATCAGTGTATCCAATAATATTGTCTGATGAATGATAACCTCTAGTTTTGTTGAGCGGACTTATGAATTCTTTGCCAAAACTTTCCTGGGACGATTGAAAGTCTGAGCATTTGCAACCTGATTGTTTTCTTTCTATATGTTCTGTGCTAACAGAATCAATATAATGCAACGATTTATCACATTCAAGACATTTTTCTCCTGTATCTGCAGTTTCTGTACTTTTGCAGCTACATTTTTCTTCGTTAGATTTGTCCTTGTTAGAAAGTTCTGTTTCACAATCAGAGCATAGATCTATGTAGCAATTGTCACAGGTATAGTCTACACCCTTTTCAGCCGATACTTGGATACAGTCACACTCCTGTGTAGAATCGCTTCTCGAGTTTGGAACTGTGTATTTCCTATTAGCTTTCTTTATTCGAGCTCGAGCATCATTCTCGCAAGTTTTTCTTCTTTCTCTTTCTATTTTACGTTTCTCTAGATATTCAGGTGCCGATAGTTGTTTTCTCATCGATGCTTGAGTGATGAGATTGTGAGACTTTTCGGCTAATATATCATCTGTAATAAAAAAAAGTGATGTGGTAAATTCATTACAAAACTAATGTAAATAAATGTAATGTAATGTAATGTCTAAATCTCACTATGAACTCAATACTTACCATCAGTTTTGTTTTGTCCAAGCTCCATCACTAGTTGTCTAGCATGAGACGGTATAACGGCATTGTAATTCTCCAATATTACCTGTTAAACAAATTCATTTACATAAGTGTGCTTGTTAATAACGTTCACATGCACAGTTGCACATGAAATATCCGAGAAGCAGTTTAAAACGAGTTCCGCGCTAACTTCTTGGCCAACAACGCATCGGATAGGCATTTTACGTTATGGACGTCCATGGGTGCCGGTAATCATTTACCATCAGGTGGCTTATCTGTTAGTTTGTTGATTCAATCAAATTTTTTGCTTATACAGCCGTTTTGAATTTTATTATTGAGATGAAGAAACGACGACATTAACTCTTCAGCACATCTGTTAAACCAAGATAGTTTAACAATATATTAACATAGTAATCTGCGCGGGACCGGTTGCCGCTTTATTATTTCCAGGAGTTTTTAAAGTCTATCAGGCTTCAAACAAAATATTTCCATTAAATTAAACTTATTGATTAAGGTTATTATTATAATTTTTTTCTTTTTTATTTTTGTATTGTTAACTAAGTTAAGTATTTTATTAAGGTTCATTTTTGTTTTTCTAATATTGCTAATACCTCAAAATAATGCACTTTAATCTTCTTAATTTAATTATTTTTACAATATTTTTTTATACTTTTTTTTGGGTTTGTTAAAAATTAGTTTTCGCATAGTTTAAGCTTAATGTTAATTTACCTACATAATACTTGAATTATTAGTGTAAGCTGTGTTTACCTGTTATTGGTTTTTCATGTAGCATAAAAAATTTTGTTACAGTTAATTTAAATTTATTAGCATGTTAAAACTGTTGGTAAACCTTTTAAATAAAATAAAATAAAAATTAATATATTCGTGTATACTATAATAAACATCCTTTACCTACAAACTGTGCTTTCTCATGTTGCTTGAAAATTTCAATAGAAATCGCGTATCAATTATGGAACTCAAATGTAAGAACTTACTCCGAATCCCATAAAGTTGCTAGTGTAACCGATATGAATACGTTTTTCTTTGTAGCAGACTGACAGTATTCCAATTAATATATAAATTTTAATTGTCCTTAATAGTGTGAAAAGTAAATATATAAAGAAAGAAGAAGAAGAATATGTAAAGAATCTCCACAACGAGTTACACTAGTAATTTAATATGGATACAATAAAAATTTCATATATATATTCAGAATGTTTAGTTGCTTTCATCGGAAGAACCATTCAAACATGACCTATAGCAACCCATTACTCGACACCGATGTCTTTTACAAAGAGTACGTTGGACCTGTAGAAAGTTAAATAACCAATTCCATTATCGAATCTTTTTAACTCGCTCTAAATCCTAATAAAGCTGAACCGATGCTATCCATTAAAACAAAAAGAAAGACCTCTGAAGTAAGAAAACGAGTATGAAATAAATCGAATCACCAATCCCACTGACGGTACTCACATATTTGTCACTATTTCAACATGTGACAGATAACCTTACACACTCACACCCTCACTCACTGCACTAGGATATATAATTTAATAAAATGGTGTTTCGCACCTACCCGCTTTAGTAATAAAGTCCACTCTCGTTTGTGGCGCTGCGAGCGTGCTTGTAGTGTGAGTTGCGCACGCGGCGCGTCCCACGGGATCACGTGGAACGACAGCGGCGCACCCGCGATCGACTCCACCAGCATCATGTTGTTGCACTGAAATATATGAAATTTAGAAATCTGAATATTAATACGTGGAGCGAAACCATTTTACTTTCCTTCTACTTTCCTCTTCGCTTTGTTTCTTTGTTTTGCTTATCACACCAGTAATAACTAGGTTACAAAGTATGTTTTTCAAATTCTATAAAACCCTAGTTGCTTACATCTACGCGTCACATATATTTTGATATTGCTGCAAAAGTTTTGGGACGTTACAGCAAGGTACAAACCAGTGAACTTGATTTTCGTATCAAGCCATCCAAAGGCATTAACTCAATTTTGAAAGCAACCGCCGTCGAGACCGTCTACGTGTTTTCACATCACAAGCATGTACCTACAAATGGAGGGTACATACCATAATATGGGACTTGTAGGCGAGTATTCCGTCTTCTCGATTCTTAGTAACGAGTAGCATTTTGTCGAAGAGAAAGGCGTGACGCATCGCCTTTGCGCCGAAAACTCTGGAAACAATCAATGTACACTAAATGAATAACCTCCAAAGTTACCGAAGCCTTCGTCCTCCTAGATTCCCCCGTTTTAGAATTAACATTAAAACGGTTTTACGCATTTCGATCGCTATATCCTAAAGCCAGTATTGAAAGGATCCCGTACCTACTTTTTGAGCTGCGGCTTGGTGTGATTTAATGGGTAGTGGTGACCATTTATTACCAGATGGCTCGTCTCGTCGTATGTCAGCTATAGATATAAAAAATCCTCACCTGAATGTCCCTTCGGCACACAACTCTCCGTAAGTAGTCAGATCTGGTCCGTTCCATCCGTATAATAAAGATTGTATCTCCTGAAATTTTGAAAACATAAATATTATAACAGAACAGAACTTTTAAGACCTATTTGTTTACTTGTAATAAGTCAATGCTTTACTATAATACCACTTCAGCGTAAGGGGCGATGTAGCGTTAAATGTAAAAGCGTAACTAATTTATAAGAAGCATATTCACTCTCGACTTGAAGTCACCGTGATGGGATGGGAACACCAACGCGCGCAAACTATTCCAGTCCTTCGCAGTACGCAAAACAAATGACTAAACGCATCGTTCGTACCAGAGATTTTTATAACCAACGGATAAATTGCCGGGCATTAAGTCGTGCGGTAGTGGAAACTATACAAGTACAATATTTTTTTACACTTGGCTAACAAGTGTACTTGACGACTGATTGCCAAGTAGTGTAAAGGATTTCATGCTGAGCAACAAAAAAACTAAGAAAAGACCTAAAGATCTTTCTTCTAATTTGGATTCTATGCTCCGGATTCTATGCCACCTAATTTAATCAAACATGGAGAAAGGACAGATCGCAGATTGCACAGGACCGATCGTCGTGGAGATCCTTGGGAGAGGCCTATGCCCAGCAGGGGGCGTTGTCCAGCTGAGATGATAATGTTGATGGTGAAAGAGATCTTTGTCTGCCTACCTACCTACCAGCATCCTTTTAAGATTAACCGTGAAAAGTGTATGCGGTTATAAAGTCAATCAACTAGCATCCTAACTCTGATCTGATTTTATAAACATTAGGCCCATCTGTTCTTTTACCATCTATTACTATAAGACAACCTCTGAATAGACTTACACTTTGAAATTACTTAATTAATTCTAACTGTGCATTAAGAAATAGATTTGGCAGTCACTTTGGGTGCTACTTGGACAGATATTTTGTCAATAAACACTCACTAAGCTCAATACGAACCTGAACTCTAACGGCATGTTCGTGACGCCGCTTCATATCGTCAATATGCTGTGCGATGCCCGTCATTTTACGCAGAGCGTACTCTGTATCACACGACGCGCACTGGTTCACCACATTCTGTGAAATGGTTTTGTGTTCATAATGGCAGACTACTAGCATCATAATTCTATTATAGGTTATAAGTCAGTTTTGATCTGCTTTGGTGGTAATTTGAGTTTATTTTAATATTTAGCCATCGGACAAAACTAAGCAAATTAAGGCACTTTCCAAGGTTGACTAAATAACAAAAAGCAAAATATAATGAAAGGGAAGTTTGACCCTGTCATTATAGAGGGTAGAAGACAAGCTTTGTCGATGGTGTTCAGGCAACATCAGAACTACGATACTGAGGCGGACCATAATCCCTCCGGTTATCTAGCTTCAACTCATAAATGGCGCACTTCACAGCATGGGTTTCCTCGTAATCGAGGAGGTATAAAGCATCAAGCTGTTCCATACCGCTTAAAGTTAGTGATTAATCCAAGTAATACCTCCAAAATTTCTTTACAATTCCATAATAACAAAAATGATACCCTAATGGATTTATATTTACATTCTCTATAATATGCATATGTTACATTACATACATACATGCTTAATGACTGCTATCTAATTATAATAAAACGGGGCTCATGGATCTAAGCCCTGGACCATGGCTTAGCCTCCAGCAATTTCACGAGGAACTGTTAGCGGATATAATTTTAGAATATCCCATTTGTAAGAAAACCTCCGCAAATCAGACATCACGTTGGCTATAATTAGGTAAATTACCTGCAGCAACAAATGATACTTCAAAATCCTTTGCACTGGTTTCAGCAAATACGACGCGAGCGGTAGAGGATGTCTTAAAGCCACTTGTCGCTCCCGAAATTCTCTCGCACTTTGCGGCTTGGATGCGAGCGCCGCTAACCTCTCCATAGTTCGAGGATATCCAGTGCAATAGGAGGTATAGACCGCGAACCCAGAGGTGTTGTTAACGAAACACCGGGCAATGCAGGTTGCGTCTAACCGACACGTATTTAATTCACCGCAGAGTGACCTGGAAATAGAACTTAAGAATTGAAGAGTTTAGAAGTAACTAACAGAAATCTTTAATGCAAACACGGTGAGGGGTTAAGGTCATAAAGTTGAGTGCGGGTTAACCCACTTCGCTCAAGTTTTATTAGCTTATTAGAAGTTTGATTAGCTTCCTTCACGACAGACAGACTTCGCCATTCGGGCAACCTGCTCCAGATGCAATGTTGGGCTCCAATTTCCTGGAGAGGGGTATATGATGGTATGTTTTTCTTAATTGAAGAACAGTATCCCCACACTGTATAAAATGATATCTTTTCAATATTTTCCTACTTCGTAAAAGCGAGTTGTAGTTAATATTTCCACATTACTCGGAATTGTAATGATGTGCAAACTAAATTCCATCTAAACACGTTGGAAAAATAACAATCTTCTTTGTAACCGACTTCATGGGTTTTATGTTTGGAACCTCAGATTTCCGTTTTGAAAAGTTCGTTTTTGTTTGAGAAGGTACATTTAAATTAAATAAATTTGAAGAAAAATACCACCCCTAAAGACGAAAAATAGGGTATAAAACCAATAAATACGCCTTTTTCAACTTCATGTCGGATTTTTTTGTAAATAATTTAATTATTGCTTATCATTATAAATAAATTGGTATTTTTATCAGTATAAATTTAATGTACAGTTCTGAGTAAGATTTCTGGTGATTTCATTCCCAGTTTGCAATCTTTGTTGTGGTCGAGTCTACCTAAACACCGCTGGAAAGTTGCTAAGTCGTTTAACAAACGTTAATGTCTCACGGCTACAAACGAGTTTGCAACAACGTAATGTTTTACATTAACTTTAGAAGTAGCCGGCGCCAAATGAACTTTGCGGTACTACGCAGTTTTACGATTAGACTTAAACACTAAAATGTTGATTCCAGGCGGTTTATCTTGTTGTGTAAATTACTTTTAAACTGTTCGAATAAAAATTATTATTGGTAGATTACAACTGAAGCCAATTTAAAGTGTGGATTTATTCGTTACGCATTAAGTATACGATGTAATAAATTATTATTAGTCTGTCAAATTGGGCTGGGTGTTATACAGCCCAGTGATAGTTAACGGAAGGAACCTTGTGACATTATTTCGCACATTAGTTCCGTTGTTGGATCCGGGAAGTTGTCTTACACTACAAGATGTATGAAGCTCCTTACGTCACTCAATTGTTTTATGAAAACACGAATATTCTCATAACCATCCATGCTACAGAATGTATTCTATGCTCACATTCACTACAGTTATATTTCTTACTAGCAAATGCCCTCGCTTCGCTTCGGAAAAACTACTTTACGCTTAAAGATAGCATCTGCATTTTTCTGGGTTTTCCTCGTTATATGATTTACAAATTACAATATTAATTTATAAGTTTTTTTATTTATGGACGGATAGCAATTAATACAATTCAAATATGAAGTGATGCTTACTGCAATACTTTAGTGAAAACCATAATGAAATCGGTTAAGCCGTTTCTGAGATTAGCGCGACCAAATGCACAGGCAAGCAAACTAAAATCTAACAACAATTTTTTTCGGTTCTATTGTGTTAATAAAGTCCCCTATCTAATATATCCTTAATGTACAGAAAGCGATCACTTAGAATTTTATTATATATATGCGTTGCAGTGTCCTACTTGAAATTTCCTTGAAGCTTAAAATCGAATTCGAACATTACGGACATCTCGCTTTTCCAGATAAAAATGATCTACTTTTAGCACTTAAGCGAGGGAAAATATTTTAACTTGAATTTTATATCGTGCAGGTCCATCACAAATCCGGTTAATGTCATTGACGACCCCATAGCCCAGTTGTTAGTGATCCTGCCTGCCGAGCGAGGTGTCCCGGATTCGATTACCGGCCGGGACATACATTTATTTGACAGATAAATGTTTGTTTTCGGGTATGGGTGTTTATAATGTCATATTTGTGTATGCCCATGCCACCCGCAACACAGGGTATCCTAGTGTCGGAGTGTGAGTGTGTTAACGTTTATTATTATTATTATTCATTGCGATACTAGCAAGGTGAGATAACAAAACAAAGACATCTATCTATTAGGAGGCAGTGCGCATGGTTCGAGCGTATCATATGACACGGTCGTTCGTTACGTCGGTGTATCAAATTAAACAGGGCGCGAAATTGGATCCGTCGCGAGGTTCGCGGTTTGCGCTTTAGCATCCACTGTCCAATGGTTACACTACATTTTGCTTCTAGCGTCGATATAAAAAATAAACCGGTTCACGGTGAGCAATTCCATCGATTGCACTGCTGATACCTGCTACTTTTTGGGTTCCGTATATCCGAAACCTTATAGTACGTCTGTAACATTTGATTCTGGGAAACTCGAACGTTTGCTACGCATAACTTAACAATGACGGGCGAATAAGGTGAATAAAAGGTTTTCGATTTTAGGGGGTTCGTTAGAAAAAGGTGGCGCATCAAATTAAAAGGATAGATGCGAGGAATACAAATATATCTGTATTATAGATACATATTTCTCCCCATGTATCCCCCAAACTAGCTGCTGAGCCTAAATAAAAAAGTAATAATGTTTTGTACTAGCAACAAAAAGTAGTCCCGAATAGAATTACAGTATGGTACTACCTACCCTATGTCGCGTCATTCCAATTCAAATTTAATTGTTTTTCGTTTATTGAATCTCGAAATTATGAGCTTATTATTATATGATAATGAGTTAAATTATAGCGTACATACTTAAATAATCGTAATATAGAAACGAGTGATCGTCGCGTATATTACCTGGCTTGTAGTTGATCTGGAATAGAATCCTGAATATGCCTTTAATATTACGAAATTTGTACATAACCGACATTAACTATGATTTGCTTCGCAGAAATAAAAATCTCGAGTCGTATAGAGAGAAAGCTTTCACACCTGAAAGTTTTCTATAGTGTCCTTAAAGTATGGTGAACAACCAAATAAAATATATTTGGCCAGTGTGTGGCCCAAACTGTTCTTTAACCTGATTACAAAAAATAAGACGTCACAAACACCTATGACCCTAACAAATATTTTTCTATATGTCACATAATTGTCTGTCCCGACCGGAAATCATACCCGGGACCGTTTGCTTGTCAGGCTGGGTTACTAGTAACTATATAGGTTGCGAAGTTATCTTAAGCATGGAGATTGCCATAACGAAACGTTACTTTAGCGATAAGGTCGGCTGTTGTACTAACTTATTATATCTACTTCTGATTTGTTTATGGCGTATCTAAACAGTGCCTGTACATTTGGATGTACATATAGTTACAATACTTATTTATAGATATTCATTGGAATATTCGCCTAAAGCACCGAATGTATTGCGTGCTCGTTTACTAGTTTTAAATAAATAAAAAAAATTAGTAGATATAAAAAATTAAAAAGGAACAAAATTATTTCAGAAACCATAACATTTAAGTCGGTGTATTGGCCGAGTAGCTGCAATCCGGGTCATGCATGTAATTCATCTAATTGCCTTCTCTTAGCAAGCTTCTACGATCGAGTTCATTACGTAAATGGACTGGTATAAAGTATCTTATAATTTTGGAGTAGCTATGATTTAAGTGTACTGATCGTACCATTCTTTATTATAGAAGAGTTTGACCTAATTTCAGGTATTTATCAATTTAAAAAATTAATAGCAGAAAAACTTGAGTAGTCCGATAGATTAAGTATTATCCTGGAATTATTTTATCTATTGAATGTCATAAAATTCGTATACGAGTAAGAATGCAACTAAGTATTAGGCAAACAAACTAACTAATACTAATGAACAAAATCAACAATCAATAAATGAAAATTTAATTATATGATATATAAAAAATATGTTTTACGTAATTTGTAGAATTGTGTATTTTCATTAGTATTTGTCACGTCATTGTTTCCATGTCTCACTGGATACTTTGGGTATCCAATATACAACAGTTTCGAAAATCTCATTGGCTTCGTTTTTCTAAATTTTCATAAATATATGAATAGTACACAACTATCTTGCAAATATATGTAATTAAATCAAATTCGTTTATGGTCTGTCAGTTTATAGCTTTTCTCCTATCACGTTTTTAGAAAGCTGTTCGGGGTAGTAGTCTTAAAGAATAGAGTTATTGTCTTAGATTTATAGATGGCGCAATATAAATATGTATAAGTTCCGGTCGTATAGAACTGCTGTTCACCACGAGCATAAAATAATCACATATGGAGGTAATTTGGCGTGTTGTCGAAACTCTTTTATTCGAGAACCCCATTCTTCGGACCCCAACTTGTTACTTTAGCACCCCTGTGATTTCGAGGGGATAGACTTTCGTGATTTTAGCGATCTGTCACCAATAAAAAACCCTTAATGTGTAGTGATGCGCTTTTGAAGTCTCAAACGCTTACAACCTTCAAGGCCGTGGTGATCGTGATGGTTAAAGTAAAGCTAATTAAAAGCGAAACAAATGGACAGAAGTTGGTTAGTGCTAGCATATTTATTTGGAGGGCACAAGGCATAGTAAACAAGGATTCTGGATTACATTTTCGCGCGAATGCCGAGTACATTGTAATAACGATATAATCAATCATATTCTTACATTTTTAGTACAAGTCGAATGCAAGTAAAAGATTTCCAGCCATGTAGTATTGTAATGTATTGATAATAATGACACTCTCAAAACACTGAGAAAACGAAAATAATAGCATTTTCCACAAACAGTAGTACACAACCCCCAGCTTCCTTTACTATTACCGCACATAAGTGTAGCAACCCGTATATTGCATGTAACTGCCCAACCCTTGAGCGTACTTCGTGTATTAAATACCTCGGTGTAATCGTGGACAGTTTCTTATCCTGGAAGCAACATATTTTATCTGTATCTTCTCGTGTCAGAAAATTAATTTTTGTTTTTAAGAATATCAGAAATATGGCAGATTTTCGATCTATAAAGTCAGTTTATTATGCACTTGTACAATCGATCATATCATATTGCATCACTTGCTGGGGTGGTGCCTCAAAAACAACCTTATTGCGACTAGAGAGAGCACAGAGAGCCATCTTAAAAGTCATGCTCAAAAAGCCCATTTTATATCCCACGGCTGATTTGTACTCACAGTGTGAACTACTTACAGTCCGTCAATTATTTTTGTTAATAACAATTTTACGCAAACATTCTGAATTATTTTATAATCCCGAAATTGTACCTTCAAAACGTCCAGCTCGAGCGCATATAGTGTGCCCACCTAAACCTTGTCGAACTGCTATTGCGAAACGTCATTATTATTATCTGAGCGGTTTATTGTATAACAAAATTAATAAATCTCTAAACATATATTCTTTAAATTCTACCTTATGCAAATCCAAATGTATCGAATGGCTTTTAACACTTTCCTACGAGGACGCAGAGGATCTTGTAAAATCTTTTTTATAATATCAATATTTGATGTTATACAAACACACACACACACACGTACATATATACATACATACACACGAACTTACATACACAGGCATACGTACATACTTATAAAAACATTTACTAATTCCATAACCTTGTTTTTATAAATAAATTTTGTTTATATTTTTAAAATTTTTATTTTTCTTAACTTTGTAACATTTACTCACTTAAGTTGTTGTATGGAGCTCTGGTCACCTTTTTTAATGGAGGGCGTTGATCGCTGCAACACAGTTTATACTTATACAGGATCATCGTTTCTCACATGTATATTTGTACTTTTATGTTTTTGTTCCAAATAAATGTATTATTATTATAAAAAATGACAGCTGTCACCGCTGGCCGCCATCTTGCTCGGCATGCTTAGAAACCGTATTGCTATTTGAGACGCGACGCACGGCGGTCAATCGTGTGAAGTATAAAAGCTAAATCTACGTATTATAAAGCGTCCAAGATGCTACAAGTTTTGTTTAACCATTATTTTGAAAGCCATGTTTCTATTGACGCATAATTTTACGATGGTAAAATTTTCGTTTATTTTAAATAAATGAAATTTCTTGAAAAAAAGGCCTTAATACTACCAGCATTATAGATAAGTGTTCGATGCGCGCTTGAACTTACAATGCAGGTCGCAACTTTGCAACGTTTTCATTAAGACTATCTTTCCTGTCGATAACGTCAAGGTTAAACTGTGATTAAACTGTGTTACTATAAAAGTTTATCCTTTTTTATTTATTGAATTATTTAGACTGGTAAAACCAATTACACTTGATAATATAATGAAACGTACCTAATCATTATTATAAAAAACAAAAATATACAAATTCATAATAAATGTCGAATAGTATACATGTAAAAACGCTAATTAAAATAAAGAATTAAAACAATAATTTTATTTAAGTTAATAGCCGACAAATGAGCAGACCAGCCACAAGATGGTAAGTGTTCACCGTCGCCCATGGACATCAGTAATACCAAAGGTATCACTGATGCGTTGTCGGTCACGAAGTAAAAAAGAATGAAAGAAAGAAAGTAGTGCTGGTTCTCAGGCCCTCAACCGGAACACGACGAGTCGTTTGGCGGTTGACTCAAGGAGGAGGGTGGTAGCTAGCCAGGCAGGCTTCACAGAGATAATATAATCCCTACGTGAAGCCCTACCACCAAGCAGGCTGGTTTGTCGCCTCTTAGGACGCTCTGTTCTGCCAGCATGGGATTGGGGGGAATATTCTGGGCCACCCCAATACGGCCAATAATAATTACATATAACTGTCATATTCTGTAAAGGTCACGCATTCGCTTCAAAATATCACACACAATCGTCTTCCAGCCATCCAAACTTATATATTAGATATTTTAAATAGACTTGCTAGCATCTCTACAATACGAATTAGAATTGAAATTCGATTTAGTGACCAAAAGGCATAAACTTTTACGGTTCCGTACAACCAATGAAAAACACCCAGTAACATATAATAACACTGTATTTATACATCCATTCATGTCCTATAAGGGTTTCACCCGTGGAAACATAACGGTATCGTCGTTGGACTGAATATTTGTCACGAAAACGAACGCTATGAGCCCTACAAAGTGTATATCGATCCCTGTCCGTAAAGAAAAACGATTCAGTGAGAAACGTGGTCGTTTTTGACGCTAGACTTGTTTCTCGAGTCATACAACTACTCTAATAGAGTTTTTTCCTCCAACGCTGAAGTGATAATCCACTACTGCTTAGCGCGAATAGAGTAGAGAGTAGAAATTAGGAATATAGATAAGTATATGATTAGAGGATAATAAGAGACCAACCACTTAAATTTATAGGGTTAATATTTAAATATCACTGGGATGGCAATATCTCATGAGTCCTAACTAAGCTTCGATTATGGACATATAAAATAAGTCCCATAACGTTTTCAGATAAAAATGAAACACACCACTCACCTATTAAAATTGTAAATATCTTCGATGTTGTTAAATAGTTCCGAAAGCTCCTCCTCAGAGAAGGTTCCTTCTCGCCTCCATTCATGGAGATAGCCCTGAAAATAAAAATATTGTGAATTTAAAGAAGCGACTGAACAATCTAATGCTTGAAAATTCTCTGTTTCACGAACTCTCTAGAGAGTAGGTACCTAACTACAATTAATTTTTATATAAAAAGCCGACAAACGAAGAGACAGACAGTCATAGTGAGTGGTCACCGCCGCCCGCAGTTGTACGTATCATCACATCACATCAGAGGTACCACCAACGCGTTGTAGGCCAAAAAAGCAACACATAAAAACATTTCAAGGTTGATCCTAGTAGAAGGTTGATAGCTAGTCGGGCAGGTAAAAAACTCAACTACCGAGCACAAGTACCGTCGGAATATCTGGGTGGTACAAGGGCTATCAATCTCCAACAGCAGGGACCGTTCGTAATCGACTTGAGCCTTTTTCAGCATCGTTCAGTATTAGCAGGGGAGATTGGTTTATAGTCAAGGATAAGCAGACCCCTGAAATAATAATATATAAATGTTATACAGAGTTCTTAAAAAAACCAACAACAGCATAAAAAATATATTTTAAAAATAGGTAATCATTACAATAGACAAAATATGTGTTTAATTTTTTGTTTGTCCACATGTCTGCCTCTCTCGTGGACATAATTGATTCAGTTTTCATTGCACAATCACACTGTAAACGCCGGTTATATTTACCGTTAAATTATACGGGACAGCATCCTAGAAATTTTACGATGATTCCAAGTTTAGTGTCCAATACATTATATTGACGTAAGTATTAGATCCAATATCGGTCAGCGGGTCGATGGTATTGTCATGAAACGGAGACAAGTTTACTCGGTGTTGCCAGATCTAGCATGACAAATTTAAGGACGGAAGTTTAAAACAATCGAGAATTTAGTTTTGAAATCGGGACCGCCACAAAAAAATGGGTGGGAAATATTAAAAAATAAACGTAAATATTTTTTTATGGAATAACAGCTTACAGCTATATTCGTTTTTCATGTAAATCGCCGATCTATATACAGACTACGGTAAGTGAAAAAACGATATTGTCGGCGTTCATCAAAGGTGAATTGAACACGTGATACCAGGCCTTTGAAACTTGGAATGTCTCACGCAGTTCGTGACATCTGGCAATGCTAAGTTTACTGCACGTCAAGCACTAAACCAAGTACTTGACCGAGTCACGGACTCCGCCAGTTTTATGACCACTGAGATACCAGTGTAAAGTAAACATGCATAGTATTGTTCGTAGAAGCTTCGTCTCAACGCTAGATGTAGATTTATGTTTGTTAGCTAGACTGTAAAGTTCGTGTTAACATTACATTCTTATCTGTATTTACATACCTATTTATGAATGGGTCGTTACCAGGTTAAGGATTTTTAGAAATTCTTTGAAATGAGGAATATAAAAGAAAATGTTACATTTAACAGGACACTTTATTATTTAAAAAAAAGCCACTAATAATACGAGTCCCCT
This sequence comes from Megathymus violae, assembly GCA_003671415.1. NCBI lineage: Eukaryota > Metazoa > Arthropoda > Insecta > Lepidoptera > Hesperiidae > Megathymus > Megathymus violae. Next base: position 9,193,410 of record PDGT01000002.1, read on the forward strand.
GCTTCCCTGTCGGTCATCAACACTGGTGATGCTTTTAGTGGTACTAAAATCAAAAATCGACGGTGACCACTTACCATCAGGTGGCTTGTCTGTCAGTTACATAACAAACAAATAAAGCCAAGAGTCCATGGACAAATTTTTATTTCAGCAAGAATAAATTAAAAATCCTATAAAAATATATTTGCATGAGCAAATAAATATATATAATATATTCCAGTTGTCAAGATAACCTGGAAACTGGCATATGCAGTTTCATAACATAACAAAATTAAATTTTAAAACAAAATCATTTATATCTATTAATTTTTGGCTAGTACTGCTGTTTCAAAAAAGTGCATTACTATTTTGTCATGAAGAAGAACCGAATAAATAATTTTCTCGTGTATTGTTTAAAAACTATAGTTATATTCATTACAGAATAATTAACAAACAGAAGATGGGAATAAAATAAATTAACCTCCGACTCAGTGGTCTAAGTTGTTTCCCGCTTTCTTCTTGGCCGGCAACACGACGCTGGTGTCTTTGGAGTTATCGACGTTCATGGGTGACGGTGACCACTTACCATTCTACTATTGTTACTTCCATTTCCCTTTGTTCATTTATCAGCTACTGACATTTAAAAGACCAGCTACCAGTTACAGGTTACAATACAATACAATTATTTTCCTATCAACGATGTATCATGTCAATTGTCTTATGACATACTCGTAGGTCTCTTTATATTCCTTCTATCTATCCGTAACGTCGGTTAGCCTCCTCCAATTTATTAGAAAATCTTTGACCTATCTTTTCCACTTCTACCTAGGGCCCGAAACCGCTTACCTTTAAAAGTGTTTTAAGTGGGTATTTTTAGCACAGGTTTTGAGAAACCATTACATACCGGTGAGCCTTTCAAAGATTAACCGCTCATAGGGCTAAGCCCTTTGTTTGAATTAATTCGAGTTAACTCAAAATTTTTCTATAACCCAAACGTAAGCGTTTAAATTAAGCAAATTAAAAACCCTATATATATATATATATAATATATATTTTATATATATAAAAAGTCTTTAAAAAACCCCCTTCAAAACCCTATTCCCAAACAACTTCGGTTGGTTAGGGTTAACCCGATCGAAAGGCTTATTACTATACTGGCTAAGCTGATCAAAGGTTAACCCAAACGAACGAGTACCCTCGAAGTGCTTAACCCCTTCCAAAGGCTTAATCAAATGAACGGGTTTTCTAGGCCCTTCTACCTTGTCTTCCTTTTCAGTTTCTCGTGTACCACTCTGTAACATCTTTAATCTAGTTCTCAACAATATTTATCTACAAATTTCACAGTTCCATTTCAGCTTTTTACTTTTTGGTATTGCATCTTCTACGTTAAGTTTATGTATTTGAAATTCGCCGTTAAGCTTTTAAGGTAACGATAAGCATGAATAATTTTTCAACTTTCTGGATAACACTCATATTGTCTTTTTGGCCAACTGAAATGAAATTCGGTGTCCATAAGTTTCGCAGGCAAGTAGGTTAAGTCCGTTAATTTATATTTATATATCGTTAACCAACTCCCTTGCTTTGCTTAAGATGGTAATACAGAACTGATCTCACAACGATCCTGCGAGGTAGGCACCATTTCTCACTGCGGCACTAAAACACATTATCTAGTACAAAGGATCAGATTACAGTGTTAAACTTTCTCGTCACCCTTGCTCCGCGGACATTGTCACTGCGGTTTGTTTGACGCATAACGCGATGTTTATGTCTCGGACCGCTTACGAATGGGAAAACGAATTGACTATTGTGTATGAAATGACTTCTAAGGAACGCTCTGATCTATGAAAGTACTTGCATTGCTGTACAATTGCACTTGTATAGATATCACAATAGAGTCAATAGCTAAAAAAGCAAATTCATGTTAAAAACTTTGAGGATATTTAGTTCTTTGGTTTTTCCCAAACTTGAACGGTCATTTTAAAAAGCTTTACAAAAAGGATTTTTAGGGACTGTGGTATTTAGAAACGAATGGTTATAAAAGCGATTTCACACCTATTTCGTAAAATTCAGTTCAGGTCATCCAAAAAAAATAAACTTTGAAATTTCCACTGCTTGGACACAATCTAATTGTTACAATGGACGTTTGAAATTCATATTTTTTCAAATAAAAATTTATGAGAAATGTGATATACAGTGATTAGGGCTTATCTTTTAAGCGTTATATGCTTATATTACGGAGCCGCGTTTTTCTTTAGCTTGAGTAAATGTAGATAAATCTAAACACACAAGTAAATATTTTAACCACAAAATCGACTTCAATTTGAAAAGGTGAATTTATTAGTTTCATCTTCCATTTTTCATCCGTTGTGTCGGTACTTTTCCTTCAAATTTAAGTGTGACCATGTTTCCTTTAAATTTAAGTGTGACCAAGAAAATATTCCTCTCAAACAAATAAGGAATTTTCCAAATCGGTTAAAAAATAACAGAGATTTAAGGTTACGAACGTTCAACAAAATACTAACGAATTGAGAACCTTCTTCTTTATTGAAGTCTGTTAAAATATGTAAGTAGTTACAAAGGTTTACAACGAATAAATAACCAAAGTTTAACACAATACGTAAAGCTGTGTATAATGGGTGTTGTTAATATTTAGAAAGCATACTGTTAGTAAAACATGATCATGTTTTAAACATACAAGATGCAGGTGCGTGAACGGGACGTACTAATGAGGAGTATAAAAAGGTTGTTTTAGGATAAAATCAAGAAGACGAAAAAAGAAGGATAATAAACGTTTTTATATGTGTTTCAGCTAAAACTGCTGTAGCAGGGAGGTAGTAGTTGCAGTTCGCTAGACTACGCTGATAGCTTATCCTTCTTATGGCAGTCTAAACACGAACGCAACGATTACGTAAATTCCAACTACAATAGACTTGTCACTGTCGTGTGCTGCCGTACCATGAACAACGAATACAGTACAGAACGGCGAAAAGCCAGAGTATTGGGAAAAGCTGTACTTAACCAAGCAGGGTTGTCAATCACCGAATACAAAAAAAGGAGTAATTTAAAATTAATCATCTATTCTTTAAGAAAAGAACAACCTACTCACACAAATCTTAATCATACCGTTTCTGACTTCTATATTACTCATTTAAAAAGTAAACTGGAACAATCATAACAAAGATAATTTGAAAATAGCTACGTTTAATGAAATAAAACAAAACCATTATTGTACAAGCATTACCTACTAATGGTAATAGGTTATATGGATAGACGAATAATCTATATGGATAGACGAATAACGAAACAAGGTACCGACTTTAAATGACACAACCAACAGTAAAATTACTTAACCATTTAGAAAACTGACCCTCTGTTCGTTCGTTTAGTCCGTGCCGCAGCTGACTTGCGAGAAAGCTGATAACGTGATAACAGCGCACGAGCGCAGCCCTTATTAAGTTTATGAACGGGCAACGAGAACGGGCCACGTTTTCATTAGCATTTAAAATGGACGTTGTATGTTGCCTAACATTTAATTTAAGAGATTAGACCACCACCGGACTGCATCCAAACGCATACTACTTACAGTCTATTATCGTGTCAATGCTGCACATGGTAGAGATGTAGAGAATCCTAAAGATAGCTTAGAATCGCAATTAAATCCGCCGGACGGAGGATTAGTGAAAAGGCTCAACTGAATGTCGGAAGAGCTTAGGCCGTCTGAAGGCTTTAAAAGCATGACTCAATTATTATCTAATAAGACAAGTGGGTGCGAAGGATAAGAAGCAGAGAAGCGGTTGTAAAATTTTGTAATTAATTGATTCAATTTGTCATCGCGCGTTTCCAAGTCCTAATGATTGTGTTTCCGAAAGGGTCTATGTTCATGCGTAAGGTAATTAAGGTAATTAAGTGTATATTATAGTTGGCAATGGGCCACATATGAAGCTCTTAACACCGAATAACGTCGGCATATTAACTGATTAATCCGCAGTTATTACGACCTGTGCGGTACAGAGTTACTTTTTCCCAGCCAAAAAAAAACCTATAGCTTAAAAGCATGGATCAAATTAGCCTGTTTTGTCATTTATACTTGTTTGTTACTACTGTTATTGTTTTGTTATCACCTATGTAAGCCCGCCTGATATACTTAAGGCCGAATGCAATAACCTACCTATCCTTTAGTACTGGTTAAAAGATCACGCAGCAGTGACTGCATTTTTGGGTTTCAATTAACAAAGACAGATGCAAAATTATATTTATGAGACTGATCTATCGCTTCGAAGATTTGTTCCTTACGAAAGATACACAAATAAGTTCAGTCAAGAAATAAACGGAATGTTGACCAGCAGTGGAAGATAGAATGGTCAATGAAATCGTTTATCAGTTATAAATCAATGTTAATATTCATGATAGGCCCTGGGCGATTTACATGCGGTTATAAACTCCACGTTAAAATTAGTCTATCGTGAAAGACTCGTTTAAACACACGGCACTGACAATGACACCACGGAACCGGTGTTACTGGTTACGTTACGACAGCCGAGCAAACGGACCATTGTTTACACAGACCGTTCGGATACGTCTGAGCTCGCGTGAGTACTACGCGACTCGATATTGTACTGGCTAGAGTAATTTTATCGGAAGCATGTTTTATTTCCAGCTCGAATACAGCATTATTTAAAAAGTTTTGAAGTTCATCGAAGGATAATAAAACAGCAAATTTATTTCTCTCGTATCTATCCATTTCTGGATAACAGATTGTGGTTATTGTTTTGCTATCAGTCTTAAATCCGTCACAGTAGAATATTACTCACTTTAATTCACTATTGTTTGTTAATGCTTATCGCATGTTTGGTGGTAACATGAAACTTTTTACGGTTCGGCTACAGCGATATCATAGCCACTGCCGTTCAATTAAATATGCCATAAAACAAATTATCACAAGCATATGTTTCTTTAAACAGAATCTTACCTTGTAATTGAGAAGGAACTTTTAATCTATTTCATGCCAAACTTAAGTATCGGCTACGCTACTTAACACAAGCTGTTTACTGCAGTTAGAAATCTATGGGATATTAAACAAAGAAGTTACTTGCCTATATACTCGCTCAAACACTTCAGAACAATTAAACGAAGCTCCATAGATGGGTAAATGTTCTGATTAAATTTGATAATCTTGAACCATGTACTCGTGTATCCGTGATTTCATAGTTATATTTAGAATAATTTAAATCTGTTACAAATATAAACATCCAATGTATATTACCTGTGTTACATGAACGTATAGTTCCTGAACGTGAACAGTGTTACACTTGAACGATACTACTAATGTATTTGTTATTTCATTGAACCTTATGTGGTATAATTTAACTCCATCTACATAAACAACGTACACAGAACTTTTAATTATACTTCAATACATTTTGTGTAGTGATTACAATTCAACTATAAAAAGTGAGGCATCACTTAGGTAACGAATGTTTTTAGATAAAAATGTGTAAGTACTAGCAACACCGGGCAAAGTTGCCCTGTATGTGTATATATACTTACGTCCATAAATATAAGTATATAAAACAGTGGAAAAATAAGAGTTGAATCATAGTCACACTGATGAGATTTTATTCTCACCAATCGTACTGGCTGACAGCTGCCGTACATGTCAGATTATTTTAATATCGTTAGCTGACAAGCAGACGGACTTTCCGACGGTAATTGGTCACGACCGCTCATCGCAGACCGTAAAACCAAAAGATTTGCACGTTGTTGTCCAAGGTGGAAATCGACAACTCACTATTACTGGGCCACCGACATGCAGTCGAAAGACATTTCACAATTGATATTAGGTGGAGGTCGGTAGCTAGCAAGGTATTTAAAAACCCACACGAGTACCACCAGGATTGAACAGAGTACAGAGGCAACCGCGGAGGGACCGTTCGCCATAGCCGTTTTTAAGCTGGGTCCACCATGTGCAAGAGAAAAGAGATGTAATATTTGATTTTGTGGGTGACATGTCAAATAATTTCAGTACTTAATGTTTAGTGACAGCTAGACGTCCAATGATATTTTGTGTGTGAACAAACTAAACAATAAAAAAACCTTTGCATGTCATTTGTCATTCGGGTTTATAACGAGAGAATAGAAAATTAATTTCGTTTAATGACAGTGAAAAAGTGGCCAGTATGAAAATTTGTACCATGCGGTCTAACGGTTTCCAAATTTTCGTGATATTCAATCTCAAATAGGTGTATCAACTGTCAATATCATACACATAGATACCTCGGATAATAAAGTTCATTTTAAAAACGTGCATGACTATCAAAACAAAAATTCATAAATTGTCGAATTAACGCCATAGATAAAATCTTCCCGCCTTTCATGAACGCCATATTGAATTAGTGTAGGCAGGCTAAAGATAAAAAGTTATAAATGGGATCGGTCAATTTTGTTGTTTTATGCCCTCAGGGGAATTTTATGAAATATTGTTTTATATCGTTTTTGGCATTCGGCTATGGATTGATATTTAATGAATATAAAAAAAGTGCGATAATTAGTACGTAGTAGTTACCTTTTCTCGTAGTTTTTATGTTTTTCTGCGTTCCATGGTGCCTTTTTTATGCCTCGACTTACAAATGATGCTAGCAATATAATTCTAAAAGTTCAATCGTTTTTAGTAGGAAAATGGTCAATAAGCTCCAATAAGACTTTTTATAAAATATATAAATGAATTTCCACTAGTACAGGTGAGTAATGTAATTAAACTGTTTTTTTTTTTTTAATCCATTAATTAATAACATCGGGTACAAAAATTAGAAAATAAAAAAATCGACAAAATGAAAATCTGGTTTTGTGTTCGTCGTCGTTCGTCGTGTTGTGACCGTCTAAAGGACAAAGATACATATCTCAAAATTTCATAAAACTATCATACTGTTTAGGTGACCGCATAATGTGGTAACTTACCAACAAATTAATTAAAGAGTTCCTTAGTTTGTATTTTAACCTGAACGAAAATAAATCTAATGCATAGATTAATATAATCATTTTTTTGTTTATTTCCATTGCCGGCTGAAGACTCTTATTTTACTTTGTAATATTCTATTATACACAAATTAATGATTGTTTTTATACTTAATTTATTCTTTACTTATTACATGACAAAATATATTATCTTTGGCGCCTCCCTTCAATTCACGGATAAGTTGGCGGCGCGTATTCCACACTTGGCATAGAGTAATAAATAAGTCAGAAATGTATATACCCGGACTTTTTATCTATACCTGTTCATACCTATTCATCGCGATACTATATTTTAAACAAGAGCTAATTGTATATTAACCACAGACAACAAAAATACGAAGTCAGGAGTGCGCAGAGAGCGTTCCGTTCAGTCACAGGCCGGTTCGCGTCCATTCACTCCCACGCCCGCGCCTGCTACGCTAACCGTACTACGCCCACTATTACAATTTGTTATTGATTGAATAACTATCAATTATAATTGAGTTGATTTCGATGTGCTAATCAATTTTATAGTCGACAAAACCTGTATATGATTGCCCTGGGGCCTAATGAAGACTATCGATTTAGGGTCTTAATATACCCGTCAATTTGGAATCAATTTATTCTTTAGCGGAAGAGCCTAACTAGAATTTTATTAAATATAATAATATAATTATGTTTTTAATACGACTGCATTGTCGCCGACTAACTTATATTTTCGCCTTTTTTATTGGCAATCAAGTTTCTTATAGATTAAGATAATCCTAATAGATTTTGCTACCTTAACCCAAATCATCCATTATTAAAGGATTTTCGTTTTAGTCGTTTTTATTTAGACAAATATACATTTCATTTATTATTATTATTATTATTAAATTATTTAAATAAATAACCCAAACAAATCGTATTGTTTATATTATTACTGTGTAATATGCTTTAAATTTTTTTTTTTATATTTACGTGTCACAACGTTAATTGCTTGTAAATATATATTTCTTGACTTTGATCCATCCCTATTAATGTAAATTAACTAAACTATTTCCTCCAACTGTCGAAACTTTCTCGCTTTCCCATAGATTTAGAACATAGAAACCCTAGCCTTCAAACCCGCACGTTACATGATCCTGTTTTCAGTTCACACAATAAAACATTAACTACGGGGGCTTTATATAATTTCGCAATGTGCTAACTCAACGCTCTTCCCCAACGCTATTCGGGAACGCGTCCCCCCGCCCCACCCCAGCCGCACGTCGCCTCGCCATTGTCCTGTATAAACATCTCAGTCAATAGACTGTACGACGGACGGTATGAAAGTGTCGTTAGGCGGTGGTAGTACAATATAAGTATCTGTCCATTCATATTAACCCACGCAGAGTACGTTAACCGTACAACGCCCACGGAACCGCATGCACTCCAACATGTTCCTAACAAGTCTCATCTGCACGTGGGTTCTGGAGTGATATTCACGTTAGCGATTATTAGTGGAACAATTGCATTTTGTGGATCTGTCCTGTACGTAACCACATACAAATTTCAGCTTACCTAAGAACGACGAACGGTTCATGGCGTATTTTAACCGTTCGGAAACGTAGAAGCGTTTAAAATGTTGTCATGTTTGAAATACATTTGTCTATATGTGTATTTGTACATTTGTATACATATATTGTATACATATGTATTTACTTATTTATATTTATATTTACTAGGTACTTAATACCGTTTACTCCGAAAATCAATTACGTGGCGCCTACAGTGATACGCAGTTTAGAACCGGAAGCCAAGATTTGAAGTTTTAACTTGTCAAGGGGCTGCCAAGGATCGCCAAACCACCAAATTACGGATTTTTTAAATTTAAATGACTGCTTGCGTATTGTGTATAATCGTGTTACCTTATTTTGCCTATTAAATTAAAAAAATGTGACAGCAAATGACAACTACATGAACAAGAATGCAGAATGCATCTCTACTACAGACTATCAAAAATCACACTCTATTTGGGGTTGCCATAGAACGAGTACAGAATAGAAATGAAACTTCGATGTAATGAGATTCAAAATGTGCATTGCAGTTAAAATATCTACCAAGGACGAAAATTTACTGTATTTATAAAAATGACTAAAAAGCGTTGCCATGGTTATCTTGGGCCACAATTTTGACTGACATGTAATTATTAGAATGAAATGTATAATTTTGATGAGGATAAAAGTTTAAAAACATGTCTGAATGTTATCTGCTCTGCGACGTATGCCCACGCGAAGTCATATTCCCGGCGGTTCGAGATAAAAATAAAAACCCCATAAACTTTCCCGTATGCATCTCACTCCCATGTTCACTTTATGTCTTTATGGTAATTTGTTCCATTGTATAAAACAAATAAAGTAATATGTGATTTCAATCGGCTAGCGGAGGTCGGTGCGGACGGAATAAGTTTTATTTACCGCCGTATCCACTTCGCTGTGGTAAACAACATTTTAGCTTAAAAACAATACCCGCACACGAAAAAAACGTTACACGCTCTCGTTCCATAGATATTAAATTTATTGCATAATATTATACTTTCAAGCATTGATTTTAGTACTTTAATGAATTAAAAACATATTAATACAACAATTACAAAATAACAAGTACCCCGTGTAATATAACTTCTCATCATCATCGTTATCATAATAATATTATCATATATATATATA
>PDGT01000002.1:9203118-9523509 GCA_003671415.1 Megathymus violae
CCTTCGTTTGGGTTGGACTATTTACATGATTATTAAAAATTTATTATTTTTTGCCCTGTTTAGCCGTCATTGGGTTAAATGACATTTTATATGGCTATCATCTACGCAATCACGTGTTCTCACTACATACCAATTTTCATTAAGATCAGCTGTTCTTGATGTATAACGGGACATACACGAAAACCTCAACAGACTTATATATTAGTATAGATAGATCAATAATAGGAATATTGCCAATTTTATTACATTTAGCAAGTACGGAGGGTACTAAAACCGACCGTGAAATGTTTCATTCTTGTTTCGGCCGTAGTGTCGGAGAGCCAGTAATAATGAGTCTCCCGCTCAGTTTTCGTTCGGCAACGCGTCGGTGATGCCTTCGGTGTTCCTGATGTCCGTCGGTGACGACCACCGTGTACCATCAGATGATTCGTCGGTTCATTTGTCGACTAGTTACTATTTAAAAGTTAACACCGTTAAGTAGTTTCACAACGCACTAGCGGCTTTTCCCGGCTTCGGAAAAATGGACGAATATTTCCTAATTGATCGGTGACATAAGATTAAACACGCTGATTTCCGGCCGACTATAAAAAAATGACTTAGAATGTCTGCGGCCCGACCAACGCCAACTAATAACTAACCTGTCAATCAACTATTCACCTCTTTCCTTGTAACCATTTATAGCCAACTAACGAGATATAAGCGTTGCCTCAACCAGGATCGAACTGCACTTTTTACGACGCAGCTCTATTACAGCCCTAACGGTGCCGTCGGGATGATTACTTATATTTAGATCGACTGCATTATGTAAACCCCCGTGCACACTCGTTCGAACTCGATGCGACGTTGCGTTTTCTACTAATAACATTGTAACTAGTATTTAGGTACTAAGTATACTTTACAGAGGGTTCTTAAAGATTATTGTTGTTTTCTATGACTGTAATATCACATAATACCTAGAAATAAAGGCAAAGTTACCTTGTAAATACATTATATATTTGTTTCCGATTCCTAAATCACCTAATTTCCGTAATCGAAATTATCGGAACCAATTGAATAATCCGATATAATTACATATACGTAACCGTAAACGAGACCGGTAAAATATTATTTCGTGTCCAGACCCCAATTTTTACATCCATAAAATCCCTAATTATAATTATAGTTAACGTAAAATATGAATGAAGTTACAAATAGACCTGATATGATATGATGAATATTTAAGTAAACTACAAGTCAAAACACTAGTTTCAAGAGTCATAGGACTCCGAAACGTGTTTTAAGACACGAAAAGGACAAATTAGGAAACAATATTCATCCATCCAATCATAGGAAGTGTGTCCATGACGACGCTACTATTAATTTTTCATTAATGTAAGCGTTTAAGAATATTGCAACAACTCTCGAGTCCGTAATGTTATGAATATATTAATAAATCACATTACATACACGTATGAAACGAGATTTAGTGATCTAGACCTAACCGAAGATAGTCCACTTATAACAGAACGAGAAGCAAGCAAAAACATACTGGTCTCCCTACAATTGTCGCCATATTGGGACGTCCCGTTAGCCAGTTCCCACAACCTATTAATGCAAGCGTATCGGCCTTATCCTCTTTCGATAAAGTTCAAATTCTTCTTCAATTATCTCTTACTTACCAGCAAAGGTACAAATAAGGTTGGGTCACTGAAAATCATGAAATTTCCCAGGATCTCCAGAATGAGTGTAAGCGAAGATATTGGTTAATTTCGGACCTGTTGTACCATGATCGGTTAACATTAACTGATAGAGTACTTAGTTAACTTCAATAAAGATTATTTGAATAGGTACATTACCAAGAAATGACAGAATTTTTGGATACATGTGTATTCTATTTTCAAACATCAAAAACAGATACATTACGTAACTTAAACGATATGTACGCAATTTTCAACATAGACGAGTCATTAGGAGAATTGAAATACTAATTGTTTTTTCCCCACAGATAATAAATTAACGTTTGAATTTGAAAATTTGTCGTTTGTCACTCACGGTGTAGCGAAATGGGAGGAAACGGAAATATTTGATTCATCAAAATAATATCACACAGACTTCGTATTGATCTCAAATTCAAATTCAAAATCATTTAATCATTTAGGTATTTTGTAAATACACTAATGCGAGTAAGTTTTTGCTTCTACTACCGTTTCAAAAACGTGCTTTATTATCGAGAAGAACAGACGGCGAAAGTATCTCCTCAGCACATCTTTTAAAACAATATATGGCATTTATAAAGTAAGTTTTGTTTATTATTATATTTATTTAAGTTATATCCTTTACCTCAGGCAACACATAACCACATTCATCACACCAAAACAGTCACATCACAACATCACATTCCTTAACTGTCCCAGTTCAGCTCAGGTCTTCTCTCAAAATGTGGGGTGTAAAGACCATAGTCCCCCTCACCGCCACTTGGCCAACGCACCAAGTTAATGAACATAAAACTTAATTCTGTAGTAAATAAACTGTTTATAGTTTCTCGCTTTGTCGGTGTTACATCGAACAACAGTTTGTTGTCAATTATTTATTGTTAATGATTGAACCTTGAAGGAAATGTTTTTAATTTAAACTAACTCATACCTAACGGGGTAAATATTAATTTAATAAGATATTACTATATTTAACGTTAATCATTTTAAACTATTAATTAACAAAAAGGGTATTAATTTACTTCAATTAATGTAATTGCTTTTAATATATTACGTCCAATTTAAGTGTTTTTTCTTTTTTTTTGCAAACTAATCCTTAAACTAACGCGATGTCTTTCTTTCTTGGCAACAAAATCTATCGCCATCTCACTTTTTCATGTAGTCGTAATAGGTAATAGGTCCTTAACTAGGAAACTGGATACTCTCTTTAAGGATTCAGTAATTTTACGCCAGTTCGAAACTGGCGCGCGTAATGTAAGATGAAAAAGGAGTTGACTTAAACATAGAGTTTCCTACCACATGGAATGATTAGGAAGTATAGTTAAGTCATCAGGGGTTATATGAAATGAAGTAGCTACGAGAGCACGTTGTCTAATGTCGGAGTTGGCCGCTTATTAATTACAAATTGCTTGACCATCAAATGAACAAAAAGTTGAAATAGTAAGTGACCGATCCTATAAGCCGAGTTCATTAACTCATTACCATCCGTCTAACAATGAAACAGAAGGGGTCAACGCCGTCGCCCCGTGGAGTAGACGTGCGATAATTGCTAAGGAATAGCCGTCGGGGGCCTTCGTTACCGTAACTAATTACTCTTACGGTAATGAGAATTGTCAACGTGATTAACGGAAAGTTTTGAAGTTTTGACTTTGAGAACAATCTTGGATATAGTATAGATCCCAGTAATATCCAACAACAGGGCCCTGACTCCATTAACGTATTGGTTATCCAAAAAGCACCGTAAAAAGGGTGGTTGGCTTGAATTAAAATGTAAATGAAGCATCGTATAGTCCAGAAAATTAGTTCAGAAAAGTTATCTTAAACGCTATCTTAAAAAAAAAGGCAAAAAAATTACAAATAATTCCTAATTCTTTCAATTCCTACTCGAACTTCTGGCACCCTATTTCTGTACGATTGATATCTGCCTTCTACAAAAGACGAATGCAGAGTTCGAATCCTGGGCTGTATCTGCCTTTTTCACAAGTTTTATTCCGGAACATTGTCAGCGCTCCGTACACGTGACACGCAGCCGTAAATTTCACGTCTTAGTGTCGTTGACAGTGCAAATAAAAACTTGATGTCTCTACTTCCCTGCTTCCTGCAAACCATAGCCGAGTTGGTAGCCCTGCCTGCCGAGCAAGCTGCTCCGGGTACGATTTCCGACCGGGCCGGACATTTTTGTGTTAGATAAATATTTGTTTCCGGGTCCTGGGTATTTGTGTTGTCATATTTCTGTACGTTCATGTCACTCGCAACACAGCGACTCCTTGTACGGGGGTGTGTGTGTTCAAATGTATATTTGTTTAATGGCACGCGACAAATACAGTCTGTACAGTTTTACGTATGTAACGATAACAATATCCTCCTCTCGTATGTGAAAACATTAAATGTAAAAACATTACTCTATATATTATCAAATGAAACACTTATAACATGGGGTCACCACGAGGATGGAGTAATGCAACATTACTATACCATAGTCAAAGGTGTGGGAAGTGCATGGACACTTCGGAATGCTAACTGTAATTTTAACATTGAAATCACAGTTGCAGGCAGGATTGGAACTCAAGTCACTCATGCGAATAACCAACGTTCAAATCACTAAGCTATCACAGCTTGTAGCTTTATTATTGTATTGTATGTTATATTAACTTAATAAAAAACTAGCAAACTGCCCTCGTTTCGCTGCAGGAAAACTACGCCTTACATTATTTTAAATTAATTCATAACTTTTTTATTTATGGACGGATTGCTATGAAACAAGCTTGAAATATTCAGTGACGGTTACTGCAATACATTAGTGAAAACTACAACGAAATCGGTTAAGCCGTTTCTGAGATTAGCGCGCACAAACGCACAGACAAACAACCAAAAATTCTAACAACTATTGTTTTGGGTTCTATTGCTTTAATAAAAACGGTAATAATGTTTTTTTTTCATGTATCGTTCATGTATAGAAAGCGATCAGTTAGAATATATAGAATATATATATATAGATAACAGGAGGGTTAAATTAACAGTGGCAAAATTTGCTAAAGCAACACAATTGAAACATCTGCTATATTAACGATCACAGGTCGCACGCGAGCCTGAACTGGGTCATTCGATTATTCATCAGGTCACCGGGGCTTCGGTCGCTAAGTTACCATCCCTAACAGCCAATTACTGAAATGTTACATGAACTATACTTAACATTGTTGTGTATTTAGTTTGAGGTTAATTGATATCATCATATTTTGTAGTACTGTGCTGTTTTTAATACTCTCGTATAGACTTAATGTGCATCAAAATTACTTTAGAATTTAAACTATAAAGAAGACATCACGATAGTACATGAAAAACTACTATAACTATTTTATGTAACAAATTTGTTAAAAATTACAAAGCCTGTGACACAGGGTCAGACAGTCAGACAGACTCGAGTGATTGCATAAGCGTTCCTTTTTTATCGGATGTGCGGTATCCTAATCATTCTGCCATGTATAAAAAAGTTAACCTTAGTTTTTTTTCTATGCATTTTTTTTTTACTTTTAACACAAGAGATATTTTAGAAACAGGAAATGGATTCAATAAAGAATTCTAAAGTTAACCATTGTCACCTCTAAATTAAATCAAAACAAAAATCGCAACATGGTGTTAATAAATCTGTCTGTCCGTCTCTAAACACAATAATAGCAAAACCTATTGTTTTTATAAACCACCAGCAGCCACGTCCCGACTTCGTTCGGGTTGAAAAAAAAATATATTAAGATAATATATAACCATTTCCATCCAGAATATTGTACCATTCAAATGGTAAAAGAATTTTTCAAATAGCTGCCGTGGTTCTAGAGATTACCTTCCGCATACACACAAACGCACAATATTCGCACTCTTTCTGTATAATATTAATTGAGATTTCAATCGTTATAATTAATTAATAAGTAGATATAGCGTTAATGTGACTAAATCATAAAACGCCTGATAAAATCTCGTTATAATTGTGCCGAGTATGGTTATCATTTAAGTGCGTAAGTATTATAATTGTTTTCCGCAGTGATACGAAGGTGGTGCTAAAATGTAAGGATTCTTATCTTTCAAAAGGATTACCCGAATAATAAAATGCCGATCGATAGTTTAAATCAAGAACACACATTAATTATGTAATTCAACTTCGGTTTTAATATGTCTTTTCAAAGAAAATATTTACCATAAGTTTTACACAGAACTGGCGTACTGTATCCAACGACCAACGAACCAAAAATATAGAACAAATCGATACATTTCAACAGAAATGTATTTCACTCCGCCAGCCAGGAAGTAAATTGACTGAATGAGGGTAAGGGTAATGTTTCCAAATATTGAGGAAGCCCACATATGTTTCAAATATCAATTTTAACTATATAAACTTGTTAAATACAGGAGTAAATTTAGTATTAATTTACTTATTTTTAATCTAGGAATTATTTTTTTCTTCTTCATTATTTAAAATATATAAGAACTGACTGTGACAAGAAGTGGAATGAGGATTATATGATTTGTGACAGCACTTTAATTAAGATAAGCAGGAAAAAAAAGATTTTCACAGTGAACTTGTAGGGTACCAGCGATCTTAAGTAAGGCGCAGTCTTCGGGGGTAGCTAACGGCAGATAGGTTGAATAAAAAAACGTCCGTGTGAAAAGTACAATCACAAGCGATCGACTAAAATTACTTTAAAGGACCTAATACTTCAACACTAACTTTCTTGAATACTTCCGTGCTTTAGAGGACACATAAGGCTTAGATCTGACACTAACCATTAGTTAGCCATGTTGGAGGCCTTCGGATAGCATAAAAACTTCCGACATTTGGGCAAACACTAACCTTTCCACCAACCCCCTTGGTCGCAGTGGAAGACGCATTACATCTCCTCAGGTATAAAAGGGTACACGTACTGTGGGCCTTTAATGGATAGAACCCACCAGACGACCGCAGTCTGTGCTCCTGGTGTATTACTTGTCCGATTGGTTCTTGGTTCCATGAAGACTGAACAGTTAAAATCGAAATAAAAGGTGAAACTAACCTCGACCACCTGTCTCAAGTCTTCGACGTAAACGTTTTCGGTCTGGACAATCTCTGCACACACGCGCTCCAACTGTGACATGCCCGGCATCTCTTCAAATGTTTGTTGTCCTGTATAAAAAAATAAAACTTAGAATGGTATATATAAATTTTGATAACACAATTATGATATAGATTTCAGTGGCTTTTAAAGCAGCTGTTCAATTAATGTTCGATACCCTAAATAATTAGAATGATGATCCGTAAACTGACGGAAGATAATAAAGGCTAATAAAAATGACGTGAAAACAAAACCTAGGTAAATTAAATAGATAATAATATGAATGTACAGTACATAAACGTAAGGAAACATGTTTCTTTAAACAAAATATAATTTAAAATCATCTTACTTGGAATACTCTCTGTCTGGCCATCTTCCGATACACTAGCTTTCAATATTCCGGCATTATTCACGAAATTGTTACTTCCATTAGCTGACGTCATGTCAACATCACTATGATCGTCTAAACTTTCTATAGAAGCCAGATAAGCCGAATTCACTCCTTCTTTATTCTGAACGCCACTACTGGAAGTAGAACTGGAAGAAGCAATAGAACTCATCGATAGTGGTCTCGACACTTCCACAACCGGAGGAGGGTTTAACCTGATCCCTTCCTTCTCTTGGGTTGTACATACTTTTAAATTCCCAGTAGATCCTATTGCTTCCGGATAAGGTCCAGTTTTAGGCAGCTGTTTTGATGTACCTTCGATTCTATTTACAAATTCTTTTCTATGTAAACTGTTCGTGCCATCATTCACAATTTTAGGGAACTTAGCGGGAGAACTTTCGGGCGTCGATGTCTTAACTTGAGGCTTCTGAGGAGAATTATCTTTAGACGAAAGTTTAATATCAAACTCTCTATCATTTGAAGATATAGAAAGCTCGATAGATTGGTCGATGAAAGGCAAAGACAGAGATTCGAAGGCGGTTTTGTTGTTAGAATTAGGTATATCATATATTGCAGGCATATTATTTGTGGGTACATCGTAAGTCGTTTGAGCGTCATCAATTTTGAATTCTGGTTTCACTAATTTGAATGGAGATTCACGTTCCTCTGAACTTTTATTATTATTTTTGATTGCCGTGGGCTGATCGTAAATTTCAACGGAAGGTAGAATTTCTAATCCAGACTGAGATATCTTTGAAGTAGCTCCTACTAGAGGAATATTAGACCTATGTCTCGTCGAAGACCTGCCTACACTTACACTTTTCTTCTGAATTTTCAAAGTGGTCGTTTCTGTTGCACTGGAGATCATTCTTTTTACATTTGGCGACAGTGTGTCGAATGTCGACATTTCAGTCGTATGGTTTTGCTCTCTTAACGTTCTTTGAACTTTGCTTTCTTTAAGAAGAACTGAATCACTGGACGAAAGGTCACACTTGATAGTTTCATCACTAGCACCATTTTTATCACTTTTAGTTCGAATTGTATAAAGAGAACTTTTGTTTAAGGTGGCAATTGGGAGTTTCACACTGCCAGCTATCTTAGAAGGATCTTTCGGTGGGCTTTTGATTATTTCCTGAGTTGTCGCGCTGTCCTTTTCTTCAGTCATTGTCTCGTCTGCCTGTTCTGTTAGTGGCGGATCGTTTCTTGCATCTTTAGCCGTTTCGAGCGTTGCCGCTTCTGGCCTTAAACTTTTCGGTGGCTCCAGAAGCGAATCATATATGCCGATTAAAGTTGGCGTTAAATCGGTAGTGCTTCCTGGAACAAAAGTATTACTTAGCTTAGGGATGCGAGTACGATAAATTGAACTGTTAATATAGGTAATCAGAGTTATTTAAATACGAAAACATAATACATTTTTAACAGATACCTTTGAATAAATAAGTATGTGTGCACATGTATAAAGACAGTTATAGTGTTATTATGTGTAGTTTATTCCGATATCACCTTATAAAGCTTTTACTGCTCGTATGCATAAGGAAATTCATGCAAGTTTAATGACAAAATGTAAACAAGAATCAACATATGGGTATTTAAATTGTTGTAGTTATTTATATAGATTATGTATGAAGTAAATGAAGAATACTTTAAACGTAATGAGCTTATTATGTCGAGATGCTGGTTTTAAATGAATTTGTTTTCATCGTTTTAATTCACTATACGTCTCATTTAGTTAATTTATTAACTTAATTATAAAGTACTCGTATACCATGATATAAGATGAAATGGCGAAAAATACAGAAATATTCATTATGTCGCAGTGTCATATCGCAAAGGGTATATACATATATCATAAGGGTATATCTTTTTATATCTTAACTCAGCACAGAGAATTCAGCAGACAATGTCAGACACAATATTATAATTGACAACTTAGAGGAATGATAAATGATAATTTCGATTTGCAATATAATTTTTACGCAGGGCCGGATTAAGGGGTGAGGATCCCAAAGCCTTCGCAAAAAAGGGGCCCTGACAATACAGACTTAAAAAAACTTCCAAATTCCAAAGAGTAAACACTAGTAAACAAGTTTCTTTTGATATTTTTTTCCTGTTTTATCAGTACTTTGTACAAAAATGGTAACATGATTATTAAATATAAAAAAAAAACAATTTATTTATATTTCTTCACTCCGTATTATATAAATATATTTATCAACTGAACAAAATTGTGCATTTTATTTGGATAATTACTAGGGGCCAGAGGGCCTCCACTCCTTTGTTACTCTACGGCCTCCAGACTCCTAAATGCAGCCCTGTTTTTACGCACTAAATTTGTAAAAGGGCTGATACTGTACATTAAACACTTTTTATTTACATTTTATTATCGATACAGAAGTCAAAACGTAATTGTTTCAATAAAATATTTTGTTTCCCTTTATTTTCTCTTTTTCTCCTTTTGGCATCACAACTAACAGGTTGTGATATATGTCATATTTATAATTTAACCGTAATCTGTACTACTAATAAAATTCTAACTGATCGATTTCTGTACATTAACGATATATAAGAAAAAACATTGTTACGGGCCTTTATAACGCAATAGAATTCGAAACAATAGTTGTTAGAATTTTTGTCTGTTTGTCTGTGCGTTTGTTCCCGTCAATCTCAGAAACGGCTTAACCGATTTCGTTCTGGTTTCCACTAATGTACTTCAGTAAGCGTCACTTAATATTAAAAGTTTGTTTCATTGCAATCTGTCCATAAATTAAAAAAATATGAATAATATATAAAAACCCAGAAAAATGCAGGTGCTATGTTTAACCGTAAGATAGTTTTTCCGCAACGAAGCGAGGGCAATTGCTAGTATCTAATATATCTTTTATAACGGGATGTTCATTGAAATCTGTATGAAAACAACAAACAATAATTTGAGTACGTTTTGCAGCTGTAACAAATAACTTGTATGTATTTCTAATTGCAAACATATACCTATTGAACCTCCTAAAACGTCAGTTACAATTGGTACGAGTCCGGGTGCCATTAGTAAACATAATTATTACGTTAACCAAAACTTAAGTTTCTAATGTAGTAATCCAATTTAATTCATAATAATCAGATTATATCTAACGACACAAAACACTATTACAAAGGGGGTGGAGCAGCAATACAACTCACAGACCGATGACTTTATCAACGCGAAGCGGTATACTGTCACTCCACTAACAAAAAGGCTTTTAAAGGTATTACGAAACTGAAGTACAGTTAACACCGTTTGGATGAGGGGTGCACGCAGCCTGACTCGGCAAATATTTCACGTGGCTTTACACGTTTTACGGTTTGAAAATCGTCACAGGAAACTTGGACACAAGTGACATAGTGTAGAAATTAATTACTACTTAGATACTATGCAGAAAAGATTATGTAAACATGTATAAATAAATGATGCAACACAATCGTAGAAGATAGATGACGACGACGAATGAAAATCCCATAGCCCAGTTGGTAGTGACCCTGCCTGCCGAGCGAGAGGTCCCGGGTTCGATTCCCGGCCGGGGTAGACATTTGTGTGACAGATAAATATTTGTTCTCGGGTCGTGGGTGTTTGTGATGTGATATTTGTGTATGTCCATGCCTGCCCCAACACAGGGAATCCTAGTGCGGGGGTGTGAGTGTGTAAACGTTTGTTTATTATAGATGTAAATATTGCTGGTCGAGTGAAAAGTCCTGTTTTAGATTCCCAGCCGGCATTATATGATAAATGTGACAAGTGTTTGTAATCAATAAGTATCTATATTTGTACGGCTTATATTGACCGTAGTAATAGGTGTGATAAGCGTTGGATTGAGATTTTCTATTGCAAATAAAAATAATTCACGTCCATTTGAATATTTGATACGCGTTATTTACTGATAAAACAGAATAACAACATTAATTCTATCTTTGGGAATATTTATAAAATCTTTTGTGTACTTATATCAAGAGTGATTGAAGTCATAGTCACACAATATACATATTACTTTTATCAACTATATGTTACTCTTATACTACTAAGTGATACGTATAACTTCAGTGATATGATAGAAGCAACTTCTGTATTTGTGAATCAAGATTATTGTTATTAAACAAACTGAAAAGCCATCTGAATTGTGTAAGTGCAAAAAGATTTTACATTTATGTAATAAAAACTGATCCAAATTGTTTCCGACAGATCACACCACCGCCGATACATGAGGGCGCAGATCACCGATTATCCCATATCTTCTGTTCACGAACCCAGCGCCGCACACAAAGGTCAATGGCCACAATAAAACGATATTAATTCGATCCCGATCTCATCTCTCCGTGCATCCGTAATATATATTTTACGACGCGTAACTTACGAAGCAGCCATCGAGATATCACCGACTATTTGTTATCGTGTTTATATATTTAAGATTAGATCCTCGTCTTTCTAATTGTCATAGTTTGTATATAAATATGTCTGGATATGGATATATAAATAATATTTTACCGGTTTTGTTTACCGGTTCGGTGAAGGTTCTAAACCTTTGAAAATTATGTAATGTATTTACAACGTAACAGTTTGACATTCTTTCTAGGTATTATTTAGTATTATAATCATAGAAAAAAACCCTTGAAAATTTAATAATAAAATAATAAGTGTATCGGCTCAGATAGCGAAAACCTGCGTAACGTGTTTAATTTAGAGTCAGTCTGCCACTATACGAAATTATTCGAATCTTTTTTATCAGATTCGGTTACGGTTTTGGATATATTTATATTTTAGATATCCTATAGATTCAGTTATGGTTACGAAGAATGGCTCCATAACATCACTGACATTAATGATTATAAACAATTAATGATTAAAGTCACACCCCCGTAATAGGCCCCTAATTATACAACAGCTACAAATGGGACTTAATTATTTGGAACGAAAACCCGCTTACGACTTCCGTATCAATGTATAGAGTTTACCCATGAAACAAGATCTATAGAAACGTCAAAAGGCATTGCTTTTACAGCGATTAAAGAATAAAACATGATGCATAGTTTTCCTGAATCATGCTATTCAACTTTTCTATACGTTTTGCATATATACTAGTTCTGAATTTAGAACAACAGGATAATACGCATGCACAGGATATCTTCCCACGCATGATCTAGCACGAGACATCTAACGGGTGATATCCATTAATTAAATTTTTACGAATTCCTTCAATCCCTATAAACATAACTCAAACAAATATCGCCATCAAAACAGCTGGTGATAAACATGACATGTAAATTGATTGCCTGACAAAAGTATCAAAACTGCTGTACAACGTAAATTCCAATCTCTTGTATAGAAATCAACTAGCACGGAGTGAATTTAGAGCCTCGTTCAGAACGTTTTGATTCCCAGTCGCCACATTTATGCATTCTTAATTAAACAACTATATTGGATCATGTAAATCAACCGTTTTCATGTTAATAGCTGGTAGATTTATTGTCGACCAAAAAGGAAGCGATGAACTAGCTTCTTCACTGGCTCACTAAAAAAATTTTTCACGGTGATTTTCGTTCTAACACTGTGCGTAGTTACAATCCTAACTCATGACGAAGTCAATCTTCCCTACTCGTGGTGTATTCTGCTAAGCAAAGTTGACTAGGTAAAGACTATCAAGTTTCGCCTATTGGAGGTCGCTGGTCACTTATCACCCAGTTTAACATCGACTTGTGCATGAACGAGCTTCCTCAGTCACCCATGAAATATTTTGCTCTCGTTTCGGATGCTGTGTCGGAGAGCCCGTGAAGAAACAGGTTTATCGCTTCCTTCTTGGCACACGTCGATGATTTCCAAAGGTCTAGTTAGATACATTTGGTAATCCAAGATTGAATTTAGTTGACTAGTGACCAGTGGTGACCGGTTGAATGTAGTTTACTGGAATTGATAAGATTTATTCGACCACTCAGACATTGTAATGACCATCCTTGACCCACTGCGCCCCCGCATATATGGCGAAAACCGACGTCTGGCATAAATCATAATAATGCGAGTTCAACGAACACACCAATTTACGATTTTCACAACGATCTGTTTACATTTATTTTCAGACTCCGCTACCTGCTTAATGTTTCGTTTGTTCGTGTTCGTAGGTAGCAGCTAAACTTAAACTTCATACGTAGAAAGATTTGCTTCAATCTATTTATTAACTGGCAAATGCTCTCGCTTAGTTTCAGATCGCTTTCTGTACATTAAGGATATATGAGAGAAACTATTATAAGGGGCCTTTATTCACGCAATAGAACCCAAAAACAGCGTTGTTAAAATTTTTCTCTGTTTATCAGCGTTGCGCACGCGAATCTCAGAAACGACTTAACGGATTTAGTTATAGTTTTCACTGATGCATTGCAGTAAGCATCACTTAAAATTTAAAGCTTCTTTTACTCCAATCCGTTAGTAAATAAAAACAGTTATGAATTAATATATGTATTTTTAATTAACAGAACGAGAAAAACGAGAAAAACTAGCCCTACAACAATGCAGGTGCTATTTCTACGTGTAAGGCGTAATTTTTCTGACGTGAAGCGAGGGTGGTTTGCTAATTTAATCTATACTAATAAATAAAATTGGAGTGTCTGTTTGTAATATTTAAAATAACCAATGTTTACTACATGCATATGAAAATATATACAGTACATATACCAAATTTTTTTTTTTTTTTAATTTATGTCTGTCTGTCTGTTTGCTCCGGCTAAGCTCTGAAACGGCTGGACCGATTTTGACGGGACTTTCACTGGCAGGTAGCTGATGTACTAAGGAGTATCTTAGGCCATTTTTATTGCTACTAAATAACTTTTTTATTAAAATCCACGCGGGCGAAGTCGCGGGCACAGCTAGTACAATATAAATTTAACAACTCATTAAGACTAGTACTAGCATAACAATTCCCGTTTATGTTTCGATTGAATTGAATCATAACGATACCATTATAACAGTGTCACCGCTTCATTAGTAGTAATTTTGATACTTAACATTCTAAAATTATCACGCAGGTAACACTGAGTGTTGGATTCGACATTGCGAAGAACAGCAAGTAGAAAAAAAATATTTTAATCCAGAAATGAAATCACCCAATGTGACGATCAGAGAGTTGATCTGGAAATAGACAGGAGACACGCGCTTTATATAGATTACATCCCGTTTTGAATTCGTCGTCGGTACTGCGCGCTGGACTGCGTTCCACAAGTAATACCTCTCTACGTCTACAGTAATATACCTCTGTGACTATATAATACGGCAACACCAAGCAGCAGCAGCAAGCAAAAAGTTGGTCATTGAACCCGAATTCCATCACTTCTGTCTGATGACCATAGGCACTGTACATCAGCTTAAGGATATATGATCTTGTATTAGTAACCAATGACAAGCTAGTGGCATAAAAGTCAATCGTCTGGACTGCGGACCAGGGTTCAAATCTTGTTCCTTCCTCTAATTTTTTTTATGTTATGTGATTATTAAATTAGTTATCACTTAGTTCGGTAAAGGAAAATTTTGCAAAGAAAATTGCATGCCTGAGAGTTTCTTTTTCTATTAAGTTCCGCACACACAATAAAATTACAGAAAACAATATATGTTTTAAAAGTTTCTCACTATTTTTGACGTTAATAGCCGACTAACGAACAAACGAGCAACCTGATGGTAAGTGGTCACCGTCGCCCATGGACATCAACAAGGCCAAAAATATCACTGATGCGTTGTCAGCCAGGAAATGAGAAGAAGGTAAGCACACAGCAGTGAAACTAGCAGGCAAAAATTTCAAACGCGTGTTTTACACGCAAAAATTCTAAGTCTCGCCATAAAATCACCTTTTTCAAGTTATATATTGATTTTACAAACCCAAAAACGCTCGCTTCTAATTTCGGAATACATAAAAATAAATACGATGAACTAAATAGCAGTCGTCTCCGACTTTGTCACCGATCAATAATTATTATAAATAGCGTTCGCTCTTTGTTATCGAGATTGAGAAAGGTTACCGGTTCAAGGTGGCGGTATTGTTACATACAGCTATTGTTTAACACCGCTGTTAACAACCAATATAGGTTCTAAATCTCGTCTCCCCAACGTGCTGCATCAATATAACCATTGCATAGTTGAAAAATTAACGGGGATGAACTTTCAGAACGAACGAATATGGAATGAAGATGGAATAAGCTTTGCATGGAAAACATAACTTTTACACAAAGAATATGAATTAGTTGCATAGGGATACAATGCTAAGTATAAGTAAAAATATAAGGATAAAATAAGAATAGTTAAGTGATAATTTGTATTTTTTTTTAAATCATTATTATTAACAAAATAGTTCAAAAATAGTACCCAGGATTCCCTGGGTAGTGGGTAGCACGCAACACATCACAAACATCCACAATGAAAACAAACTTTTATATGTCAAATAAATGCTTAGGGATCGAACCCAGGACCACTCGCTCGGCAGGATGGAAATTGCCCACCGAGCTGAGGGGCGTTTGCTTCCTCGTCTTCTTTACCCTTAAGTCAATGGATTCTCAAATGACATAACGACCTGTGTGTTCCCGAGAAGTTTAATCTAAAACGGTTATTGCTGTCGGTTAAATCTACCAACAATAACAGACAATTTGTAAATTGAAATTTGTTTACAATGGTTTCCACAATGTCCAAATGCAAAGTATTTTTAACATAATATTGGAAATTACTTTCCGGTAGAACCACAAAAGCTTCTCGCTAACAATGTGTGCGTATCGCACACAATATGTGGATCTGTTGACTTATTGTACCACGTATTACATTGTCTCTGTCTATACATACATACATATATATAGATAAAAACAACACTTTAGTACCTTTTCCTTCTGTTTACCAACCGATTTTTTTTGGTACATACTGATGAGCTTTAGTGTTACTAATAAAGAAAATGGAAATAGAACGTCATTTAATGATGAATTTGGACCATTACGCGAACACTAATAGTAGTAATTTATTTCGAGAAACATGACAAATTCACAAGTAATAACCACATTTGATACGATTAAAACGTTTACGTTTACACACTCACACCCCCGCACCAGTACTCCCTGTATTGCGGGTGGCATGGACGTACACAAATATGACACTACAAAAACCCATAATCCGAGAACAAACATTTATATGTCACATGAATGTCTGCCTCGGCCGGGAATCGAACCCGGGACCCCTCGCTCGGCAGGCAGGATCATTACCAACTGGGCTATGGAGTCGTCAATTGTACCCATTTTATCAAACGCTTTATAAATTAAAAAGTTTATTCGATACATCTAAACCTTCCTCGTGAATCGTTCTGTGTACCATTAAAACCCACATGAAAACCCGTGCAGTAATCTTCGAGATTATCGCATTCAAACAGACAAAAACTATGTAATAAATAAGTTCAAATAAGTACGTAGTAAGTGGAAAATGGCTCGTTTCACGTTTCTACTGTTGTCTGAAGCGAACGCATATTGAAGGAATTCCGATTATCTGGCCTACAGTACAGTCTAATAACAGTCACCGGTGAGAGACGCGGCATTATCATGCAATGAGGTCACCAGAGGTTACCGGTTCAAGGATGTACTATTGTTGACTTGTTGAGTAATATCGTACACGCTTTATGTAGTATATTAGGGCACAAGTTCCCGTCCGATATGTCACAGTCCTTAAGTCACTGCCAAACCAACCTGAAGTATCAAGTTAACACGCACAGCAATGATAGTACCTTAACATCCAAGTATGACTAAACTAACACAAAACCGGGAATTTATTTTCAAATTATATTGTACATATTATTTCGCTAAAAAAATTTACAATCTACAAAGATATAAGCATATGTAATCTACTTATTTCAGACTTGCAAACTGCCTCGCTTCGCTTCGCTTCGGAAAAATTACGCCTTACGCAAAGAAATACTACCTACATTATTTTAAATCAATTTATATCTTTTTTTATTTATGGACGGATTGAGGTGAAATGAACTTTAAATATTAAGTGACGCTTACTACAATACATTTGTCAAAACCAAAACGAAATCGGTTAAACTGTTTTTGAGATTAGCGCGCGCAAACGCACGGACAAACAGCCATGCAGAAAAAATTCTAATAATTTTTTTCTGGTTCTATTTTGTTAATAAAGGCCCCTAATAATAGTTGTCTCATATATCCTTCATGTATAGAAAGCGATCAGTTAGAATTTTATTATATTGTACGATACATAGGAACAGCATTAAACACCTTCAGTTAGAAACAAAATACGAGTTCTAATAAGCATTGGTAAATTAAGTTCAATAGATTACAAGCCTATGAAATATTACAGATACGTATGTAGGTACCCACCGGTTCTGTCTTCAACCTTGATTACGGTTGATATCGGAGCGAGATTACTCTTAGTCATAATCAACAATGTGTTAATTATTATTTGAACACGATACTCATTAATTCGACCGTCTGTCTGTTAATCATACTATAATAGCTTTTGTGTTGCTACGTTTTGTGGGCACGAAATTAAATTGGATCAAGTTGTGTCGATAAAAGAATTACAAATAATTCAAGCTTTGAAGATAATAAAACTTCTTTCTTCTGTCTTCGACATTTGAAGATGATAAAAATTAAAACAAAGAAAAGATCCACAGATTAGAATGTACATATTAAACGTTAACTCTCGGATCACGGATTACTTTCTGAAAACTCATAAAATGTCCTGAAATATAATAAAAGTCGTCTATAATTCGTTGCAAAATAAATTCTCTTATATTTTTTTCATAACAGATTATAAAAACTGTAACTTCAAAACTTATTTCTGTTAATGCTTACTACAAATAAAGAAGTTTAAAAAAAAACATTGTTGTCGAATGTCCGGTTGGAACTAAGTTAGTTATATGGTACCCGAATATTCAATAAAGCAATTAAATTATAAATAATAACACATTGTTAATATTAAAATACTAGCGAACTGCTCTCGTTTCGCTTCGCGAAAACTTAAAAACTATGCCTTACGCGAAGAAACAACGCTTACAACCCGACGACGCGACGACGTGAGCCAATTGCAATTTTTACCCGAATTAAAAACGACATAAGACGAGCGGGGAGTCCTCGGGCGATGTCGGCATAAGAACTTGCAATACTCGGGTTGGCCACTAAACCAATCAAACCACACCGGAGCTGCATAGTGGGGTATGCTCTTGACCTCCTCAATTACGCAATAAGACCTGTACCCTGCAGTAGGCCGGTGTAAAACTGAGTATTTCTCGTAATTTGATACTTCACAGGCCGATGTGACGTAAACCTGCACAAATAGGTCAGTTGTAAGAAAAGCGATTTGCGCCTGTACCTACTTGTACCTAACACGTACTTACCAAACCGATAACCATTACTAGCTATTCAAGTCGTTAATCAAAGCAATAACAACCAACATTTGGAGACTAGTGTTGAGTCACGCGGCGGGTGTGCGTGCCATAATTTGGTACTCCTGGCCGTATCGAAAATGTCCTAACTGGAACACCGCTTTGTTTCTCCATATAGAACCCTCAGGTGTAGTAATGCTCATTGTTTGATATTGATCTTGTATGTTCCAACCTATTTGTAATTTATAGATTTACTAGAAGTTTAAACCTGCAAATAAAAAAGTAGGGACATACAAGAAAATTATATTATTTTTTTCATTCTCAACCAGGGAATTGCCGAAAGTAAAATTCATCTGAATGTTACATTCGGCAATTCTTAAAAGGGAACTGAATTAAACTGCAGATTTGTAAATACAAAAGTCAAATCTAATAAAATGTCGCTGTAATGTAAAATTAATACAAATGAATAGCGATGGTACTGTAGTATGAAAACAAGATCTCTCAGATTTTTTTTAATCTTAGTTTCAAAACGGCGGCAGTCAAACCCTTTCCCGGCATCTTACCTTGCTTTTCCCGCGGTTACATTCCGTTTCACGCAGATCAAAGCTCATCGCGGTTACCTCTGTTTAGAAATAGACAACAAACCCTACACTTCCTGCTTAGCCCAGATAGATGTTTGCTTTTTTAAATTTATTCTCGGAGGTAAGCAAATAAGAGAGCATAATGTATCACTTACCTTTCCCGCATGTAAATACGACGGTTTTTCCGAGATGTCCGTTTATGGTATTCATTGCTTTCCTGTATTTTGTTACAAACATTGGTCTTATAATATTATACTCTTCGACATGGAACGGCTGGTTCGGCATGCTGCAATATGTTATGGATTGTATGTAGCCCTATATGACTTTGTGACCGTGACAATCTCCCCCGTTTTAAGAAAATATGGGAAACTATGGCAACTAAAAAAATCCCGTTTTTGAAGGGTACTCGTGCATGATAGTATGTTTATTTACCTACATGGTTAACTAACATCTTCGTAATATAAACAACCGTAAAATATTTTAACGCATATTGAGTATAGTGTCAAGCAGGTAGAGTATGTGTGTATGTGTGTGTATGAGTGACTGGCTATCAACACGTCAATGACGCCTTTAATATCACGAATGTTCATGGGCAGCGGTGACAACTTCCCATTACATGTTTATATGTCACTATTGATATAAAAAATATAATCGATGCCATACCTGCCATTCTTAAAATGAACACGGGTTTAATAAGGCAAAATCACCGTGCATCGATATAATCACCACTTGTGTTCTAATTCTTACATTGAAAACGCTCCCCGCGACGTGTATTTGAAGTATATTATTGATAGATATTGGTTACCTATTAAGCTTTTAAGCGACGCATTAAAGCACAGCTTATAGGTAAAGGATCTTATCTAGATATAGATGAATATATTAACGACAAGGACGCCTGGACATTAAAGTGTCGAAACCAGTTCTGCGCAAGTTTAAACTTACTTTGTAATATCCATGTGTTGTTTTAAAAGATGTGCTGAGGAGTTTCTACTACCGTTTCTTCTTTTTTTTTTATTGATATCAAGTGCATTATCGCTTCATTATTAAAATCCTTACCTGTGTTACTTTTGAGGTTTCGGCTCACTCTTCCTTCCACAATCTAAAGACACAGTCAATGACGCTATTCAAGCCCAAACTAAGAGACTTCAGAACTTTGAGAACATTATAGACAACTGTTTAGATATGCAACTATGGTGGGGCCTAGACAATGTTTATTTTATCAACGATGACGAATTTCGAAAACGTATGTCATTTAGGTAAAATATCCTGAATCCTAAGCTCTAGACAATGATTGGAGATAACTCGAAAATCTGAAATAGAAATATCTACATGGATCTCTTAGTAGAAATTATATTATATGCTTCAGCTAAACACACCATTGAGAGGAAACAGCTATGACAATCTTTCGATGTTTTCCTTTCCTTTCAATTTGGGCAGCTTTGTTTACCAAGTGACAAGCGCAGAAATGGAACAGTATGAATTGTAATGATGAGTAACAATCCATTTATAATAAAAAGTAAAGCAACACACTCGTGGTGAGGGGGAGGGTAAGTGGTCTCCTATGCGGTATGCAAGATGCAGTTGCGCTCATAGACAATACTTGTGACTCGTGCCACTAAAGAGCGGAATTGATGCTGAAGATCTAAAATTTGTAATCTGACAGGTCTGGAACCATGAATCATGTTTGCCAATTTTGGGATTATTTTTGGAAAGCCTAAGGCATCCGCTAAAACAATTATTTATGACCTCTTTGTAATCATTATTCCTACATATTATTCGTTGATAGTACAATATACTACACAAAAAGGGCTTATTATTATATCTATTCTTATGTAAAGAATCGAAAGAATATTGATACCACCCAGCACCATCATAATATATGACGAAGATCAGTCAAAGAAACTTTAAAACTCTGTCAAACACTAATACAAAGTCAAAAGATCACATTTCTGAGCCTAAGCTCTACCTTTATACATCCCGAAGATTATGTGACTGATAACTTTCAGTAACATTTAAACACCTATACGCGAACACGTAATCGTCTCATGGTTTGTGGAGGCACCAATATCTTTTTATGCTTTAGTACCAATTTTGGTACCAATATATCTTGGACCAATTTGAGATAAGTTTTTGTATGTAACCGATAAACGAGCAGCAAGCCACTTGATAGTAACGGCTCTCAAACACAACAATCAAAACGTATAAAACTATTTCACAATTATGTATCTATGATTAGGTCCTTATCAGCGTGGGGAATATAATAGTGGGTGTGCTCTATGGCATTTGTGGCAATGACAGATTGGAAGGTACAACGAGGGAAAGTCGTGTAGTCTGTACCGCACACACCATGTGGTTATTGCGGGCATAATTTCTGGCATTTGAGCTCCGGCTGTATGTTATTGATACCTTTGCTTCGGCCTGCGTGTAGAGAAAAACTAAAAGCTAGTTCTGTAATTGAAAACCGTGTGAGCTGCTTTCGTCGAGATACCTTAAATCAATATTAACGTAATATATTTTATTTTACTTTTGCTAAATGGATCAATTTGGGGGAATGAAATTGAACTGTAGTCTAAATAAAATTGCTGTAAAAAGAAAATAAACTAATAATTATAACATATAATGATAATGCAACAGGCAGCCAAGACCGGGAATATACATACATTTCTGTCACAGATATAAACAACCGCGACCGGGTTCGAATCAGAGATTTTACGATTGAAATTAAAGCAATTAAATAGGTTATGTATTTATATTTGACAGTATAATTCGTGAACTTATCCGTTCTACGATGTTTATTGTAAACACATGTATGGAATGAAAGATTTTCATTAAAATTTCCAATCCGGAATGAACATTAAGTAGAAATGGCGGCAACTTCAAACGATTTATGCGAATGCCTGTTCCGCGTGATGCAAACTGTTGAATTTTCTAATTTCACTTCAAGAATCACAGACGAACATTGCAGTTCCGCGGCGCGCCGGCGCCTGCGATGGCGCCACTGAGTTCTCTCCTACAGCGTTAGGTTCAATATGATTCATAACTTCAAAGGATTTTTCGCCGTTTACAAATTAAATGCCTTCATTTAACAAGCTTTTACTCGAGATGTTTAGTAAAATTTTGATATGCTTCCTGCAAGTGAAATTTTAGACGGTGGTGTTTTCACAATTTCTCATACATATTTTTTAAAATTGAAATAAAATGTTATCCGAAGTCGGTTTTTATAAACACTTTATGAAAGTCAAACTAAGCCATCGCTTCAACAAACCCCTACCGCTAGAGGTCACAGAAAAAGACGCGGCAAATAACTCCCAAGGAGTTTTTATCCTACATACAGTTACAGAAAGCACTTACTACTATTTATAACTGTAAAACTAATATCCAAGCAATCTCGTCTTTAAAGTAATCATCTAATTTATAATAACCTTTCTTAAAAAGAATGTCTTTTAAGATGTCCGGATAAGGTGACCTACATGTACATGCGTGTGGTTAAGATATCTACTAGCCGTACAAATTATCATTCGTGACGTAAGGTGAATGGTTTTTGATTTGTCTGAAACATGTTTATTTATTTTCAGAAGAAGCTTAATTATGTTTTATTTTATCCACAAACTTTCAGTGTCGTTTATTATGGACTGTTTCAATTCATAACCAATGTAATAATTCTTTTCTCTTTACGTTATAAGCTGTATTCAACTAATTAATGCATTATATTTAATTAACATATAACATGAATAAAATATTTAAATTATTTGCTTTCTACTAACTACTACGGTTTCGCAAAATGTTTTATCTACATAGAAAATATTGTGCAACGCAAAAAACTCCGTGTACTTCAATAACTTTTCTCATCGAAAAAGGTTGAAGAAGAACACACTAATTTCACAATGACATTTTAATGATAACTTGATAAAGGTGATTAATACAATATAGATATAAGATGTAAGTAAAACCTAAGATTGTGCATACGGTTGCATTTAAAAAATACACTAAACCTATTAAGATATAACGTCTGTGGTGACTGTAATTAAAAATCAAAGTCTATAGACGTGAATTCCACTTCTTAGCGCAACGAACGGGGAAGGATTATTAGAACAGTTGTACCTCGAAGAGTATACTTGATAAAACAGGTTCAGATACCGATATTCGCTGCCATACGCAGCGTAGTATTGTACGTACTACTTAGGTCTTCTTTTTTATTTTACTATATCTACAAATATTTAATAACACCTGCCCGCCAACTAACTCCAAATATAAATTTGTAGATTAGGTATTTAAAGTTTATCACAAAAATCCTTCTATTGCTACTCTTTAAGATTTTGTTGACCTTATATCTTGTTAATGCCAAAAAATTATATTGACAGATACACGTACACACGTAATGGATGTCTTCTCATAACTTATAAAATTTTACTATACACTTTCCAAAGTATTGCCGTAGAAGACTAGTTGCTAAACAATGACTGATAGATAATATACACCCAACCGACTATACACATTCTCCTAAAACATTTTAATTGTTACAGGTACTCACGATTTGTGTATCATACGCCGATGTTTCGATGCCATTAAGATTAAATGAGTTTATTAACACTAAACCTACCAGAGCGGTGATATGACCGCTTTTGAGACTTAATAAAATAAATGTTTTTTAATTATTATATGATAATTATTTTGTGTTTATTGTTTATGCTAAATTCTGTATTAATTACAATCAACTGGAAAAGACTATAATGATTATTTCAAAAGCGGTCATTTGACCGCCATCGGTAGAAATAGGTACATATATATAATATCGGTAGGTTTAGTGTTAAATAATGATCACCGTGAAAGTCGGGTGTTGGTTGTTTAAAAATAAAATATTTAAACTGAATTTAGAAACAAGCAAAGCTCTGAGGCGTGTGCCACTAAATATAACCGTAATAAAACAGACAATACAACAAATATGTTATTATTACCATACTCTAACTATGAACGTATATTTCATCTGAATACACGTATTTTGCATACAAATTAATATTTTATTCGAGCGATTTATCATCTCTCGTAATGAAAGGCGATTCGAAACATAAATCAACTGGTCTCAGGATTCGAAAGTGAAACACATTTAGGTTCATACGAGCCAAATAAGAAACCTAATTACGACCAGATTCGAATTGATAAAAAGTATGAAAGTGCTGCCCTCAATGCAATAATCCATTTTTAATAAAAGAACACCTGTCGGAAACGTGTTAATGAAATACCATAATAGTAGATAATGTTTTTGTTCTTCAGAGCTTCATATTTATAAATCGTGTTATTATAAATTGCTATATAAAGTTGTAAGTTATTAATCAACCCGGAAAGATTTCAAATTCAATCAGTTTCCAAATTTCAAATTTTTTAGTGCACCTACCCTCTGGATAAAGATTCGAGACTATTTAAAATATAATGAATATAATCGACATAATCGAATGAAATTTATTCATAAAATCGATATTTACTCGATCTATCGTACTTCAAAAAGTCTCTCAACTAAAGTCAACGTGGTGACTATCTCACAGTGGCTCCTTTAAAGAGACGCGTTGCTCTTTCGGTCACGTTCTAATAAAGCCGATAGCCACGTGGTTTGTTAGATTTCCATCATTAACCATTACTAGTTAGTTACACCGGTTCGCAGTTAGTTCGCATGTTTCTATTAATATAGGTTAATAATGCAATATTTCTTAGTTAAAAGTAACACGACATTAGACTTTAATTATATATGGGTAACGATGGCGTACTTTTTATTACTGTGTGAAGTAGGAAACTAAGTTGCAGTTATGTTGGGTTAAGTTGTTAATACAGTCTGTGGACATCTGTAATATTTGAGTCTAAGATAGAGCTACCCTGCGTATTGCTACTGCTAGGTACTCCAAACTTTACCTCCAGGGTAGATAACCACATTGGAAACAAAACGACCGAGGATATCTATCTGGTATGCGTTGTGGCACAATATTTTATATTTCGAATGTTTACCGCAAAATGTTCCAAATCGCCTCTAAGACTTATCTGAGGAATGCCTTAGGATACGCAGTTAGATAAGAGTTAGATAAGATTAAGATACCGGGTTGCAGAATCCTCTTACCTCGTGTAAACATAAACATAAGTCACGCAGAAACATAATCAGGACAGCTGGTATGAGAAAATTTCATCAGTTATTCTTTTATATCTAATCAATCCTAATGAACTGTATAACTACAATGTAATTTAATTCATTAATTATAAAATAATTTATTATATTTCATGCACCCATTTTAGTATAAACATTACTATGTATTTCATTTTACCTATTTGTACATAAGAACGATTATAAAATTTTTTATGAGTTACGAAAAGCATAAAAATAATCGTGGCAACTTAAAAAGTAATTTGGGAAACGCTGGCTTACGCATTACGCGCAATACACGAACGGTAATAATATCAAAAGCAATTGCAAGTAATGCACGGCCGGTCGCCGTGTTAGCGACACAATTCATATTTTCCTGATCTACTTCTAATAAACACTCAGTGGAAAATTCTTCGCAAATACATTTATTACCTGTTACTTAAGTAACTACATTGACTACTCAATAAATTGATGTGGATGATATTTATGTACCAGAAAGTATTGGCTGTTGAATTAATGTTCAAACTTAATCACATCCAATTAATTTGTTCCACAGGTTTTTTGCTCTATCTCGTTTAGAAAATAAAATTACTCTCAGTCGTCTTTTTTTGCCACTACAACGGCTTCGAAGCAGGCCTAGATTTTGGGTTAGGCCAAACCGGAACGTAGATACCGATTAAAGAATTCAGCATATAATGTCCTATCACAAGCTAATTAAGGATTCGTTTATAATTAATCATGAAATTTATTAACAAACGCAATATTATTATTATATTATGGGATGTTGCGACCTGGTATTTTATTTTCGTGACCCGGTACGTATCGAGTACCCATAATTTAGGAATCGCTGATCAAAAAAGATTGAAATAAAAAGATTGGATTTTGAATTGTGATATTCAAGTGTTAGTAAATATCTCAACCAGCAAATAACTTCAAAGTTATGTATAATAATCCTTATATTTTAATTGAACTATACAAAATGCCAGCCATGTTATTCATCATAAAGGTTTGTAAACGTGTATCTGATTTGAAGGATACAATACTAAGATTTATACGCAACAGCTGTGACATGATATTTAAGTACATAATTTCAAATAAGATTACGTATTCACTGCAATCTTAAGTAATGTTCAGAAGTATTATTGTTTGTCTGTACGTAAACTTTTATTATGATATTTATTATCATGTTCATCATTAAGTAATCCAGTAAATTCGTCTGTTATACATTTGAAAAAATTAAATACAATTATTATGTATTTTATATTCTTTATTAACAGACGCTGGTCATGAGTACGGATGTTTTAATGTAACGAGTCCATACGAATGACTCGGCTACGGTTGCACCGGAAAGCAAGCGCCATCTAGTGGTGGTGTGCAGAGTTTAGGAACGTGGAGGTTGACGTGCGGCGAGATTATTCTAGATTCAACCGTCGCAGCGGGCACAAGTCTCCTAGGAACTGTACCGCGATCCGTTGTGAGTAAATAGCGATGTGGTTAATATATAAGTGATTTGGCGTAAAAGTAGACACTATAGTAAAATTATATTTCAGTCTTCTCATTTCCGTCCGAATATACACTCGCAAATATGACTGACGATTATTATTACAGTACCGTGCCGTCATATACTTCACATTTATATAAGTGTGTGTGTGTATATATATATATAAGACATTATGATCGGAACTGTTCAGATGAACTTGCTCCGATAAGTTCTATTAATAATCTAAATACTTTAAAAAATAAACTTCTCTTGCTGCAGTAGGTATTTTGGAATAAAATATCGTTATTCTTAAGATAAATGTGAGGCATCATGGCTGAATAACCTACCAGTTAACCGCTAAATATGAATATTCATGAGCGACCGCTGACCGACGAGGCCGATATGTCGCAGGGCTCACGACTCGACACTTATCTTAAATTGTTTTATACAAATAGTGTTCTATTATAAATGGGTGAAATTCATCTAAAACCATGATAGTGGTTCTATTTACGACAGTGTAAACTTTCTTTCATGGCACATGTTTGAAATGTACATCCTCCCGAAGCAGGATGTCAGGATGTCTCAAAGCACATTAATATCATGTATTGTGATCTATCGTGATTCTAAAAAAGTAGTTCTATACATATAGTTAGTCATTCATACAATAGATTCATTAGTGTACAAATAACTTATATGTACATAAACATGAAACATCGGTTTTTAGTTACCTCTAATAATAATAATGATAGTGCTTGATGGCAAAGTTTAAAATCGATATTTTCAACTTGGTACCATCAAATTGATGAAATCGTAGGTGGATAATGAAAATGGAGGTAAAGCGTCGGCTCGGTTACTTTAGCTTTAAAAGAGCTTAACTGAAGGGTGTTATTTTTAAAGTTTTTTAAGTGTCATATTTGTTAAAAGAGTACGTTTTGCGCAAAATACTTCAACTTGCTGAAACCATAACCAATTAATGTTACTTCTGTTTGAAATACCTAATAAACCGCCAGTAGCAAAACCTTGCATGGTCTGTAACAACATATTCATATATTTCTCTTGTACAAAAGCTTCGCTATAAAACGGTTATAACAATAAATAACCCAAAATAACAAACGATTAACATAATTGATTGCTTTGCGTATTAATATCCAATCTGACGCAGTTACAAATAACGTTTTATTTTATAAAGTTTAAGTTTTAAATACATTCAGAGGTAGAACTAGTTATTATAACAAGAAATATGTGTTGCTTTAATTGTGAAGATATATTACGGCAATAGATTTTTTTACTTTAGGAAAAAAACTAACCAACCAATCTAACGATAATAAGATCAAGTGACACACACAGCAGTGACATTTGCTTACAAAGAAATGTAAATCCTTATAGAAGTTGAGAACCTCTACAACTCAGTTCGTAGTGCAGAAATGATGTTCCTAATGAAGCTCTAATGTTATCTCAATTCTATTACATTTAACACCGATAGCAGGTACAGTGTGACCGAACACAGATGGAACGAAATAGACGTTATCCTACCAGAAAATGACACAATATGAGAATTAACTTTCATCTAAATAGAATAAAGTTGTTATCAACAAGTTTATCTACTAGCACTTAACCAATCAGATGGGTGTTAGAGCACTTGGTAATAGATTTCTTCCGTAACATAATGACACGCAATACCCAATTTCATATCCTATTCAGTTCTTCGGACATGTACGATGTATTAAAAAAAAATACTCGACCATTATTTTTGTAAAATCATAATAATACGTAATAATATTATTATACGATTAAAACTTCCAATCCTTGCTTAGTAATTGAATAAAATCTGCAATCTTTTACTGATGAATTATTATAATGATCGTTATATTTTTGCGTATTTCGTTAATGTTTATCACATTACTAGAACCTTTAATACAACTTGAACGAATTATGCTACGAAACTTATTTCACATAATAAATTTTCACTTTTCATTGTATAAAATAATAATGACTTAAAAATAAATAACGTAAAAAAACTATATCCCTTGACAGTTGGCAGCCATAATGTAATCAGTGATGGCGCCAAACGACACGTGTCTTGCTTGACAGATGATGTTCGTAATTCGAATACGGCATTCCACGGATACCAACTAAATGGCACTGCCCTTTTCACTTTTTCATTGCGTTCCATTACAGGTTACCAGGTACATTTTGGATCGAATATCTTTCACTAACACCATTTCTGACCGGTTGATTCGGACTCGCGTGAGACTTCATACATTTTAGACACAGTAGTTTTGGTAACAGCGGATGAGAGAAGGGTAAGGTTAAAAAATGTTTAAATGTTGTTTATTTCAATTCCTCATCAATGAACCTTACATTTGTTATGATATAAGATGCTCTTGACAACATTTTATATGAATTATTACTTGTTACCTTCCAAAGTAATACCTAAAATTAGAATTTATATTTTATAATAGACATCTTATTCAGACAGATGTACGTGTGACTTTATAACGTTTCCATATTATAATTGGATATATAGAAGGTCACATATATTACAGAATTGTGTATAAAACTACACAAAATATAGAATTCATAAATAATGCCCAAAAAAGAATTCAAAATATTTATTTAGATTCTAGTTGACAGGCCTCGATAAGCGTTTGTGTCATTTAAAAAAAGAAACTTTAAGCGCGCTTAAAACAAATGTTCAGATAACATTACCATACAGCCATTAATAAAAAACTAAACGTGCACCAACCAAACAAAAAATTTAGGTTAATCTGCGATCAAATGAATATAATTTATCATAACACTTATTTAGCATGGGATGTCAATGACGTGATTAATGTAAGTGACATATATTTAAAACGCCTCCCACTGCGCACCGAAACAGTTACCAATGCCTAAATCGCGACTTGTAACTTCCATGTAAGGCCAAAACCGTACTTAATTTTGAGTGAAACTCAGTAGATTGTATGAAAGTGACGCATGACATGAACGCAATGGTTAAAATACTAGATTGTCATCGTTTTGATAAATAAATTGCGAGAACCCTGAGAGTTCTCCAGTATGTGCTCAAAAATGTACGAAATACGCTAAACAAAACTCTGTCACAATGGAATACTTTACTTCAGCCCTCTTATTTAACCCACGACCACAAGTGGTGACCCCGACGTGATCGTAAGATTAATAACAAGCGCGCGCAGCCGTTCGATGTGGGAATCGGAAACCCACTGCCGAGCAGTGGAGTTCCCTATACGCACGAGCCAGTATGTATTAAGTATTAAAGTGTGATCGCCACATTTTGTATGCCACAGCCCAGCAGATGGAAAGGTATATTTTATTACGCTGTGTTACAATTGGCATGAAGATACACAAGCGGAACTTCACGAATATCAACGACCAGAGAACAATGATTTGTTTACACACAAATATCTACCCCAGCCGGAATTCAAACACGAGACTCTACGCTACGAACTAAACTGCTAGACTATAGGATCAGCGTATAGAAATTGAATTTTTAAGTACATAAATCAATCTATTCTGCTGGTACATAATATTACAGGAGGCCAAGTGCCACAGTATTGTGCAACTCCAGCGATGGCATTTAGACCCTTCGCGCGGGTGGCACGATGCGCTTGACATCGATCGAAAACATTTGTTCCCAACCTAAGGCACAGAGCCACAAACTATGCATTGTCCGATGCAATTTTTCGAATCTCCGAAAAATTATCACGAAAAATTAAGTCATTTTAATTGTTAAAATCAATAGTTAAATACCCTACACGGAACTTAAACCTGAAACTTGCTAGCCGTAGGATTAGACGATGCTAGGACGGCAGCGGTGCCGCCATAAAATTAAAATGGCCTTTTATAAATAAATACGTTCGTGAATAAATAAATAATATTAGCTCGTCATACTAGCACATGACCAAAAAATGAAAGAAACAACATTGCAAAGGTTGAATACAGCTGTCCAGTATCACGTATCGAACTATGCGAGGTGGTGGCTACGCTAAGTTTGAATAGTCATAAATCTTACCCGAACAAACAAACAGTGTCTAATGGCACGGGTTTTAAGCAGCCATCGATGTGATGGCTGTGTAGCTAATGAAGATATATATAAGATTTAAAATTTAAATAAGCTAAATGTATAGATGATACAGGGAAGCGCAGAAAGCTTTCCGATTCATTTGAGTACGTAAAATCACATCACATCTACATGAAAATAAATAAATAATCTAGTGACATATGTATCTTATAGTATTATAGTAGCTATTTACCATAGTATAAAATGATAAGACAACCACGCTTGTTATGTGCCAACCAGTGATCAAAATTAACAATCTTACAAATGATTTCAAACGGAACCCTCTGTTCAGTTTTACTACCCACCAATTAAATACAAATACGAATATTACATTTCCAAGATCCCACGAAGTTATAATCGCTCTAGTACGCAAGCATTTCATACAAGGTCTATTCGAGTGACACTAACAACCATTTTCCTCTTAATCCTATTACGTTATAATCAATAGATTACGTATTGCTCGAGATGCAGATAAATATATTGATCACAGTAATCGCCAGTTCATTCGTAATACGTGTTTCCTTCGAGAAAGTATTTAAATCGAACACAAAGGAAATACCATTACATTTCAATATTGCGACACGCGGACACCGTGCCGCATGGCCTATCTGATGAACGACTAGTGACGTGCCACTTAGGATAAGGGAACGTTACCCGCGCCGATAAAATGCACACTTAAAAATATTTACCTACATGACAATTAATGTAACCTATGAGTCTTGGGATATGTCCAAGTCTTATTTCTTTAACATGCTACTCGTAATTGTGAATGTATGGGGTCTTAAATACTTCAGTTCATTTTGCAATTCCGTAGCCCGGTTGGTGGTAACCCTGCCCAGCGTGTGGTCCCAGGTTCGATTCCAAGCCAGGGCAGACTTTAATGTGACAGATAAATGTTTGTTTTTTTAATGGTATGGTGTATTTATCAATGCGATCAAGAAACGAATCACCAATCAACAAATTGAGTGATTAAATACGAACCAACGCCAACCAAAGTGAAGCCAGCTAGTTTTGTCAGTATGACTGCATTCTTCTATCCTATAGACGTCTGCTCCAGCTGGGACCTAACCCGGGACTCCTTGCCCATTTGTTATGCTAGATTAGAATATACTATTAACATAAATGTTTCAAACACCAACATCATATACGAGTCTCTTATATCCGTCTTGAAACTTCAATTTCTTTCGGCTGTGATAATAATCGCAGTCATGTCATGTTCGCTACGTGTCGAAGTGTTTTGGCAAAAGAACATGTTTTAAAGGTTATATTTTGTTTACTGTGGTATTGCATAACAGCGCTTTTATAATATACGATACGGTATTTATCGTACACCGATACGATCCAAAACACCAAAACATCTCGTTTAAAAATTAAACGTACCTAGTGAACGTTCCATGATGAATCGATTGGTTCGATTCCGATCCAAAATGTACTCGTATACAATTTTCTACTCACAGTATTTAAATGGTAAACGGAAAAGAATTGAATCAAAATAGAAATCTTAGCAAATTATTCAAGACAGAATTAGTATGTTTGGCAGTGGTTTGAACTTGAACGAGGTGTATAAAATTGATTCTAAACAGATTAGGCAAATCTGAAATCAATTGGATAGTATATTGGCTATTGAGTGAAATGTCGCAGATTCCCGGCGGGAGAATTAGTGACAGATAATTTAATGTTACGGAATTTTATTGTTTGTCATAGCAAAGTTGTCTATGTCCATGCCATCGGTGATAGAGCGATATTTCCAAAAATTTCACGCTGTTCCAAACGATGCGATCTCTTAGTAGTATCGTACGGTGTGAAAAGGCGTAACTCTTTGAGCTCGTTACTATCATTATATTAAGATAGACGGGGGTTATGTAAATATTTTGTAATGTATTGTATTGTTCCTTTTAGACGTACTTTGAATGTTTTATGCGATTACAAAGATAATGCTTTCCGATTTTCTTTTATTTACGACTTACGATCTCTCTGATCACAAATGCTGACAGACCGGATGTTGATGATGTAAGAAAGAAGCAGTCGTATCTCAGTGGGCGTACACGACTCATAGTGAATTTCAGTAGTAGAGTAAGCTCAGCTTTCTGAAGCACTTCCGTGCTTTTGAGAGAAAGGGGTATAATATCTATAGTACTAAAAGAATTTTGACGTACATAAAAACGTTTTAGAAAGTATAATGTAGATAGACTTTGTTAAATTTATAGGTTATCTAACATATTTAGATTTTTTGTTTGTCTGTCTGTCAGTACACAAAAACGTTAAAAGCATTGATCAGATTTGGATAAGCCTGGTCAAATTAGGATTCTATTCATTCCGGGAAATGGTCATCATCTGCCTTACCTTATCCCATTATCTGGGGTCGGCGGA
This sequence comes from Megathymus violae, assembly GCA_003671415.1. Lineage (NCBI taxonomy): Eukaryota > Metazoa > Arthropoda > Insecta > Lepidoptera > Hesperiidae > Megathymus > Megathymus violae. Next base: position 9,236,287 of record PDGT01000002.1, read on the forward strand.
GTATTTCTTTTCCTTCCTTTCATCGCGCTTTTCTCTCATATTAATGTCCACTCCCACCTAATTCCGGAAAATGATATTCTATTTAATAAATAAACACTTACAGACTTGGAACTCCAGCAAGAGAATTCATTGTGTAGTGAATGGTATGGACACTTGAACATACAGTTATTAAAACACTACCAAGCCTACCAACAAATACTTACATATCTGTAACCCGACAGACAAACTCATGTTCTTCACTCAGTCAGCGTCGCTCGTGCTACTGAACATGTAATTACATTTAGCACTCTGTCCATGCTGTCGTCAATACATGCACTATTTCTTTTTACTTTATGCTCCTTTGACTTTTTTAAGTAAGAAAGAAGACAGAATTATTGAAATAAAGGGTAGACCTCGGTATAGACAGACCGCAATTAACGTCAACTCGTTACGAACCTGTATTATGCTGAAATATTATGTGGCTTAAATTACTAAATATGTTGATTATTGTGAAGCATAGAATTTAGTTTTTTTGTCGACCAGTTGCAATCCATTCAGTGGACCCAAACTCTACATGCATCTTTAGGATATTCGTTCGCCCTCGAAACAAAAAGTTTACTTGTAAACATGATGCTTATCGAGTTTAAATTATTCTCATTAAAATAATTGAATTATCTAAATGAAACAATACAGAAGCAAAAACCCATAAACCACCTTTTATACAATCAACAAAATTGTACATCGATCGAGCCCTACATGACTATATAATATAATAAAATTCTCAATCGAACTGTAATTGTATACCAACACAATAAGCTCTATTTTACGATGTCATATCAATATTGATAGCAACTCACTATCTGAAGCACAGGGCCACTCGTATTGTAAAATGTAACAGATATCAAAACGTAATAGCTCAACAAAGGTTTGTTAATTATAATATTACTGAAGTGTTAATAACATTGCAAATGGAATTATACTTATTATCATGGGAAATTACACAATTAATCGTTTAGATATTCAAAGAGGTAATCTACATCATACTAATATTATAAAAAGGTAGTGCGAAATTCGCCTTGCAATTTTGTGAGTTTGTGTGCAAACGGAAAGTAATCTCCGGAACCATCGCACGTATTTAAAAAAATCTTTGACTATTTTAAAGGTATTTTAAAGCTACATTATTCCGGATGAACATAGGCTATATATCAAGTATATGTGTATAATAAATAATTGTTAAACTCGAACGAAATCGGGACGAACCGCTAGTCTATCTAGCTAACTAATTGCTTTCTTTACATGGAGGATGTATTAGAAAAACTATAATTACGGGCCTTATTTAACGGAATAGAACCCAAAATAATAGTTGGTAGAATATTTGTCTGTTTGTCTGTGCGTTTGTCTCATCTCAGAAACGGTTTAACCGATTTCGTTGCGGTTTCACTAATGTATTTCGTTTCATTTCAATCCGTCCATAAATAAATAGTTACAAATTAATATATTTTTAATTCACAGAACGAGAAAAACCCTGTCCTAAATTCAAATTCAAAATCATTTAATCATATGGGTATTCTGTAAATACACTTAAGAACATCATTTTTTGTTTCTACCACCGTTTCGAAAAGGTGGTTTAACAATGAGAAGAAACGACGAAAGAAACTCCTCAGCACATCTTTTAAATAATACACGTGTGCATGTTTAAAACAATACATGTCATTTTTCTAAACGTAACGCATAGTTTTTTAGAATTTAATATAATTTTGTAGAATTTTTATATGTCTGTATTTATATTAAGTATCTAGGATCCTTTTGATCCCGGAAAATAGATATGTTCACAAGGAATTTTCCAAGGCGAAGCGAGGCCGGGTCACTAATCCTACTAAATGAGTATTTAGATGAAGTGACGCGATGACCTGACCCCATTCGCGACACTATCGCCAACTTCCTGCCGAGATGTGTCATTAGAGCTAGTTAAATTTTATATTACCACTGTTCTTATTAATGTCAAGGAGAGCAATAATGGTACACGCAGCCCCATTGATACAGAACGCCCAACACATGCTGGTTCGCTTTTTTTCATTTGGCTTATCCGTTTTATTTTAGTGCTAAATATCATTAATTACGACCGATGAGAAGCCATGTTCTGCCCATATTTTTTTGGATTTTTTATGAATAGGTTTGCCGTTTGCCTTATGTTATTCAAACATTTAAATAATATATTTAAATCCCCTTGAACTACTATGTATTACTAACATTTAATATGTAAGATATCTAAATAATTGAATCTTACTGTGAATGACGTTTTCACTTTGCAAGAGTATCAAAGTGTCAAATCATCTGACATTTCGTGAGAAAATTATATAAGACTACAAGTGAAGTCTTGTCGTGACCAGCATGATATGCCTGCTGTTACGTCGTTGAATCACCGTCAGAAGAAAACAAAACAGTATAGGGACACTTATAAACTGTTGATATGAGTTGCTATACCAAATTAATATTATAATTATCGAATAAGTCCGCCGGCAGACGTTATTTTGCAATACTTTTGAACGTAGAACGTTTTAATTTTAATAACAACAGCGCCCCCTATTGATATCATAGGTATAAGCAATATTTTAATAAAACAAAACTTTTTTATTAATATATTAGACCAAGTTGTTCAAATTACTAGAATACAACTCTTAATGACGTAACATATAAAAAAATAATTATAAGCCATTAATTAAGTATAGAAAACAGTTTATTCATCAGCATAAGTCTTAAATGCAAAAGCTGTGAAAGAGCTTCATAAAGCTCGCTACGTGGCTGGATCTCAAGTGCATTCTCCCTGAGGACATAATTACAGTGTCTCTTGCCCTTTAAACAGGAACGACATAACTGAACTGCTTCCTGGGAATATGCATGCAATATATCAAGAAATATGCATGCGAATTATTACTAGTACAAAATCCAGCACTTTTACCCTAAGAGAAATATTTAATACAATGTCTGTAAAATTGAATTTATTTATTCAGTTTTGCGTAAGCAGTTACCTTCTAGGCCAGTTTGGCTGTCAGTGTCCGGTACGAATGACTGTAGTTCGAGTAACAATTCAAATTTGAAAAACAAATATCGTGAATTTGTAATAATTTGAACAAGTAATCATATTATTATTAATTGCCACTAAAGACAAACATTTTTTATTAAAAACATTCGATTGATCGGTTACGTTGAAACAAGGTTTCAACATAAGCTATAATCATAGTAGAAGAAGGAATAATGATATAAATAGAAATACATGAAATAGATACAATAGAAGAATCTATAACAATAGTTGGTGTGTTCATAAGTAATCACCTCGGGTTTTGCGGCGGTTTTCGAGAACACTGAAACATTCATTGCTGCGGCCACGGGTCGTACGTCAGAGTTGCGGTTACATCTGTCAACGTATCATGACATGACATGTTAATAAATTGATGATATTTTTATCGTGCGTGTATCATTTGACAGGTCAATGGGAGAGATAGCGATTTTAGAGAACTGAGCCCATGCGTTCGGTAATTTTTAGGTCGGTCTCAAACATGAGCGGTTCACTGGATGACAAGAATTTCTCCACGTAACTGAGTGGACTGCCTGCCCGCTTATTACTGCAGTATCGATAAAAACCAGGCAAGCGCGTCCTCAAACAATATGAGGTGTATACACCACAGTCTACCGTGTTGGTCAAGTGCAAATTGGTGAACTTGAAACATCTTCCAGAAAATTACGGACATATCTTAGAAATGCAGTTTTTTTTACATGGACTAAGTTAATGCTTGACAACCATCCCATCTGATAGTAAATGGTGATAAAGTCTTAGATGTTGAACGCACTAACTTATAAAAGTTTATTCACTCTCCTCTTGAAGACTCCCACATTGTCTTGGCGTCCTCGTGATATTTTTTTGCACTGAAGCAAAAACGATAATTAAACGCGCACATTTTGAAAAATTCCAGATATCTAAGTTTGAATTACTGTCAATGCTTGTAACTTATAAACATTATTATTCAGGACAACTTGCGTCACAGCAGACTTAGCGCTTTATAACAATATAGTCTACAAATAATATTTGGCAAGCACTCATTTTAATAGCTCTCCCGCTGTGTTCCAATCTGACGGCGCGCGTCGCTCACTCACGTAACGAGTCAAATTAGTTATTTCTGCCTGACTTGTTGCGAATGGCTTCAGACCAATTTGCCTTAGACTTTAAGCACGGACACGTGTCATTAAAAGCATCCATTCACAGATACAAACTAGGGATGCTAATAAAAAAAATCACGGATCGCATAGTATAAAAAACATTCATTAAAAATATTATGAATGCATTATTGTTGACCGTAACAAAATACAAAAAATTATTGTGTGTCGTATGTTGTGTGCGTATCTGAATAAAATACAGAAGTTTAAGTACATTAAATAATGAATTTTAAACAGAGTATTCCTAACAGCTATTGGCAACCATACGCCACACCTTGCAAATCGGAACAAAGGCAACAGGAAATGAGTGCTTGTTCATTATGATGTCTAGAAGTCTAGCTAGAGTTTCGAGACGGGCCATTTACTCGACTCTAATTCAACGTAGAAAGCGTTATTTCACTTTCATTGAACAACCTAATAGCTACTTACAACGTAACTGGGGACGGGAAACATATTTTATAGATTTTATCTATATCTCTTAAAGAACAAATCAACAAATTCTGATAAAGATATAAAAGTACGATGTTACATATTCAAGCTGTGCATTGACCGTATTCGCAGCGAGCAATGTTTCCTATACAAAAATACCAATGTGTCAATATTATCCTTGGTGATTTCCTTTAGGGTCTCCATTATCCAATCGTGTCATCCCTGTACAGAAACACTAACCTACGGTATTATTTGGTATACGCGACAATGACAAATTATACAATATGTACTTACCTGTTGGTATGTATGTTTTGCCAGACTGATTCATAATAAAAACCATCAGTCTTACCATATAATTAGCAAATGTAATATCTATATCTAAGTAGGTAAAGACAAAACAGTTCAGTGCCTTTTCTTCTTTGTTTGTCAACCGATTTTCTTTTTGTTGTTTGATACATCAGTATGTAAGTCAGTCACTCAGTCGTGAGTACAAGTTTTAGTGTTACCAATAAAAAAAATTGGCAATAGAACGTTATTTTATGATTATGATCGAATTTCGACATTCGACCACAAGTACATTACTAGTATGAATAATTCAGTTAAATTTTCTCTAATAATTAATTTGTATTTTTAAGGACAATTATTTAAAAGAATGCAGCAGAAACTACTTACAAATAGAATTCCACATCATTAGGCAGCTTACTCAGGTTGAAATTAAACACAATCCAACGTCACAGAATATAAAATCTATTTTTTTACTAGCCTGTACTGCTGTCACACATTACCGTTAATTCTCGCGCCATAAAACGTATCGCTTCGGAGTTGTACGTAATACCAGTTGAATGGATAGAGTAGAATGTTGATGGTGACGTCATGTGGGAATTCTTATAAGAGTTGACTAATACGCGTGGTATTTTAATATTAAATATTATGTCGCATATGACTGCAGATACATCATAGTAATTGATGATTGACATTTTCACAAATAAATTACATATTTAACCGCTTTTCTCATCTGATAACACCAAACAGATTTTATTGTAAGCTTCCATCATCGTTACAACCTATAACTTCCCACTGTTCGCCTAGGGTCTCCTCCCGCAAGGAGAGAGGATAAGGCTATAGTCTACTACGCTAGTGTTGAATGGCAGTTTTCATATACCTCTAAAAACATTATGGAGAACTCTCAAGTTTGCAGGTTTCCTCACGATGTTTTTCTTCTCCAAAGGAAGTAATGATTCATTTACAATACGTATATCATTTGAAAAATTAGAGCTATGTACAGGATTCGAACTAACCTCTCGTGCTGGAGACATACGTTAAAACCACTAGGCTTTCACTATCTAATTCTACACGCCATACATCAATTAACTGAAACTAAAAATATAACATTAATAAGTAATATAACATTATTATATATATATTAATCATTCATTTACCTATTTCTTTAATTTGTATAATACTTTATTAATACAAACGCGAAATAATTTTCAAGGTAGACCAGATGCTTCGTGCTCTCTGTATAATGCCACAAACCAAAATTTACTGATGAAATCACCCGTTACTCGACACGAATTTACATTACATTGCATTACGTTAATAATAAACATATTTGAGGAATATTGTTAACTCAATATATAATAATAATAATATAGTAATAATGTGGTATGCAGGAAGTTTATATCTATTGACATTTATAGAATGGTCTTAATAAACTAGACCTAAACTTGGCTATCAAGCACACAAAGATCGCACAACTACGCTGCATTCTCAATAAATAAGAATAAAGGTTCACACGCAAACGTGCAAACGAGACATCAGATGGTAAGTGATCGTCACCGCCCATGGACCCTACGGAGGGCGTTACCAACGCATTGCCGCCGGGACGGAACAGGATAGGCCTGCTTTTGAAGGATCCTATGCAACGCAAATACAGATTACACCACAGTCAATAACATTGATAAGTTTTGTAACTGTTCTCGACATAAACAACTTGTTAACCATGCCAATTTCAGAGCGTGAAAATGTCGTTATTCTCGTATCTTTTAATATGGTACCTAAAAGCTCAAAATGAGGTAAATTTGACAGACTCATCTGTCATTAATGCCTCCCATGTGACAGCTGTCAAATTTCTCCCCGCTACGGTAATCTCGCGGTTAATTTGACGTATGTAATAAGGTGGCAATATCGGTATTATAAACATAAAGTGTGAGTATCTTTCTGTAAAAGTAAAATTCATTTGTTACTTACCAACATTCGCAAAACAAACACACAAACACAGGTGTTCCATCGCATTGATACAAATTAAACAGCGGTACGTACTCACGATTTATACTACACTGTAATAACATCTACATTCAATGACCTATGTACGTGACAGGTGGATTGAGTACTGCAAAATTACTGTTATTTAAAATTGCAATCATTACCAATCAACACGCTTGTAGTCTCATCGTCACGTAATAATGAAAATATGAATTTGTTAGCTCTCTACTGACTATGTGATATCTAAAAGGCTTCCGTGCTTTGGAGTATCCTAGTTATTATGGTTAAATAGCACCAAGCATTAGCCCACGTCAGAATCTTCGGGCGACATAAAAACTTCCCGCGATACTACTAAACACTCAAACCGTCCACCCTGAAGCAGCGTGATGGCGATGCTCCAGGCATCATCATTTACAAGGAGACAACGTCGTAGGGGTCGCTATTGTGTGGATACCAAACTATGTCCTCTAGCCCTGGGCTATTGTAAAAGAAATAAGAACGCATTTTAATGATTATCTATATAATTAGATATTCCGATGTCAAAATATAATAGGTAGGTATTCCAACCGAAACTAATGATTTAACCGCAATCTTCACCTTCGTGTTGAACATCCTATTTTAGTACACATTGGATTTTTTATGGTATTCGTTATTATTATAACGCGTAAAAAAACTAAATTCTCAAATTTTTATTTCTATCCAGTCCTTGCTTAGTAATTTAATATATCGGCAATTTTCTTTTGAATTATATTATAAATAGATAATAGAGGGTTGAATGTTTTCTAAATCGCACATAGACTATACACTGAATTGGAAGATGGAGTTCGGACTTTAGCTCATTATTAACATTGCATAATGTACAAGTAACTTCACACCTTAATTCTGTATCTATTATAAAGATCTGACATCACATGATTACTAATAAAAAATAGATTTGAAAATATTTTATTACAATAAAAATAAAACTCAAGAACCATGACACCAAACTTCAAACAGTGAGTCAAATTTTAAATCAGCAAAAGCCTTAGATAAATTTAAAAAATGAGCCATGACATTTACGAGAATTTAGTAAGCCGAGGTAAGATGAAACATCTTTATTCGTGGACAGTCATAAAACAATAAATATTGTAAAGATAATTAAACGGAATTGTCTTCAATGCTATTTATATTTTTCATACATAATACATATTTAAAATTATTACATAGTAACTTCTATTTAACAAATAATTTGTACCCATAAGACAATTTTCAAAGTCAAAGAAGACAAACCACATCTTTCTTAATTATTTCTAATTGTTTGCTGAACTCATCAACACGGCAGAATATTCTTAACAACTTGTACTCTGAAATTAATCTGTAAATTTTAGCCTACTTCATCTAATTAAATTCTTTTTATTCGCAATTTTTAGTCTTTAACTTGTTTGAAAGAACATAGTCATAAATAACTGAACGTACTTACTTCATTACTTGACAAAATTTTCAAATAATTATCGTAAAATTAACAAAACTTTACCTGTTTTACACAAAAAAACTGCAAAAATTCTAACTTTGCGCCATGTATGACAACACGGTCTTAAAGACGATAATATCGTTTACAATCATAAACACATCACTGAATTCCACAAACAAATTCCAAAATCAAACACTTGGCACCCCAGTTCAAATTAGACTAACAGCGACACACGTGTAAGCGAGCCATTTAAAAAAAAAATTAAAAAAAGGAAAACAACAGGCAAAGAGACGCGCGGCATTCGTCCACTTTGGCGCGTAACTGGCTGGATGAATCACGAATAAGGCTAAATAATACCAATTAAACATCGCTACAATCCTACAAAAGGATATTTTAAGATGAGTTTCTTATTTGCATGCAATTTTGATCTCTAATATGTCCGCAATACGATATAGAAGTAATTTTACATGTTGAAGTATTTTATTTAACGGCGCCTTTTTTGAAACGAGACATGTACGAGTATTCTTGTCATCAAATAGTTTATCAAATATTTTATTACAAGTGTATAAATAAATTATATTTCAGATAATTTATAGGATTTAAAAAAATACAAGTTTAATGATTCCAACTTCAAACCATCGAGTAAAATCTTCAAAAACATATACCGAACTGTAGTTCCGTTATATTGGTGATATCATTTGAAACAAATACAATGAGTCACCGTTATTATCTACCATTTGTACGATAAAGCAGGTCCTTCGTAATACGAGCAGATATAGTTTTACTATTAGTTTCTGAACTAAGGTAAGGTGTTTGTACTATTTCCATTCAGATACATCGATCAGTGAAAGTACTTGTGTAGAGAATATAAATATATTCCCTGATATAATAATATTGTTAGATGTTTCAAGTATATTTCTATTAAACTGTACTTTTCGTAGATATATGTATATAGTTCACTCATTCTAACTCGATGTTTCATTAACGATCAACTCTATTTTGCATCTTTATGTTATTTACTTAGTTTTATGTTATGTACCTACTGATCGTGGAATTTTTTGAATTAACATATTTCTGTTATAACATCCCTTCAACCCATTAACTTTCCACTGCAGAGCACATACAAGGCCCGAAAATTGATAAAGGTTGCACCGTCTCACCACGCTACTCCAATACGAGAGTTTGGAGGCTAAACTGAGTACCGGAAATTCTTACGGCACCCAAGATTTACAAACAATAATAATTGAGACGATCCGCTTACCGTGTCCTCCAACCTTAAAAGCGCGGATTCAACCTGAAACCACGACTCGCGGTCATCCATCCAACTCCCGACCGCGTTTGACGTTGCAACTCACTGACACCTCATAGCTACGAACGTTTTATAAGCAAACACAAAATGAACGCCGAATCGCGTCCTAAGTTTCGTCAGCAAAACTAAGCGAGGTACTTCGCGACTCGCGGCGACAGCGCCGGCCTTGCGATGACCTCACAGCTGAGTTTGACGACACGATTTATGTTGGTAAAAGAGTCAATATCAAAATACGAACTTTACGTTGATTTAACAACATGGAATCATCTTTGTAATTATAAACTTTGTAGGGTTATATAACCGCGCTGTTTCTGACAATAGTGCGCAATTTACGGGCTATGTAACAATGTAAACAGCCTTCGGACCTGTTAGTATTTTACAGTTATGTACATATATGTAATTACATTAATTGCTATTCAGATTGATAATAAAGTACGTTCAGTTTTTCAATATCTTAATATTTGCATATTATCGTTCAATATACTGACATCTCAATGTGCAACTCGTGATATTTGGATTAAAGAAATATATTTCTCAAGGAGGCGATTTGACTTGGACTTGATTTAGGCATATGATATAAGACTGTCAGAATACATAAAACTTAGATGGTAGTGGCGAAGGAAGAACTAGTAGTTAGTTAGATGGCAAGTTTTATTTGCAATGTCCCGCGCAATTACAACTATTTAATTATCTACCGTACACATACACACATCTCATATCAAAACAGACGTGTTCGTGAAATTTCGCGAAATACTTACCCAGCATTGCCTTCGAACTGGGAATTTTATGGATATGAAATTTCGGATCTGGATATAGATACGGTATCAATAACGTTTTACCGATTACTGTTATGGATGTGAAATTATTTGGGATTATCCGATAGTTTCGGTTACGGTTACGGAGCTCCATAACACAGTGTTTAGAACGGTGGAAAACAGACTGAGATTATATTATCGTGCAATAAAATAATTAATAGTAACAACGAACAGCGAATCGGCCACACAGTAACTTGGTAATGATGATGGTCATTAAAGTGATTGCGCGCTAATGTTTGTGCAATTAGCGAAGATATCTGCACTTCCTCGAGTATCACGAATCACGAGTTTGCGCCGAACGCGGCCGTGCGCCGCGGTCAATTATGTTATGTTCTATGACTGCATTATGCTGACGATTTTTGTACATAAATTATGCTCTCTACTAAATTCCGTCATATTTAGCTTCTGAAATTCAAGTATTCCGTCGTATTTTTGAATTTGTAGCGTTGTTGATTAAAAATTAAAAATGTGATAAGCCGGTCTCTAGCTTCCATCTCGGCCAGCAACGTTTTGTAATGGCCTTAGTGTTGCAGACGTCCATTGGCGGCGGTGATCGTTTACTTCAGGTGGCTTATGAGCTTATTTGTCCGCAAACGGTGGAGACTGAAGGAAATTTTAGGTTGACTACTTGTGAACCAACACTGGAGCGACTGCTCCAGCCTCGGTGAAGTTTGTTGCCAGCCTGCTGCTATGTATTGGATTAATCTCTGCTCTTAGTAGGCCTCTGATATCTTCCAGCTTTAAGTTACTAATATATTAAGTATAACAAAAATATGTATTACTACGAATATTATTTATTACATTGTATTTAACAAAACAAAACAATATTGAAGACGTTGAACATTAATGTCTTCATAACGGATAATGTTTTTGCAATTAACTTAAATATTCTCTTCCTCAATTTCTACAAACCACGACTCTATTTACCATAGAGCACATAATACCATAAGCAATAGAGCGTGCCTATAAGGTAAATGAAGCATTGCGAATGGTCACCTGCCTGAGTACGGCTAGGTACCACCCTCGACAAACAGTTACGATGTATTTCTATTGAAAGGTTCAAGCCAGCCAACTAACGAGCGAGTCCTTGGTATTAAAGACGCTCATGGGCAGCGGTGACCACTCACCATTCGGTGAGCAGTCTTCTCATTTGCATAGAGAAACGATTAACCGGCAAGATGAAATACACAATTGCAGTAAACCGGTACTGCAATTGAACTGCTAATGCTGCAAGTAAAATAGGTATTAAGAGAAAAGGCCAGTCAACCTGTAGAGGATGCTGTTCCGGATTGGTGAAAAAGAAAAGACGACAAAAATGCTTGGTTGAAGCCGTTTTCGGATATATTTGGGACGATCGTTGAAGTAAAACGTTTGCATGCCAGCGTGGGCCGTTGCAGAGAGCCCAAAATCTTTTTCTATAATTGACATTAATAGACGACTATAATAGACTAGGAAAACATATAGGTTCCTATCGGTCTCCAAGTATATCCGATGAAATTTATTTTATTTTATTGTAGGATAAATCACACTCGGTAAGTATTAGCTAAATATTAAAATTATTATAATAATTGCTTTGTTTAATCACTAGATTTTAGGTTTAATTATATTTCAGGTGCAAGCTCGACGGACAGCACAGAGCAGGTAAGTACTTAGATATAAGTTTATTTAAGTAAATTATGATGTGTTTTTTCAGGTCATCGAGAGGGGTTTATCTGTCGTCAACACAATCTTTAGGTAAAGCAAATGGTATCTTATGGAAACAATGAAACGAATTGAAATAATATGAAGCACTTTGCGAACGTCAATCTACGCCATCGCTAGCGGCACGAAATTCCCGGGGAGTTTATTTCTCCTACTCACAGTTTCAGAACACACTCATCTCCATAAACTGGCTTATTATTAAACTCATGTCCAAGCAGTCTTATCCTGAAAGTTATTATCAAGTTTGTAATAACCTTTCCGCATAATAATGCTTTTGACATGAGTTTTAAATTTTATTACAGACAATTTAATTACAGACCTATTTAAATTCGGTTAAAGATGCAGTGCCATCTATGATTAGTAATACGAACTACGTAATTTAAAGGCTCATTATCCTCGACACCGTTTAACGATTTTAACAAAAACATAAGGAAATGAAAACAGTTTAATTTTGACTGTTTACAAACATGAGAAACATATTCTGACAAGCACAATAGTTTACAGCAGTTTTCCCTATATAAACACACAATCATATAATACCATGAATATACATTGTTTTACGATGGTTTAATTCCTTAACTAATATAACAAGTAACGTGTCGAAGTTGCTGTCGAGAAGAAATAGTGCAAGTAACTTTATAACAATAACACATAATTGCACACAATAATAAATACAAAATACGTGATTACATTTGAATCATACGTCGCATAATTACATTAGGTAATATAAGATACAATTTGCATCTGTGTCCAAGATAACAGGGAAACCGTCCTGCCATATCTGTGGATGTTTTGTGCTGTATGAATGAATTGTACGGGAGACTGAGACCGTCTGTTCGTGGACTAATCAAGGAACTGTAATTATGTGATACGATACACACGCGCACAGAAAAAAAAATACAATATTTTAAAATTTATTTAAATAAGAAATCACTGCACATGTCTAAAGGTAATAATACCATCGTATATTGTGTTTACGGATTGTTGCAAACTAGATCAACACTAATTTAATAACAATGGATTTCCAACACGCCTGAAACTATTAACTATCTTGTGTCACAGTAAGCCACTAGGTTTTAAGTTTCCGCCTTGTAGAAGCATATCACGTATTTACAATAAACATTAAATCAATAAACAAAAACCCACTAGACTTTACATAAAGTTAACTGAATAACATCACACAGAGCATTACTCTGTGTAACAGAATCACTCCGTTAATGTAGCCTGTAACTAATATCCCATAAATAAGAGACCATAATATACAATTAGCAATAAATAGAAAATGATATATCGACGGGAACGAGCCAAGCCTCCTACTTAATATAATTATATAGTTAGTTCCAGCCACAAGATATATGTGACAAGCGTTCTTTTAAAAAACATATTATTTTTTATCATTACACTCAAATGCATTCATTAGTACTGTAGCGTGCGTACGTTGAACCCGACCATATCGCACGTAGGGACGCGATAGTCGATAAATCTTAGCTGATTTAACGATACTTCGATACCGATATTTGTTATATCCGAGTTGTAATAGCGTCAATTTTGCCTTAGATGCCAACAAAATTGTCTTGGCTTCATGGTATGAGCTACAATTATTGTTATAACTTTACTAAATATATGTATATATGACGTGAAAAAGTTTATACATTGTCTAATGATGCATTTAAATCTGTTACCACGATGACTTTTTTTAAGTTTTATGTTAGATATATATTTTCCTATTCAGTCTATACTAGTAAAATAAGTGAATGTGTAGAGCTGGTCATTAATACATCCTATGAATTATGCGGCGCACATACCGATCTGAATACTTGTCAACTTATTCATGTCTCATACCAACCAAACACAAATGTGCACTGCTCCAACTGCACAAATATTACTGAATGTTAATTATTCATTCAGAACAATTCTTTTTTTGAAATATTTTTTGTTTATTTTTTTAGTGGGAAACCAGCATCGTACATTTTCGGTATTATTTCCAAATCGACAGTTGTAACAAAACTAAAAATAACTATGTAAAATAAAAGACTTATATTAATTTAAACAGCCAAAGTAACGATTAAGGTAGTGAGTAATTAATACTCCTAGTACCCTGTACGCGCCAATGTCGCGGGCAATACTTGTGAAGCTACCTCGTCGCCAGCGCCATTACAATAATGAATTCCACGGAAATTTATGGATTCGTGTTGTCAATGGAAATACATATCTTGATTTATTTTTGTGCTACCCAGAATAGTGGAACGAACGTGCTTTGCAAATTGCTTTAATTATATGTAATTTCTCTCGAGCCTGTCTAGATGACCAGCACTTGTAATGGAAAACGTGTTGCTGCATACGTACGTTTAATGTAACCCCGTCACCGCACAGATATCAGATATTTACTTAAATATAGCTGCACTCGTCTTACCCATCGATGCACGTACGAATGTTAATACGAGCCATTTAAGTCTTCTTCGCGATTGATTAAATCAATTGATAATGTTTAGTAACACATTATTTGTCTATTTATAATTATTTTTAATCCTTGTATCAATAACTATAAATAATTCAATAATGTTTATTGTAAGATCCGATAAACGGTAAACGCTAAACGACCACCATGATTGTTAGCAGCCACCGCCGTGGACGTCAGTGGACGACACCAAAGACATCACTGACCCGTTACCCACTAAAGTGGAAAGCTGATAAACTCTTTTTTAAAATTAATTGTTAGTAATTAAACATGCCACATTTAAAAATCAACTTACTTGAAGCAAATTTATTTGATTATTTATACTACGTCTCAACTTGGAAAGTGGAAAAGAATATCGCAAAGGCATGGTTGATATAATATAGTATAGTAAACCCGTAATTGTAATTCGAATATGACTGACACTTATTTGAGATTTATTTATTTATTTGCCCAGCAACAACTATTTGCGTGCCCACGTGCTTGATATATTCTAAATAAAGCCCCATATGATGCCATCAATCATCATCAAATCAATCAAAATGAACATTTGTAATGTTTAACATTAAAATAAACGAACAAAAATCGACAAAACGTATGAACGGGTACATCTCTACCGAGCAGCCCATACGTAACACAAAGCGCAGTCATAATATCCTGTGCGTTCCAGTGCCACGTGTGCCGCGGGGCTGCTGCGACCAGCTCGGCGGTCAACCGAGGACCGCAGTTCACCGAGGACCTGTTCAATGAAATCGATGTCCGAGGAAATTGAGAGTGGGTCTGTGCGTGCTTGTATATGTTCGTGTATGTGACTGCGTATTCGAGCGTGGGTGTCTGCTTATGTGCGCATTATACACCGTTTTAGTTGACTTATTATGCAGGAACATTATTCATATATTATAGTAAATAAACAAATACGTTAAGATAGATTTCTACTAAAGTCATTCTAGCTGACATACATATGAACATCGCTTAACTAGTACGTTTTATTGTAATGTACAATCTTGGTATTGTAAGTTTTTGTTAGACTTTTTTCTATTATATGGATTACACATACAAAGCTAAATTTAATACGCAATTAAATTTAAAGAACGAAAAATACAAACAGAATACAATAATTGACATATACACTCTCCGGAAATCCAGAATATCCATTGAAAACATGGCGACATAGTCACCCGGTTCGCCGTCTGACGGCGCGCGAACCGCACTAGGGCTGTAGTAATAACCGAATACTTGAGAGCTCTCGAGATGAATGAACACTCCGGCGTCGAGATCAAGATCCGTTCTGGTGCCTCATCATCATTGAGTCAGTCGTCCCTGTGTGCATTCAATTCAACTATGTCCTAAAGAAACACGATTCATGACACCAAAGACGTACAATATCCTTCGTCGTAACCCAAGTTAAAGGGAAGTAGGATTTTAACAGTATATGAAAATATGTGGGTGTCTTTTATAATGAACGAATAAACGCTCACACACGATCTGGTTCCCTGCGTTGTCGGTCACACAAATGTGACATCGAAAACATCCACATCTGTCCCATAAGCGTCCGCCCCGGCCGGGAACCGAACCTTCGCCAGACGGCCAGTGACCCTACAACCTCGTCAAGGGACGCTCTCAAATCGATCGGTTTCGTTTCCTGCCACTAACGAAACTAGGCTAAATAAAAATAAAACTGTATAAGTTTTATTGTCAAGAATTTTATCGTAAATGCGAAATCGATCGAACCTGCTCTGCAGCAAGATAATGCAACGATCATAACATGATTAGAATACTTCAAAGTGGTGCTAGAAGTCGGCCGAAGTTCGTACTTCGTACGTTGTATTCGTATACGGCGCGCAGTCCAAACTAGGGATGTTACGGATATGTAATTTCTGATCCGGATATCGATACGGATGTATGGATAATATTTTAGCGGATTCCTTTACGATTACGGATATGAAATTATTTCGTATTATCCGATTGTTTCGGATAATTTCGGTTACGGATATAAGATAATTTACGACTTGGAAAAAATATATAATGTATTTACAAAGTTTAACTTTGTTTCTTGGTTTTATGTGGTATTATAATGACATAAAAAACAAATTAAATAATAAAAACTGTCTAAATGAGAACGACGCAGCCAATGTATCGGCTCGGCCAGCGTAAACCAGCCACAACGTGCTTTATTTAGACTCTGCCTCTAACCGAAATTATCCGAAACTTTCTTATCGGATTCGGTTACGGTTTCGGATATCGTTTTTCGGATATCCGATAGTATCCGTACGTTTACGGAGCTCCATAACACTCCTGGCCCAAACCGCAAGTCGGCCGTCGTGTCAGCACGCGGCCGCTCGCTAACCGTACTATCGCGATGCTCCACTTACCGAACTTACTTATAATCATGTTATCACACTTATATTATATTTACCGCCTTCTTAGTCTATTTCATTCCACGTGGACACGATTAAAGTGTTTTTGACGTTGAATCGTCGACTACGGAACCTTACCGACCTTGAAGCTACCCACTTCCAACATTTGCTTCTTTACGTAATAGTAATCTGCTAAAATGTTAATAGTAAAACGCTGGTTAGCGACCGAGTGAAATATTGTATCATATCTATTATATTGTAAACCTTGTCGTGTACTGTTCGTTGACCCAATTAAAGTGAAAAAAAAAAATCAGGCCTAGAATTCTATTAGTAACTGGCAAACCGCTTTCAGATCGCTTCAGGAAACTACGCCTCACACTTAGAAATATATCACTTGGATTTAGGATTGGGTTTTTCTTCTTCTGTAAATTAGAAATATGTTAATTTTTAACTTTTAGTGCATCGATTGAAATGAAACGAACTTTCAATATTAAGTAATGCTTACTATTATACATTCGTGAAAACCATAACGAAATCTGTTAAGCCGTTTCTGGAATTAGCGCGCGCAACGCACAGACAAAGGGACAAAGATTTTAATAACTATTGGTTAGGTTCTATCGTGTTAATAGAAGTCCGTAATAATAGTTTTTCTAAAAAAATATATATAGAATTATAAAAAAATAGAGATAATTAATAAAAAATAGAGTTGGGTAATAATCAACGCTGAAGCACAAGCTTTAGGTCTTCTTCAGTTGCAAGACTACAGAGTTTTCACAGATAATTAAATCATCATATAGTTTAATGACTGATTTTGTCTTCCAAATTTGAAAATAACCTACTACTGAATGTTTTTTTCCAACGAGGGGTTAACGCTTGACAACAATCCCGTGTAATAGTAAGTGGTGATGAAGTCTGTCTAAGATGTTAAACGCACTAACTTATAAAAGGCTATTCACTACTATTACTACATTATATATTATTCATATATGATTTTTTATGAGCGTGATATTGTATAATTACTGTACATGTATAATTTATACAAACTTTCACAGCAATAATTGAACTATACCACGAATTAATACAATACACAAATAAAATACATAGTACACAATATAAAATCAATATCAATTTCTAGAAAAGACGTTCGAATCCGCAATAGCGTCGAGTTGCAAGACTTAGCACAATACATATATAAATAAACAAACACACAGACATCCGCCGCACGTGGTCCGTGCCGCGCGGGCGGTGTGCGAGCCGCCGGAATATTTATATCCAGTGGATGAATACGACTCTGGAGCTGTTCTTATATTGAATCGAGAGAGATTTACTTAATTATTTCTTACTAGCGGCCCCCTCCGACTACGTTCGAATTGAACAATCAATTATGATTGCCATGATTATACGAAATATTGTTTTTTGCCTCGATTGATGTTCTTAAAGGTGTGTGAAATCTGCTACCTCGCACTTGACCAGCGTGGCAGACTATGGCCTGAACCTTTGTCACTGCGAGACACCTGAGCCCAGCAGTGGGACGGTATGAGTTGTAATTAATGAATTGCCTTGATTTAACATCTTTAGGTGTACTGATATTTTATACAGCCTATCATCTGCGCAGTCACGTGCTCTCACTACATACCAATTTTCATCGACAGTGGACAAGTTGTTCTTGAGTTATAACGGGACATACAGACAAACACTACAAAAATTTTCTAAATTATTAAATTAATGTCAGTGGGTCATAAAATGAATGTTTATTTATTTGACAAAAAAATTGAATGTACAGACAGACAGACAGACACTACAGATTTAAATAATAGTATAAATTTACCTAAAACTTCGTTTCTACTATGTGGATCTATTTGCGTTCTGGGTTAACGTCTATCTCCATTCAGTATCAGCCAACTTATGATAATAAAATTACAAGCTAGCTATTAAATAAAGCTATAATTATTCCTCTGTAGTTTATAACTTTTTTTTATCTTGTAATGACAACACGAATTGTAAATGAGTAAACCCTGGAGTTATAATACGAATGAAAGGAAGTTAAGGGTGCATATTGATTTACAAAAATTCAAATGACGCTATTGCATGTCATTCACTTTAAGACTTTTTTTAGTCTGTAACTTGTAATGATAGAAATTTAAGAGTAAAATAAAATTTCAATTTAAAAAATCATAAAAAAAAATTACACAAATGAAAAAAACAAACGTACTTGGTATCAAGTAAATACAGGTTTTTTTAAAAAAAAGGAAATCGTTAACTTGATCTATAGACTCAATACAGTAGACGGCGCCAGACTAGAGCAGACTAGAGCAGGTCGCCAGCTGATAACTAGCTGATACAACCGAGCTGAGGTCCTGTCCACAGACCTCATTAAACTTCACAAGGTACTTTACAAGGACTATGTTTTATAATAAAACTGGCCAACTACAAATTATATTTGTATGGGATTGGATTCTATACAATAAATATGTCCAGATATGTTTTTCGTTAATTCAAAAAATTTAAGATTCATGATTTTTATACAGATTTCTCTGTAAATTGTCTATAGTTAAAAAACTATATGCTTTTTGTAGTCTACGCTCTGCCATTTTAGTTGAATGACAGTCGAGCTGACAAACTTGACGAATAAATACCACCTTATAAAGGTTCAGTTTTTAACAAATGTATGAAAGCCTAGTACGTTCTATTTGTCAACGATTTCTTTAGTGCTTCGGTAGATGTCCTATTCGAATGATGGGCTCCGAATATTTTTTTAAGAGGGTAGACATGCGATGTTTGCACCAATTAAGAACATTTTAAAACCGTTTTGCTAGAGTAACCGCACAAATAGATTTAAACTTATTTTATAATGCTATAAATGGTAGAATGGTATCTCAATTATAGTAAAGTCAATAGATCAGAATGTATATATGTGAATTATAATATGAGTTTTGAGGAAGTGGTTTTGCGGACTTTTCTTATGATTAAGTACTAATGACTGATCAACCCCTCACACTAGGGCTTCTAATGGTACTAAAGTCGGTAATATTAGTGATTTATATCGATGATTATTTCCTTGTCTAACTTCAATATTATTAGTAATTGATTTCCTTGTAATTACTATCTTCAGCAAACGTCGGAAAGGGTTCCTTGACGGTAGGTGGTCATTGCCGTCCATGCTCATCGGTGAGAGGGTAGGTACGTAATGCTCTAGTAGCCGACCAAGAAAATGCAGCAAAACCATTTGTTAAGTTATTGTTATTACTAGAAATAAAATGTAAAGGTAGGTTGATTTTTGATTCAGTATTTTACGGTCTTCATCTTAAAGCTTGGATTTGTACAGTGCGGTGCCCGCGTTGGTCGAACCATGTATTTTTGGAAACACTTTGTTATGATTCAACTCGTAGAGGATTCTAAAATAAATATATTGTTTTGAAATAAATTTCAAACTTTTTACAAGTTCTGTAGTCGACATTATTTTGACGAACTAACTATTTTATACTATGTATAAAAATATATAATTTTGTCGGAACAATTTGCATTGTATCTTGAAACGTCGTTCTATCGATGGATATTATTTACCTGGACTGGAAACAAAGAAATTCTAAAATTAATAACTGTGATTATCAGTACCATAATTTAACGTATTTCTATAAGATGATTGAAGCAACTGAATAATAAAGTTCTCCAATCATGAAGACCTGACGTGAACGGCATACAGGACATACAATTGTATATATTTTCCGATAATAAAATTTGTAAATAGAATATTGCCAGTTACATTTGTTACTTAACTTTTAATTCTAGTTGAAAACACA
Source organism: Megathymus violae (assembly GCA_003671415.1). Lineage (NCBI taxonomy): Eukaryota > Metazoa > Arthropoda > Insecta > Lepidoptera > Hesperiidae > Megathymus > Megathymus violae. The sequence continues at coordinate 9,257,059 of PDGT01000002.1, forward strand.
AAAAAATCACACCAAAAATTATTAAACTACTTGTACATAATGCACTAATAATAAAAAGATTGTAAGAATAGTTTTTCGATTCAATTTCTGTATCTAACGACAGTTGAATTAGGCATATTCATAGTTTACAAATACCTACATATATAAATTATTATATTAGATATTAATCTATGCTACATAGTATCTCGAAAAATTTATCTGTTCCCGTGGGATACAGGATATAATTTAGTATAATTTTTAGAAGAGATTATACACTCATTTAGATGTTTTAATATATTTGTTGCAAAAAATAAATATATTTATAATTTATGTAAGTCTAAAAAGCAACACCTATAACAATAAAAGACAAAAAAAAAACTTGAAGCGCCTGACAAAAGTGAATAGCAATGTTTTGGTGGGGACACGATTTGTAAAGATAGCCATTATATATGTCAAAGTGAGACGAGGCGTACGAGGTAGACGAGTTAATAATCTATACTAATATTATAAAGAGAGATTGCAAATTTTGTTAGTTTTTGTATGTGCAGAAAGTAATCTTCTGAACCACGGCACCTATTGATAAATTCATTTATCATTTGAGAGGTACATTATTCCGCGTGTGTGTGTATGTATTTCTTTAACCCGAACGTAGTCGTGGCGGACCTCCATTTAAATATTTTACCTTTAAAATTTTGTACCATTTTCCGTTTAATGTACTTTATATTATTATTTTTTGAAACTTCTTATTCTTGCTGTACAATAAAGTGTTATTGTATTATAGATATAGAACACACAAGTGAGACTGAAACAATGGAATGGATAACATTAAATATAATATCGTCGGTAGATGGCTCCTTTAAGTACGGACAACAAATAAAGTATTATACGGGTTCATTCAAAAGTCAAACCTTCAATTTATCTTTCGCTTAAAAAACTAAAATTGCATGTATTTCATTCGGGCCGACTATACAATTATCGACCAATATTCGAAAGTAAAGAATTTTTCCCAAATGGTTTATCCAAGTTTCGTTTTCGGCTAAACGATTTTTATATGGTAATTTTTTAACTGAACATTTATAATTAGACACGCGAGTGACCTTTGAAGAGTTTCTGTTTTTCGTCGATTACTGGACTATCAGATAATAGTAATATACATATAGTGTTAGATACTGTTTTTAATGCAAAAACTGAAATAAGGACGACAATTGAGAAAGACGCAAAATAGCAGCAGCAGAGCTATCAAATCAAAGCGACCTACTTTGTCAACGTTTCAACACCTAACTGCCACGAGACAAGATCACATTAACAACACACAAAACGCAAATTTCATTCATCGCCATAAAAATTTAACTGGATGTGAGTAAGATGTTTTGAGACAACAATCCATAAAAGAGATTGTCTCGGTAAATTTGCGCAAACTGCTAAAGCCCGGGCAAAAAAAAAACAGCCGACAGCAACCCCGATACCAACAATAACATCCAAGTATCAAATACCAAAAGTGTAAAATAAATTGACGAGCAAACGGTCTGGGATGGTAAGTGGACACCATTGCGATGCCCATTTCATGCTTGATTTTAGCTCAAAACTAGACATAATACAATTTATTACAAGAGATGATCGACGGTACCCTCAACAAACTTCTGCCCAGTCTGTACTTAGGAAAATATATCACTGAGTCAATGGATGTACATATAGAGACCATTTTTACGGCCACGAGGTACCAGGATGTTGTGAAGATTACTTCGAATTCCGAGCCCTTAGAACGGTGCTGAAAAGCGTCGCCACATAAATCCTAATAGATGACAGAATAATAGTAACTGCTAAATAGGTATAACTCAAACTGACGACCCAGGTATAACCGTACGTTAGAAATCTAAACTCTGAACATAACACTATGAGTTTTACGAGTACATCAACTGCGTCGAACCACAACGCCCTAAAATGAGGCTCTTTGTTCAATACGGCACGTTCCAAGCGGTGCTGCATCGTAAAATTAAGAGAGTCCATGACAGTGTTTTGAATGGCCGTTATAGTGATTACTCAGGCGGGATCGCGTTAAAGGAAACGGTTGTTTCACAAAGACACACACTTAAGACTTTCAAACGTACTAATCTAACAGATTCGGTCAATGGTACGTGATGGAGTTTAGCAACGCAGGTGCGCTCCGAAATTGGCGAACACTAGTGGCGAAGTTTCATGAGTGTTTTTGTTTCTAAAGGCACATGAAAATCGACCACGTCGATTCTGATTGTCATCGATATTAGCTGCTACGTCTTATCGAAAACTTTGGTCGGCATAAGGTCTTCCGACATTTGGATCGGTCGCTAATTCCTCTACCAACGCAGACTGATTCAGAACATCGAAAAACACTCCAGGGTCCGGCATTTCAATTTTATCCTCGACCGGAGTATGTACAGACATTTCTCTTTAGTGTTTGCTGTTCTGCTCTGCATGCGAGAGTGTGAGTGAGAATTTTATATAAATCGGAGAGCAAATAAAAATCCACACACCTATACATATTCCACGAGTTCCAGCTAATTGTTTTGTATTAATTTCAGTTCGCAGAAATCTCACCAATACAGATCTAATTTTGTTACGACTCCGTTTCTATTTCTGGCATTACGTTTGGCTTCGGTTGGAAGGGTGTGGTGGAGTTAGCTATTTTTAAACGACGCTTTGCAGTTTACATTTTTATAGGCATCGTCTGTGAATGTCAACGAATAAGTTTGCAATCCTGTTTCATGTTGATAATAACATTAAGAAAGTTATTGCTAATATTTTACATTTAGTGTTTTTTTGTAGCCGTTATTGTTTGTGGATTCTTTTGTGGATGGTCAATTCTCTTCTCTAGACTGTACCCACAATTTTTTTTATTGTAAAGTTATAATGATTCTAATATTAAAGACATTTCCAGTTAACTAACGGGTCTGTTCAAACACATTAGTGAGCTTAGACAATGTAAAAAATGTTAGAGATGAGGAAAGTAAATAACAAAAAATATATGTAAGTCGAATGGGATAAACAAGAAGTTTGCAACAGTAACAAATTGTTCCCGTAAGAAGTTTCTATTAACTGACTTGCCATTATAAAGTATGAAATTATGTTTAGACATAATGCTGGTTACCAACAAAGATTAATTTTTAATTCAACGGGCCCGTAAAAAATTACACTAAGTTAATTGAATGTAACTTAGCATCTCGTACCTCCATATACTGTGACGTCTCGCTCGCGCACAAACTGTCTACATGTCAATCTGTCATTAACCCTAATTGACGTGACCGGGTCTAGTTCAAACTATCAAACCATTTCATTTGTCTACTACTTTACGGAATGAAGTGAGTCTTTTATTTATTTCTATTTTCTAATACAGCATTATTCGTTTAGCGCGGCTATATCTGAATTAAACAATTTAAAAATCAGTAAGGTGTTTAGTTCTTTAAATTTAATATTACACAAAAATTGTTCGGGTCTGTAATTGCTTCTCACATGTGTGTTTATTGTAGAATTATGTACCTTAAAGTGTATTAGGTGTACTGCTGTGGACGTATCAATAAATAATAAATACTTTTTATCTGCCTATCCGTTTGTGTATTTGTCCCAATTTGGATCTTGATGAACCTGCTAATTCAATTTATTGAGAATACCTTTGGTGGGGAACAGCAAAATATTTAACAACGTCCTGCTGAGAACGTTAACACATGCCATCCACCTGTACAGACTGTGTTACTTTATGACCTTATAACGATCTATTATTATGCATGCGGAAATAATGTTCTTCAAAATTGAAAACATTTCAGTGTCTATCATATTATCATAATATGTTAAGTTCATAATGTTAAAAGAGAAAAAAACGTTGTAATGAAACTTAGGTGGGTAATCTCAAAGCAGGGATAAGATCTGTTCCTGGAAATGATATGAGTGATGATCGGAGGGTCGACTTCACTGTTATCACTTCATCTAAACAATCAGTAACTAATATCAAATAGGTATTATATATAAATATTAATTAAGGGACGTATGAAAGATGTTCACGTGAGAACGATTCGATAGACCGTGACCTTTTTTTGTAATGTTTATAATTGTCAGGACAATGGTTGCATCACATGAAATTAGAAAAATACACCGGAAAAATTCTAAAATTTGAATGTTATTTTTGAATTCAAATATATATAATATAAAAATGTTTGACTTTATAAGCCCTCTTCTTATGTTCTTCAATAGTAAATTGCTCCAGTGGGAAGCTGGTGGGTCGCTAGTAGTTTCCAAAAACCGGAGTACTGTATCCCATGACGACATACGGAGTGTTGCTCAGCAACATTTCACATCAAAAACAAAAATTCGTCTAACAGATATATTTTTCTTTTGTCGACTTACAAAGTTAACAAGAAACTTGTTTAAAACATATCTTTTAATCTTTTTAAGTAAAGTAACCGGCCGTAAATTGTGTAGTCAGAGAAAACGAATTAATATTCCGTGATACAGTAACGGTAGAGCAAGTGACGCCGCAGAAACACTACCTAGTCTGTAAGTAGCCCGGCAGACTGCTCACGCCCGGGCGCTCGTCAAGGATAACTTGGGTGTTGAGTGACAAGGAACTGTCCTTGACTGTCCCTTCAGGATGTTCGAGAAAATTCTTGGACTACAGAAATATAAACGATTAATTGACTGCCCAATAGCCTTCTTACCAGAACGTAAGAACCAGAAATTCTTTCCAGAACATATATTCGTAGATTCTTACCGATAATAGATCGCACTAGAATTATTCCCGTATGACGTCAGACTGAGAACTCAATGAAGTTATTGAACCCATTCATAAGCGTTACTCTGGTAAATAAAAAAAGATAACCTTCGAAGGTTTTTATTTAGTATATTACATACTCAGTACACAACAGCAGGTACAAAAATATTTAAAAGTAAAAAAATTCATACCAAAGTGCTTCTTTTTTCTTTTGTTAAATCTATTCCAATAGATCTGCAACAGGGTATGTAAGTAAAATGGACGGAAAGTCATGTCAAAATTTATCATTACGAGCTCAGAAACTATTTCTATAAAACATAATTACTCCCCCTCTCCCTACAGTTAATGAAAGCGGTCTAACAAAATGAAATAGGCTCGGAATGGATTAGTTTAACGTCCGCCATTGATTTATCGTCAAACACCCCGCTTGATTTTAAGCAGAATTGTGACATCAAAACTAATAGAACTGCATTTAAATTTAGCCTTATGCTTTCAAAATATTTATGTGATACGTACGAAGGTTTGTTGTGAATTGATGTAATCGAGTAACATCAGAGGACAGTATGAGGAAGTTAGTTTATATTCTATGAATAACCATGCCATTTATTACTCATTCCTATCATAAATATTAAACCATAACATGAGTTACAAATATGCTAAGTATCACCAAAATCTGCTTAGTTTTTTCCACGTGATACGTGCAGTCAGACAGCCTGACAGACGTAAATACAGGCGAATATAAAAAAAGTTTTGTCGTCTATATCTATATCTACCAAACTGCCCTCGCTTCGCTCCAGAAAACTACGCATTACGCTTAGAAAACTACGCATTACACTTAGAAGTAGATTAGGTTTTCCTCGTTCTTGAGAATGGGAAATATAATTATTTTATTAAGTGGTGCTTACTGCAATACATTAATAAAAACCATAGTGAAATCAGTTGAGAAGTTTCTGAGATTAGAACAAACGCACAGACAAACAGACAAAAATTTCTATTGCTTTAACAAAGGCCCCTAATAATAGTTTTTCTCATATATCCTTCATGTGCCGCAAACGGTCAGTTAGAAGTTTATTACATGTATAGATATAGGTCATCTTTCTTATTTCTTGACCGACAAGGCATCAGTAATAACTTTGGTGTTACTAATGTCCATGGCAGACGGTAACCACTTACCATCAGGAGGCTCGTCTGCTCGTTTGTCGGTTATTTATATAAAAACATACTTTTTAGCAAATAATAACAAAATTCTTTAAAATCAAAACCTCTGCTGACAATTCTATTAAGTATCTGTTCTGTGAACCTATTTTTGCGCCACTTCGAGTTACCGAACGCAATTTGCTATTGGACAAAAATGTTTCCGTTAGCTGTGTGTATCACATTTCAACACTCTGAACTCTGTATTCTACGACATAAGACTTAAAATTGTTAAAAAACCATTTTTCCATGTAACAACGTCAACTTTGTTTAAAAACCTGAAGGGCATACACTCCAAGTCTTTTTGACCCTTTATTAAATATACTTAGTACAGAAACAAGGGTTCTATATAAACTGGAGCTTAAACGTTTCGTATTTCTACTCATTTGGTTTTGTACTCATTTGGTTTGCGTTTACGGTCGACATTTTATGATCCTTTTCTGTATTGTAATACGTTTTACTCCAATGGCATCCATAAAACATCGTGGGAAATGCTTGTTTTAATCTATTTTACGCTTTCCTTTGTTTTGCCCTTGCGTATAAATTTTAATATTGTTCAAGAAATTATCGATATCATTCTCATTTTAATGCATCGAAAAACAACACTTGTTTGCAGGTCAATACTCCAACCTATTTATTTTCTAAGAGCTGTTGTTTACCGTCTGAGATGTTTTGACCACATCGATTCTGTGTCGTAGAGCGGAAACGCGAAATGCATTACGCACGCATAAACAAACACACGTCTACTGTGTTTCTACTGCGGATACAGATAATGTACATTCAGACAGTGGATTAATAAATAAAAAATAAACAGACATCGCAACTCTCGCACTAGGTTTTCGTGTTGTGGGTAGCTTGGACATACACACAAGTGCAGCGACAACCAACACCCTAGAACGTAATATCTATGACTTGTTAATCTCTGATAGTGACCGAAATCACACCCGCGACCCTTCAATCGGCAAAACGGATAATTAACAATTATAGAAAAGGGAAAATTGAATTACACGTAGATTAAAATTACTATAAACGACAGATTGGCATAAGTCATTAAAGAAAAATAATATACCTTCATTATAATACAATAGAGACCCATAAAATGTCGTACTACTGAGTTTCTACTCATGTCGGACACTTGCCAAATGTGGAGATAGACCTCACATACCTTAAAGACTTAAACAGATCGCACCTGTAAGTTTAATGTGTTTTGTAAGATCATATCAGTGCGTCCTAATCGTTATAACGAAATTGTTTTTTTTTTTGTAAAAAGAAGTTTAGTTCTCCATCACAATTTCTTATTCAATTTGTGTCTCAATGAAAATATCGGTATCAACAAACCTGTCCAAACGTTACAACTAATGCAACATTCACTTGTCAAGAAGGAAGTCGTGGATGGCGTGTTGAATGCCATGCACGACTTTTTACCAAGCACGTTCCACGTCAGTGACCCTTGTACTAAAAAGGGCATTTAAATAAGATCCTTTTACCTCTAGAACGCCGACTCTAAGGAAAATTATCACAGCGTAAGATTTTAATCGTGAAATTCCTCCGTTGCAACGTCGAAGACTTAGTAACAGCGAGTGTCAAAACGGGCCGGCCATCTCTCGACAAATAAAACACATAGGTGCAGTTAAAATCATCTACCGCGACACTTTTACCGTGGCTAACTATGCGTGATGATGCCTATGGTGTTCTAGCCTGGTAATGGCAACCGTGACTGCGTACCATCGCGTGCCCTTCGACTTGTTTCTCAGCAATTGAAAAAAATTATCCACCGTAAAGAACAGCTCATAGATACCGGTGTAAAACACTAAATAAAGTTGCATAACACAGGTGATAGATTACAACTGAACGTCGATAAATTCCACGTTTAGGAACAGAGGTCATAGGACTTAAAACATCCTACGGATGAAAACAGATGATAGACCTAAATAAGAACAATAATAAGATGTATCTTGTGTCGTGATTATGAATCGAAATATAGTATGTATATGTATAGAGATGGAAGATTGACAGGCTTATCTGTGTGTCGAATGTTGCCTGTCAAGAGTTTCTCCTGTCACCGCAGTGTCACCATGAAAATAATCTGCATCGAAAAAATAATTGCCAGCGACCGTTATATTTAAACGTTTAGTCTGTGCAAGTATATTAATTTAAATTCACATGTTACGCATAAATCAGGTACGCATCGAATGCGACATTCATACGTCATAATTGCTTCTACTATAGATCATTTTATAAAGACGTTCGTCATACATGTAATGAATATATATATATATGTATATTAAACACTTCTATAATATCATATAGTGACGTTTTACCATTCTGTTGACGGTAGAATAAGAAATAAGCCTTTTGTTTATTGCTTCAGATGTATGGAAATGATGTCATCGTGTTCCACTATAAACAGAAAAAGTGTTTCTTTAATTAAGTGTAGCACTGACCTTTCACGTTTTCACCATTTGTTGACATACAGAAATAATATTAGTGTGCTAGCAATAAGTAAACAGGGATGCAGCTTACCCGGTTTCAAATGGCTTTTTATGGTAACAGACCGCTAACGTAAAGACCGTGCAAATAATTGTAAATTGTCACTACCACAACTACAATCTGGGGCATCAATGACATGTTACTGAGCAAAAGGAAGCATAAGCCGTTCGTTAGCTGGCGCTCAAGCTTTAGAACCGAAGCCTGTTAAAGATATTATACGGTTTACTTACTTTTAGCAGTATGGCATCCAGTTATAAGGCCTCATCAACATAATTATCGACAGGATTACAGCGTCATCCAAAAGAAGGGGCAACTGCATTGCCTCGTCCCTTCAACTGTTCCGTAGAGTGCACGGAGACTGTAAATCATAACTTCACTATAACCTAGTTGAACCTGAGCGAAAATCATCATTCAGCGATAGAAACAAAGCCGCTCTTCTGTATTACGATGAGAGATATTTGATTAGTGGATAGTAATAGCATAAGGTCAAGTTCAATGACTCGTCGTGTTCATTGAGCTGAGCCCTTGAGCCGCGCCCGCTCGTACGAGGTGCTTGCTTAGTGACGCGAACGAATGAAACCCGCTTGGCATGACTTGAATGAAGATAAACTTAATATTATCGTAAGCCTTTGAGTTGTTAGATATCTAGAATTTTGTTACAGATCATCAAGGGCAAATACTTACCTTGGCCTGAAGCCTGAACCAGTTAGACCTTTTTATCTTCCGCCAGCGCCAGTTGTAAATTGTAATTCGTTCGCATTTTTTATTTATAGAAGCAATCAAGGGTATGATGTCGATCGTCTTAACCGGCTACTGTAGTTGGTGGATATAACTGAGTGTCTTACTTCTTACTTCTTACTTGAGTCTCTTACAAAATCGCTGTGGTGTTAGGCTCCGATCCGCAAGCGATTCTGCAAAGCTTTTGTTTGCTTCTAATACCGATTTTTTCTCAAGATCAGTGAGACAGAGACCGAGGAAATTAGAAGTTTCGAATTTTCCTTCCGATAAATACCTACGCATTAACTTCGCTGAAATTAAAATGGGGATTTTACCAAAATATTTTATTTAAATTACATATAATATTGTGTTATGTGTATGGTTATAACGAAACACAATTGTTTATAAACTTTTTGAAATTAGTTCTCTAAATTATTATGAAGATCTTATTAAGTTCTATGACAAACAAAAATAGTGAATTAGGGCCTACTCCATAGGCGATATTTTATAGAAATACATTATCCTTCACAAACTCACTTCGTTGGTCTTCAATTAGCGAATCCAAAGTACACATGGTTATAATTTATAGCACCTTATCAACATAACAAATATATTGTGTGAATATGACCTTCATCGGTAATACGCACTAACGATTACCAAAAATTATATTATTAAAAAAAGAAAAAAGTCTTTGTCTGTCTGAATTCTTTAGTCTCAAAAACATCATTTACACAAACAAGTTATCACACTATTGTTAGCAATAGAAAAAGTGATTGAAGAGGAAAGTTAATTTGTATGGAATACACACGAAGAAATCACAAAACGCCTAATATAAACAAGTAACTATTTCAAAGTGTGCTGTTGTTATTTGTGAATGAGAGAATCAAGTATGCGTAATGCGTAGTATATCCATCTGTCAGCCTTTCATAGTCCACTGCAGCCTTTCATAGGCCTTCTAAGCGTTACTCCGACCGCTCCAGGGACCTCTGAATCCAACGGCTCCTCGCAGTTTTCTTCAAGTCATCAATCCACCTGGTCTTACATAGTAGTATATAAATAATAACATATATAAATCATGAGCATATGTAGCTGTACCAGATCCCCTGTGATCATACTATGACAATTGCATAACGCGAATAGATAAATAATTGTTAAGAAGTTGTGAGGTAACATGAAAATTAACATTATAATATCTTGATTTAAAATTTTGTGTTGGTGTATCAGCACTAATAGCAAATAATAAGAGGATGGGTCAAGTTCAATGACACATCGATCGGTGATGCCGCCCAGTGAGCGAGCCGCGCCCATGCGCTTGTCTATGGCTGGCTGGTTCCTGGTTGCACTCCACTGGGTGTAGAGTGTCAGAGACAACTTGTCTATGAATACAGAGTATTAATGTTCATTTATTAACTCATATTATCGTGTTTTATACCGTATGGTAAGACTCTTTAGTCTGCCCGTCTTGCTACCATCCTTATAAAAGTCGACCGTCATTCGATGAAAGGGTTTATCGCAATACTAGACTGTATCGCTTCGATGACCTTCCTGATGCTCTGATGTCAATCGTTAGCGGTGACCAATTACCATCCACAGATTTATCTCATCGTTTGTTTATCATTAGCAAAAAAAAATTGATTTTACGTAACTTCGGATAAAGAAGGTATAAACATCCTGAATTGATGGAGAAGTTATTTTGAACACAGAGTCAGTATTGCTTATGCCGTTCGAATGCTAATCTAATAAAAATGACTATCATACAGATATCATACTGTACACCTTCCTTTTTTATCCGAAGAGATTTTCAATGCGTTAGTTACAAGAAACACTATTATTGTCTGTTGGGCGGAGATTCCTGAATTCAATTTCCAGTCTATTGTTTGCTATATTTTTTACATTTTACCTGACAAATAAATGTATGTAGTCGAGTCTTTGTTGTTCTCTGTACATTCATATAGTGTGAAAGTGTATATTTTTATGTAGCTGTTAGCAGTGGCATGGTGTCAACGTCACTTTCCCCGAGGAGACCATGAGCAGCGACTGAAAGATCGCAGGTTAAAACATTTTAATATTGTGTAACGTTTATTAACTGCGCCTGTCGTCGACGGTTACGATCGATCTTTTGGTTATATCTAGGTTACTTCAGTCCAAGAGTTGGTCGACGATTCGTGAAAGTCTTCGATAAGAACTCAAAGTAAATATCGTTAGAGATCTTTGATTGGTCACATTTAAGATTCGGATTATATTTATTTCGGATTTATACAATCGAATCGCTAACTATAAAAACGTTAGATTTTTTTATTTTTAAAGATTTAGTTCTAGGCGTGTTGATACCTAAATTAAGACCTACGTCTCGTTAGGTTCGTGAAATTAATGTGTTTTGGAAATTAACGACTCTGTAACCGATAAGGTTTTCCTGAAAAGTATGAGTGGTAGATGCAGAATCCTCTATATTACTAACTAAAAGTTACTACATAATAGCAATACCGAGGCTGGATCAAAAATGGTAGTGTGAAAAAACAACCATAACAAACAAAGATAAGGAATCCAATAAAACATTATATTGTGCAATACTCAAACTGTAAAACTACTGTCATAAATGAACCTAGACTTTGTCACGTAACTACAGTAAGTAATGTAGTAAAATGACACAACAACTATCACATTTTAAAGACCTCCAAAATGACCGCTGACCTATTGACTATTACGAGTCGCAATGATCTCTGAGAGACGATCCATCACTACGCGGTATACATGACGTGACCATTTTTTAACTCTCAGATCAGGACGCCATTATTAATTATTCTAAAATAGAATAATTCTTGACTCTGCTTTGGTGGACTGGTTTTGTTGATTTCCTTAATAGGCAATTTTTGTTTAATATAGTCATACTACAAGTGACTTAATCACGACGCCGGCGACAGACAATAGATGACACGCTTATGTCAATATCATCAAAGCGGGACATTTTGTGGATTTTGAGGACAGTGGGACTCATTCTTTAAAAATGAAACTGTCCTTCGTAAAGCAGTTCGCATGGTCACGTTAGATATACACGATGAGTTAACTTATATAATCCCTCTAATCATCGTCTCACTAAACTGTTAATTAAATTTAAATACAATATTAAAGACTGATTATGTCATTCAATCATCTGTTGGCGTACTTTGTGTATATTTGACTGGATATGACGATGGTTTTATATGTTTAAAATATTTATATGAATCGTCTAAGAAGCTACTGCCGGACTCTTTTGATGTTATTATCACACAAACTAGCAAATAAACAACCTAATAGTTTTTATTTTAAATTAAAATATCCAACAAATGTACGACAAATTGAATAGATTCGCTGTAAAACATTATATTAAGGTTAATCTCAGTTGAATGCTGACAGGTACGTAACTGACAGGTAAGCAAAATTGCAACCCGTTGGTATTATGTATATTTTATATTGGCAACACTGGATACCCGTTGCGCAACCACGCATTGCTATTAAGTTGTAACTAACCTAAACAATTAAATATGTGAAGTAACGTCAAACAATTTTCTTCAACCCCGTACTCTCACTATGACAGTTTTGAGTAAGCATCATAATCTGACACAACCATAAGTTTTTTTTACATACTGTAGAATAATATAATGGTCGAAATTCAACCCTAATCGCTAAATAAGGTTCTGTTATTATTTTACTAATCACACAGCTGCCAAAGAAAAGAAAAGAAAATCGGTTGACAAACTGATTCGAAAAAGATACAGAACTGTTTGTTTTTGCTCAGTTTTTATATAGATTTAACTGGATTATACAACTAGCTCAAAAATATCCTAAAATCGCAGTTTTATTCCACCGTTACCTTTAACCAAGTGGTACAAGCTTGGCTCAAATATACTGTCAACCAATATCTTTATTACCGGCTAGAATTACCCACATTACATAATTAACTGTCGATCATATGTAAATATTATTGCGATCATTCTACCCAAGGACATGGAAGTACTCAAGTAACAAGCGATACAGAAATCACATAATGGACGTTATTAAACTATGCAATGCAAGGCAGACCTCAGATCGTAACGAATGATGTTAATTTACAAACAGACGCCTTTTATACCGCTCTACACGTGTTCGAGTTTACATCCAGCGATGTGTATACGGCGCGAGGAGAAACAACGAGGACATTGGACGATAATAACAACCTTTTAAATTAATTAAGGTGATAATAAGACGTATGACACCCGGTATTCAGTTTTCATTTAAGGAAGCATCTCTTCAACTGATAACAGTGTAATCTATACCGACGTTATAAAGCCTGCTTTTGTCAGTTTGTGTGTACGCGAAGGGTAAATCCCGAGCCATGGCACCTTATTGAAAAAACCATATACCGTTTAAAAGGTACATAATTCCGGGTGAACATAAGCTATATATTATGGATAAACATAATTAACTGATAAACCCGTACGAAGCGTACGGACCGCTAGTCTACATATACATAGATAGGCAGACAAAAAACTTCAGAACCTTTTTCTCTTGTTCGTCCGCCGACTTGCTTTTTTTTTTGTTGGTACCACAAAATTGGATCCTCAAAATAGTTAAAACATATTAAATGCACACACCAACAGATACTCACCCACGCACACAAGTTTGCAATGACGTAGAATGATATTTGTTATGGCTATCTCACACGTGTGACGAGTCGAGCAGGAGCAGATCCATTTATAGCGATACCGGCAGAAGATAAGCAATAAAAAAGGGTCAAAGACGCACTGATGGACGCCAACTGTACATATAGGTCGTACTTATATTTCGTAGAGAAGATTATAAAAACATACATATGTAAAAAAGTAATATATTTTTTAGAAAAACTCGGTTTGTTACTAGTAAATATAAAATTAACTACATTAGACGATACAATTTTTTACAAACATATAAATATGATATTAAAAAAATATCAAAATATTCCGCAAACATTACTTTGGTTTGTGTTTTCTTTTAACATAAATTTTAACTAAACTCAAAATAGCATGACTATATATAACAACAACTACTAATAAAACAGAACTGTATTTTATGTGAGAAGTTTTTTATCTGTTTTTAAGTGGCAAACAGACTGACTCGAGCATTAGCTTAATTTTAAGAGTTCCTTACCTACTTGACTAGTTACAGCCCTCTTAGAATCAACCATAGTATTTTTAGCGTTTTGCGATTGCAACTAAGCAGTACTAAACAGGTCCTGCGCTTCCATTTTTTCCGGTACCAGCGGCGCCGGTGATGCCTTTGATACTACAGACATGGCCGTAACCACTTACCATAAGATGACCAAAGTGCTCTGTTATAGGCCATGAAACAAAAAAGTGTATTCCCCACTTCCTTCGTTCATTCATTCATTCATTGATGCCTTTAGAGGAACGGATGACCTTGCAAGGGTGGCGGTGACCACTTATCATAAAGTGTCCATTTATCAGCCATTTTTACATAAAAAAAAAACAGACAAAATAGTTAAAATTATCGTTTATAATCTACATATCTCTTTACAAATCATCTCTTAATTAAGGTAAAGAACTGGAATTTCCAGTTTGTGAAGTCAAATTCCATTATCACTGATAATTATAAAAAAGCTTGTTTGACTGTAATGCGTATTATTCAATCAAGTTAAACAATTGGTCATTCAGATCGCGTATTGGATGGGATCGGAATGCGATCGCTGTCAGGAAATTCACACAGAATAATGACTACATTTTCGATGTCAGTGTCTCGATTTCGCATAATGTTAATGTAATTACTCTGTGATGAGTGTGAGCAGTCCAGTGTAATATTGTCTTTTCAGGAAATTCCTTCGATGTAGCCCGTGAAGTTCGAATTTTCTTTAGGTTTCGTAAATTTCAACCGTTTATACAGTAGTAGGTATAAAGCGCGTCACGTTCTAAGACGACTTCATGATTTTGGTATAATATTCTAAGTAATAGAGCAGCAGTAACGTTGTATTAAAGCTACATTTTGAGGCTTGTCGGGCCTCCATATAACCAAGAAGAAGAAATATCGACCTTAAGAGTGAAAAAAAAAAACTTTGGTTTGTTAAAATATTTACTAGTTTGATAGCGGTCTTCAAAAATCCAAATTCGAATCTTACGTATTAAAAATCAATTATAACTTGCCTGGTTGGAGGACAACATCGTGAAGAATCCTACACGGTTAATATGTAATATTTCCAAAATATTTTCAAAAGTGTATAAACACTTACAACCCTCACTGGCCGCCGAGACGGGCTACGGCCTTAACAACTCTCGTTAGAGAAAACCCGAGCCCAACATTGGAACACTTTTCAGTCGTGCTTCGAGACAAATGAGCAGCAAATAAAACTTCTTTGATCCGCGTTCAGTCTCGTTCGGCCTGCGGTGGACGCTACCAGGAAACTACGAGAGTCATGGAATAATAAACATTACATTACACGTTGCACAACTGAGTGCAGTTCAAAGCGTGAACTCGCTCGTCCACCGCCCTTGTTATCGGACACTTCAGTCTGTATGGCTGAAGCCGAGGAGTTATCCGTCTACCTATTTCAGTTAATGTTCTCCAGAGTTACATTAAAGCTAACATTTGCAAGATTTTGTTCGCAATATGTTATAATTTCAGGCATTCATATTTATCGTACATAAATTCAGGGAAGATTTTTGTCTTATTTTTCGTAAATACGTTTACATTGCGTAACAGTTACGTTTAGATTACGTGTTACACGTCAGAAAATAAAAATTATAAGTAGAGTAACTTATGCGACGTTACCAATAACAATATTATTTTCTTTCCAATTTCATTGGACGTAAAGCACATGGATTCATACTTTATTTATAACACTATAAATGCATTTGAACATTAATTTTGTGTCAAAGCATTGAATTCACTGTTTATTTATTGCATTAAGACTTTTAGTATTACTAACCACATTTTAGGTATATGTCATTCGAAGTGTCCGTAAGAACCTCTATAGAAAATTATCTCTCAATAAAAACCAGGCCTACAAAATACAATATATATTGTATTCAGAGAGCCCCGACACGGAGTGGTAAGTTGGCGCCAGTTAGTTGACGTCTCTGTCTCGCAGTCAACTTCTGATTGTTGACCGATGTAATACATCAATCATTCAACAAAAGCATTAGAAAAATAGTGTACACATATGTCATGTCTAGTGAAATATTTATTTAAAATTTATGACATACATAAATACACATAGAGTACAAACGTTGCAAGTATGACGGCAATGTTAAATTCAGCATTTTCGTTTCCACCATCATTTGGATATTTCGCAGTCGCAATCTCGCTGTTTGCTTAGCAACTAGCAACATTAATTATCTGTGGAGTGAAGTCGCTAATTAGCAGGCGCTGCGCAAGTCACTGTTAACACCCACACGTACGCGTTGCATGTATCTACCAAACAAGTCTGTGCGCCTGGGTACTTCAAGCGCAAACACCGTGTAATAATTTGGCGTTCTTGCATTGTCAACCAGTCTATATGTATGAATCTATTTATTTTTATGCTAATAAACAGAATGGAAGTAAGAAAAAAACATAAATAAACGTACAGAAATAAATAACTCATTAGTATTTGTAACTATTCAACAATATATTAAATAGTCAGTATATTAAAAAAAATATTTGATGATCATTATTTACTTGAGATTGTAATTTATTCAATCATTCATTCAGTTCTTGCCAGGCCTGAAATTGTCTATTACTAATTCGAATTAATAGTTATATTTGTTTACCAAAAAACACAGATTCGAAAAAACCGACCATAGATTGTATTGTTAGATAGCAACAGTGAATCCATCGATTTGTCGTCAGAAGAACTACCGACGCTGGTTAACCACTACCTGCAACAGTCCGCACTGCAGCAACGTACTAGAATACGCTACATACATGACATATGGCTAGCAAGACCCTAATGCTGCTCCCGGGGTCTACACAGTTGCTAAACTCAACTATGACGTTAGCAGACAAAGCTTTGGGTGCCTAGTTGCGAAATAAATAATGTACTCCGGAGAGAGTTCACAGTCCAATAAGACGCCGCGAGCTAAGAATATCGCGAAGACATTTCAATGGCAATTTAAGCGTTCGGTTATACAAGCCGGATAACTTTTTGCGATATCCAATATGTTAAATTAATTAGGGGCTTTTCTTCGAGCAAAATGTCAAGAGAAACGTCGTGTCTCCTCACGATTTAAGCGGTAAAAGTGATGTTCGCGACCTGCGCTGATTTGTATCACTATCACGCGCGTGTTTCGTTTGTTTATTCATAGCAATAATGTATTGCCTGAGATGGAACACATATCCGTATAAATTAACGTAAAATCACAAAATAAACATCCTGATGGTTTTTTTATGTTGCCAACACTGAATTATGAACTTAAAACTATAATATGTATATAGAAAATTGGGAAATTAAGGAACAGTGTATAAACAGAGGCCGAGAAAACCTTAAGAGCGTTACACAATTTATTATTTCTGCTCGGCATCATTATGTAAGACGGTTGTCTCTGATTAACATACTTAATGAGCTTTGTAAATATATTTATAACATACGGCTGCACACAACCCGTTCATCATTGAAGCAGTCTAGGGACTGGAATCGGTATAATTTGTACTGAAGTAACTAGACTTTTTTAATAAATTATAAAACCAGTTTCAAAGATTATATTTCAACATGTATCCAAATTACTTTTACGACAATTACACAAAATCGAATTATAAATAACTAAAACAATAGCCCAAAATGTTCTCAAAGTCCATTACTAGTACCACCAACTACATCGGAGTCACATCGAAACGTTGCGTATTACGTGTTATGAAAGTCGATCATCATTTTTCAACAGCGGGTTTCTGCTTAAAATTTCTCTCATTACTCATAGACACATCACATATCTATGATAACATTATGGAAACTGCTTTAAGTAACTTGCATTACGATATATAATAATCAACGTATACTACTCATACTAATGCCATAAAGACTCGCCTGTAAATAGTCCAACGCAACGTAGTAATTTCGACACATTATATATCGATATAACGTGGTGGATATAACGTATCACATTTACCAACCGTAAGCATTTTGATGTTGGTAAGTACAATTGCCTCATTTTACTACGAATCGAAAAATACATAGGTTTGCACTAAATTAGTAATAACAGTAATAATCGGGTTCCGTGTTGATATCTTGGCTGGCTTTGCGAGGGTGGTCATTTACCATTGAGCGACCCAGCTGCTCGTTTGTCGGCTGTTTACATTAAAAATAACCTTTTTTCTTAATATTCCTTGAATGATCTTTAGTTTCATTAAATTTCATATGTTTAGAGGTGGTAGTACCTTTGTAAGTTTCTCTTGGAGTTGGGTGAATATTAGAAATGGTTTTTGAACTTTTTAAAGAAGAGTATCAGGTCCACTACTCTTTAAATTGCATCAATGTAAGTCCTCGGGGATATCCCCGATTGAAATATATATTTTGATATGGTTTTTTTTATATCAATAGCTAACAAAGGACCAGGCAGGACCCCCAGAAACACTCGAATCACCAAAGGCATCGTCGATGCGTTGGTGACTACATAAAAAAAAAGCGGACAACCGGCTAATTATGCGTACTTCTCGGAATCTATTTATTTTAGTTTACTGTAAACCTATGTTGAACGTACAAGTATACGGTTACACGATGTGAGTGGAATCAGAGTTAATGTTAACATTGTTATTTTAGTTTTTTTCATTGTGATGTAACTTGTGGCATATCACAATAAAAAAAATTACGAATAAGTTCCAAGTTACTACTAAGTTATTACGAACATTTGCATTTATCGAATTTGTCCATAATTACAAAACAGGCTCAAATATCAGACAAATTACTTGAAATCACTCATTAATCGATTTATAAATTCGTTTAATGATACCCGTTTTCTGTGTAGGTGGTCAATCACCACTTGCGTAAATGCAAGTAACGGTCGGATTAAAATCGAATTCACGCCGTTCTACTTTACGACAGGCTCGTTTGGGACATCATTGAAACTTACCTTGATATTTTTGGGGACCTTACACACGCACCGACGCTTATTAAACCTATTTTATGAAACGCTAGCTGTTGTATTACTAATTTCATTAAACAATTGCTACTCACTAGCGCCACCTATTTGTTTTTTTAATTTCAAAGTTTTATTTATTATTACAATCGCTAATGTCCAAACTACGATCGCTATCTTAACATTGAAGGCACATTACACATAGAGTCAACAATGCAGCTAAGTAGTCGAGATCGACTGCATTATTGACCGTGGGTAGATTGCACAAAGATCACGAAAGTGCCCCTGTTACTCATTATGCAAGAATAATGTGTGTGTACAAGTCGCTTTACACGCCGTTGACATAACTGTATTTCTGTTAACTAAACATCGTTACGAATTTTGTGTCAAAATGTTAGAAACGTGCGCAGTCAGAGAAACCGGTGGCTCGGAGTGTTTTAATGTAATGAACGATAAAATAAATTACCTGGTAAAGGCCACCAAACCAAGTACCAACGATCGTTTTGGTAATTATTTAATCTCGCAACAGAAAGCCGGTACCAATAATCTATACTAATAACAAAACTTAAACCGAGCCGAATTTGTACATTATATCTTTTCACCTACGGAAATTGATCTCGTCCCGCAATACGAGTATATTGAATAGCGAAGCAAAGGGCTTAATATTTATGTCGGCTCTGTAGGCCAACTGGCAGTGCAGTTTAGTAAGCTTTTAAAAATATTTGATGGATTGGTATAGACTTTCACCCCAATTCCATAAATAGCAAAATAAGAGAAAATACATAATAACAAGCTGACTCCCCAACCGTTAACTCAGCAAATTATTTGAATATGGATCATGTTGTTGTATAAATACAGAATTAGTTACAGCGCCATCTATTAGCGCCCCCTTTCCCTAAAGGGGGTCACATCAGATGTCGGCTTCAAGGCCTCCAGGCCAAAGCCAGCCTCGGGTGGTGTTTAGTGGGTAGGCCCCTAGGTTTCTCGGGAGTCCCATATAACCAGCGCAGCCGGCTGCGCTGGTATGCTATGAGCATTCACCACCCCCCTCCCCCGCTTCCCGGAGGGTAGCCCTTTTTCCAATTGTCTGGGCGCAAAAAAAAACAAAAAAGCGCCATCTATTGACTCCTGACATAGCCATCAACAATCGTCACACGAAATAAGTATACCAGAATTCTAGGAAGATCAACTTAAGTCCACTTAAGTCTACTTACACAAGCAGCAATATTTCTTATAATCGAAAGCTTGCCAACTCTAACCAGAAACATAATTCCAAGACCTCACGATCAACCATTCCACTTATATCATGCTTATCAAACATAATGGTATAATCGTAAATCGTAAATCGCAAAAGTAGCTTCATTTTTTTTTTCTACGAATTTAAATTTTACGCACCAAAACGCAACACAATTTTTATACAGTCAAAACTCCTTCGGCAATGCTTTCACAGTACAATCTATACGATTCTAAAACACTTTACCTACAGATCTCAGAAAGTCACCTATCAAAACCTACCATAGACAATTCCGGCATCGATATTTAAAGCAACTGGTATAAGTCGTAGCTTGTGACGATATGAGTGAATCTTAAGTTAACGATCAAATTACGCAACTTCGTCGGGAGTTTCGTAGTTGGAAAAAAAAAACTCTTAGCGTTTCCATGCTTTGGGGGACATTAAGCAGTGGATCCTAGCTGTTACTTGTTTGCTAACTATTTGTCAATCATAAACCTTGAGGAACTGCGACACTTACGATATTTAAACTGTATTCACGTCTTGTATTCACGATTTTCACCATTAAAATAGAGTCGAAATATCGGTAACAATAACAATCGTGAGTACTTGTTACAGTTAAAATGCACAATAAACGCGATGATATCCTCCTTAATTACTATGAGTACTTATCAAGTTGTGTTTAAAAGATCATTGCCAGACTATACTTTTTGGAAATCTTTCTTTTTTTTTCTTTATACCTTTCCTTATTTATTTTTTGGTAGATAACACTTCAGTGAGTGTCACCGCTGTCAATGAGTGACGGTGACTACTTGCCATCAGGTGGCTCGTCTACTCGTCTGTCGGCTAATTACATTAAAAAAAAAGCAGCCGGTTATATATGGTTACAAAAATTCCACTACCAACGTACCACCGGTGCAACGTAACACAATTTAACCGTTCTAGTGGTTACATGTAACCACACGCGCAAGAATTGGTGTTGTTATTCTCAGAGCACTGCAAGTAATTTCTTCTGCATGCATTCCCAGAAGTGTTTAGACACCGTCCGAGTGATAATTCGCAGTCGGCGACTGTAAACTGTTCCGTGGTGTCGGCGTCTTGCCAAAGATGGGTATCGGCGGGATTAATGGCAGAGCAACGTGGGCAAAATAAAAATCAGTATGTGGCGTAAATAAGTATTGCTTGGTCTGCTATTTACATTCTGTCGTAAATCGAAAGAGTTATGAAGAAAATTGCAATTTTATCAAAGCTAAAAGCAAACCTAGCAAGGTTATAATTGTATAACCTGGTTATTTGGTTGTATTCTCCACTTAGGGCACAAACACTGCCCGCGATTCTAAATTTTGGAAGTATGCGTACAAGTTATTATTTATTAGGTCAGACACAAATGAATGTGGTAACTTGTTCACACGGGTATGTTAAGGTTCCCATTTTTTTTTTCGATTTGAGGTGCACAACGAGATGGTTGTTATCTAACATAAGAAGTAGGATTCACTTACTTATATGTATTTGACCCATGAACTCCACCACTCGATTCTACATTAAGTTTTAAGGATTTTTTCACCATAATTATGTTAACATGGAACAAGTAGTTTGCAACTTCGACCTATTTAATTCTTGCTTAATATTTGGATGTAATCTGTAATTTTATTGTTATTCATTTATGATTACAAAAGCGTTCATACGTTTCCTAAATGCCGAAGTAACTTATAAAGGTGGCGATCGCCTTTATGATCTTCTGACTGTATACTTTCAATCCATTCCATATCTAGTGTAATAAAATATACATATTATTACGACCAGCAACTGGTGAATTGTAGGTCTGTGGATGCTGGTTGAAAACAAAAATCGTTGAGTAGGTGTTCCAGTCCGCCCACGCTCCACGTGGAACGAATGCAACGTTCGAAAAGTTTAAAATTTAAATCGTCCAAATAAAATGAGACCATGAATAACCTGTGTATATCGTTTATAAGACGGATTCGCGGTAAAACCGATTTCTTGACGGTGTTGCCACTACACCGGTTAAAATAAAGTTTAAAATGCTATTATTGTTGTACTGTGCAGCATGATAACCAAACTCTGTGTTTTTAATAAAATGTAGTAAAAAGTTATCAATATAAAAATTACTTTTTTATTTAAAACGTTGAAACGTAAATTAGAAAAATATATCTATTAATTCTATTTAGCAAAAAATGAATAATATAGTGGATTCAATTAAGATGGTGATAGAATAAATCAAAAATCAAAATCAATTTAAGTCCTCGCTTTCGTTAAAAGTTGCTTTGTTGATATTAAATTATTAGGTCAAGCGAAAATCTGGTTTTTACACAAAACATGTCGTTTTCAAAAAGCGATTAAGGTCGTGTTTGTCATTCTTTTATGATGTTTATTTTCACCTAAATGTAAAAAAGTTCACGTATTTAAGATAAACTCATGTTTTCGCCTCTGGCTGACATTGTTGGTATTTTTAAAAGGAAACTTAACTAAATCTCATCGAGCTGTAGTCAAATTATAACTGTGAAAGGATACAAAGGTGTGAAGTCACAGGGAAATTGTGAAGTGGCCTCAACTTATTCTGGTTAATGAAGGGCACGGAGTCACAGTTAAAAAAAAATGCTCAAATCGTAGTCCATCATACTGCACCTGCGAATAAATTGTTGGAGTTAATGCCCAAAAGGTTTTTCCCTATAACGAGATGAATCAACAGATATTTACCTACTTATGACTGATTAAAGCCTTCCATTATCAGCGCTAGTGTTAACATCAAAAAATTAATTTCATTCGTCTTTCCGACCTCGTAATATTAGTAATATGATATAGAATATCTAGTTAATGAATATATTTAGGTGCATAAATTGCAATTTATTATTTGATAGTCAGTGGCGGATTTGTAGTCTTGGCCGCCCTAGGCTCCAAGACATGTAGTCAGTACCAGCCGTCTCTTTCTCAGCGCTCATCGTATACGCGTAGACTACTTTTGAATCTTGGTCACGATGGGCCACCCTATCACGATTGACCAGCCTAGCACGAATGACTGGCCGAGGCCAGGGCCTACTAGGCCTTAGGGCAAATCCGCCACTGTTGATAATCATTAAAACTACAAATGAAAAGAATATAAATTCTTATACAACGGGTATAAGGTACTCATTATATTGAAATCTTTGTCTATTGTCAAAATATATATCACAAGATTAAATCGATATTTAAAACGACAGGAACTTTTTCTGACCACACTTCGTTAGTCCAATCGTAACACTATTCTTTTTTCCAAGGGTCTCAATCAACGCTTCACGGCTTTTACATCTGACAAAAGCCTAATCGCCAATTACGCTAACAAAGAAACCGTATTAGACGCATCAATTCATCTTAATTTTATTGTCCAGATCGAAAACTTTCTCCAACATGTGATGTAATGAAGCGCGATTTTAGGCGCCATATCCGAACGTACTTTCGAAATACGTTATGGAATATTCGATTCAAAATCAAGTTCAATGACAGATGTCAAACATGGCGCGATGCCACAGAACTCGTACAACACGGCGCTCAAGTGACATTTTATAAAAACTTTTAGATTTAAACGCTTTG
Organism: Megathymus violae; assembly: GCA_003671415.1. Classification (NCBI taxonomy): domain Eukaryota; kingdom Metazoa; phylum Arthropoda; class Insecta; order Lepidoptera; family Hesperiidae; genus Megathymus; species Megathymus violae. The sequence goes on from PDGT01000002.1 coordinate 9,281,045, forward strand.
AGAATAACAGTATCCAAAAGTACATTATTTATATCTATAAACATTCAGAAATATTTAATTTAGTTTTTAAATCAGCGAAATTGCTTATCGTTAGTTCGTTATTCAGAGAACACATTGGGAACCAAACGTCACAAAGTCATATAACAAAACAGATAATCATAATTGATGAAATTACAAAATAGTAATTGCTAATAGTAATTGCTTAAAATTTATTATCGATATCGCTTGCAGCCGAGAGCCGCCCGTTTCGTTTCGACTAGTTACGAAATATTTTGATCCATGGACTGTCAACTGACTGGAATGACATATGTCGTGTACTTTCTCCCAAGTTCATTGCGACTGATACAACATATATTATTACGCCAAGAGGATCGCGACTATTGAGATGGACCGTTGCGACATAGGATCACTATAATATTGAATGATAAAGGTTTATTTATTGTCACTTGCAAGAGACCAGTCTATAAGAATTATTCTAATCTTATTATTAGATGTATAATTAACCCAATATCCATAGTCATTGTAAAATAAAAATAAAAAAACAAATCTAATTAACCCAGCCCTTGAATCGTAACAAATTTATCAGATATCTTACGTCCAATAAACATTCAACCATTTTTTAATATACCTAAATAACCATTAAAAATGAAATAATAAATTAATATACGATTATTAAGTAAGGACTGGATAGGTTTTAAAAGTTGAGACCATTGAGTAATATTACCTATTAAAATTCAATTCAAAACCATTTAAGTAAATACACTTATACCTACACGTTTTTTTTGCTTCAATCACCGTTTCGAAAAGGTTATTTAACATCGAGGAGAAAAAACGGTGAAAGAATCTCCTCAGTGTATCTTTAACAACATATACATATAGCAATTACAAAGTAAGTTTTTAACCTGCTCGGAACTGGTTTCGGCACTGTTATTTCCAGACGTCCATGGTTTTAATATATTCATCTATAACATAATATCCTAAATCTACAAGCTGTGCTTTAACGCGTCGCTTATAAGTTTCAATAGGTAACTCACGTATGTATGTATATATATAACCGAACTGTAAGCCCCCTTAAAAACGCTGAACGTTTTGAAGGCGACATGAAGGGGTAGCCGAATTATTATTAAATTAAATTAAGTAATATATTTGTAACTAATCCAAAAAAGATCAAATGTACTTTTTTAAAGGGACGTAGGATGTGATGAACGGGAACGATTTTTTTTACATAAAAAAGTTAATGCTTGACAACAATCCCAACTGTTGGTATGTGGTAATGAAGTCTAAGATGTTGAACTTGGTAACTAATAAAAGATCCTATTCACTCACCTCTTGAAGACTCCCACACATTACGTTTACGTTGGAGTTCGTCAAGCTTTAGAATATGTAAATTACATTTCATTATGAAGTTGACACTAAATAGTTATAAAATTCTGCTTCGTGTAATTATTATATTCGACACTAGATATCACTTTACCGTCTTCGAGTCTTGGAACGTTGAGGGAATGGTGGGCGAAGTAAGTAATAAAATGTAAGTACCGTTACAAAAATTATTGAAAGATAAATTGCCAGCAATTTGGCAAATCACAGTTCAAGACCGAGGACGCACCGCTTCGAGCGTATATTTATTCAAAGGTCTGCATGTCTGCATGCAGACTACCTTGTAATGACTTTTCTCTGTCGAATAAGGGTCCCAGGTTCAATTCCAGGACAGACATTTGTTTAATAAATATTGAGTCCTGAATCTTGCTTGTTTTAGGATGTCTTATTTGTTTACGTCGATAACACCGGCACTTAAGAAATTGCGGAACTGTGTGTTTTATAAGTGTACGAGTAAAGAATATATCTCAAGATTAATTTTAAAATAAATATTCAATGTTCTTCAGGCATGCATTATTTCAGAATATAAAATCATCGTATTAATAGTACTATAATACAATAACGCAATTGCGTTAGAACAGAAAAGTTTGTATGCGATCATTATGTACGAGTAGATACATCGGAGGGGTTGTTATCGACCGAAGGCGGAACTTACCCCAAAATTTACACAAATTTTCCAGAGTAGGGCCCCGGACGTTACAATATTTTCTGTACTGCTGAACTGTAGAATCTTTTCTATATTCGATCATACGCGTGTTCTTTCTAACCGATTTGATAACTCGATAATAATCACAATAAAACATTTGGTTGATATTCGAATTTGAAACCTTTTTTCGATATAAAAAAAAAACAAATCTTTGGATAACAGATTAATTTAAATACAATTGTGTTGTCATCAATGGTTTTGAGTCAGCGACGATGATTCAGTCATTCTACATATGGACAACAAACACATTGTTTAACGTAGATTGACTGTACAATACTATTTGTACACACAAATTGTTAAAGTAAAATAAACAATTAATAGATTTTTCAAAAAGCCTTTTTTTAAATGACTTATCTCGTACAGATATCAATCTGTAGAAGATTAATCATTTAATCAAAATGTAGAAAAGCACAATTTAATATTAAAATAAATAATTAAACGCACCATCATACTAGGATTCCCAGTGTTACAAATTGCATAGACATCAGAAATAACATATCATATATAATCAAGACCGGATAACAAGTATTCATCAGCCACTATGTGTTTGCCCTGACCGGTTAGTGAACCCGGGGCCCTCGCACAGCAGGCGGGATCACTACCAATTGGGCTACAGGGTTGTTAAAAGTCTTACTACCCTACACATACCAAAGTATCTATTTCAGATATGAATTGTACTTTTCCAATAAACTTTTGATGTACATGTTACACCATATTTAGTTTCATTTCCAACCCTATATTTGACTGTGTCCAACATTTCTAAAAGAAAATTCTGGCTCACCCTTAATATTTGATTGTGTCCGAAAGTTCGTAAAGCAAATTCTGGCTCACCCTTAATATTTGATTATGTCGTAAAGTTCGTAAAGCAAATTCTGGCTCACCCTTAATATTTGATTATGTCGTAAAGTTCGTAAAGCAAATTCTGGCTCACCCTTAATATTTGATTATGTCCGAAAGTTCGTAAACCAAATTCTGGCTCACCCTTAATATTTGATTTTGTCCACCAGTTCGTAAAGCAAATTCTGGCTCACCCTTAATATTTGATTGTGTCCGAAAGTTCGTAAAACAAATTGTGGCTCACCCTTAATATTTGATTGTGTCCGAAAGTTTGTAAAGTAAATTCTGGCTCACCCTTAATATTTGATTTTGTCCAACAGTTCGTAAAGCAAATTCTGGCTCACTCTTAATATTTGATTATGTCCGAAAGTTCGTAAACCAAATTCTGGCTCACCCTTAATATTTGATTTTGTCCAACAGTTCGTAAAGCAAATTCTGGCTCACCCTTAATATTTGATTGTGTCCGAAAGTTCGTAAAGCAAATTGTGGCTCACCCTTAATATTTGATTGTGTCCGAAAGTTTGTAAAGCAAATTCTGGCTCAACCTTAATATTTGATTGTGTCCGAAAGTTCGTAAAGCTAATTCTGGCTCACCTTTAATATTTGACTATGTCCGAAAGTTCGTAAAGCAAATTCTGTTATATTCTCTTAAGCGTTTTTTAACTAACGCTACAAGATCAAAAAGTACCGAACAGACGGTTTTAATTACATCGCTCGTCTCACCCTTCAAATGATATTCGGTCTGGACAGATCACACACAGGAATGCGAGAGACGAGTTAATAACACCAAGGAACAACGCGTCCGTGACGTCTGCGTTTTTCCAAGAATTGATTTGACCGCTTAAGCAACTTGTTTCACCAATAACGGGTAAACTGTTTAATATTATCAGCATTACAATCCATACACATTATCGTCTGACTACTTTGCTCGGATCTACTCTAACAACGAGAGGGATTGAGATTATAGTCCGACATGCTGTTCAAGTGCGGATTGGTACACCTGACATACATCTGAGAGCATTAAGAAGAACTCTTCAGGTTTCCTCGCGATGTTTTCCTTCACCGAAACAATGAATTTTTTTATGTTAATAACCGACAAACGAGACAGACGAGTCACTTGATGGTAAGTGGTCACCGTTGCCCATGGACATCAGCAAAATCAAAGGTATCACTGATGCTTTGTCGGCCAGGAAATGAGAAGAAAGTAAGAAAGAATGAGAAGGAGGTAAGAATAATTAACTCGTGTACAGGCTAAATTCTATCACTACACAGTACGCCTCCAAAAACGAGTAGCAGAGAGGGGAATGGAAACTCGACGAATGCCTACTCTGTATCTGTCCTCGTTACCTAATCTATGATTATGTCATTGGCTGAGCGTACCTACGCCAACGCCATTAATATAAAAAAAAAATCTATGATTAAGTTTCAACGTTTACAAATGTCAAACTTTCAACGGATGGTAGATTATAAATCATTTTTTTTCTGACGGTATTTGTCTATGACAGAAGATCGATATTTATGTCTCAGTCTATTATTCCATTATTCTCAACAAATATTTTCAACGTACCATTCTCGCCCACAAATCATTTTCCATCGATGTGTGTCATGGAGTGTGGCATTTTACGTTACGTAGCAGCTGACAGATGAGTAGAAGGATCATCTGATGGTATGCGGTCGTGATCGTCTACAGACAGTATGACATCGAGGACAGAACTGCATTGTTCATTGAGACGGAAAGATGGATTTCCTCCGTGAAACACTGTCTTACGTATCCGAAGACTCCTAAAAGCCCATTGTACTTTATTACATAACTTCATTTTCGTCCCAAGTTGATTCAAAATGAGTTAATTGAAATATCTCGAAGAACTTAGGATTTAACTGGTCGCTAGCCATCATCTAACTGCGTCCTTGATGCTATTTCCCAAACGAATAAACGGTTTTACATCTTAAAGTTGACGTCAAAGCATCATATTGTCGCTCATAATTTTATCGCCAGACGTGCAACAATCGCCCAAACTGCGTCGCGAATCGCCTTATTGCATTCTTGACCTTAATCTGCACTGGTGTATATAAACGTCAAATATTTTCTTTGAGCAACAGCTAAAGCTCCTGCCAACGCAGTTATTTAGATTAAAATCCCGCTATCCAAGACCTATATTTTTAAAATTAAAAAAATGTAAAAAAACAACCATATTTAAAGACGTGTCGTCTTTGAGTGTTTGCAAACAAAATTGCAACATATTTTAATGTTTTCCGTTTACAAAACTAAGTGTTTAAGCACATTTTGACCACAGATACACACAAAAAGTTTATATGCAATAATACCCGAACAAGTTAGGTAAAGTGGAGCGAGCGAATCATTAAAATTAATGCAACGTTAAAATAATTGCTAACTTCGTAAATGTTAATATTTCTGTATAATAACAGTAACATTTTTTATCTAAAGCAATGTTCACATGTTCTATTATAACCAGAAAAGCTCGATAGATTAAAGTTTGGCGGACAAAGACAACTAATATTTTTACATATTGGTAGATGTCTGTATATGCAGGTTTTGCCCTCAAGAACACCATAAAACATTCTATAAATGATTTTACAATGGGTAAATAATTTTCATTGCTATTATTTCAAGTGTCGGTACATAAATTTAATGTAATAACGGATCTTTTGGCAGTCGATTTTGGATATAATTCTTGACGTGTATCTCGATACAAGCCAAGTTGTTTTAATAACAAATTAAAGGCAGTTATTTTTTTGTCACAAAATGATTTTTTTACATTTTTTCCAACTCGTTCGTCACTGGTGATATAAATATAAATAAATCTAGAGGGATTTTCAGCCATTACGATAATTTGCAGAATTCCCAGGATGGATAGAATCCAGTTTAGATCATTTTAACTGTTATGGTTTTAATGGATATTTTCTAGCAATGCTCTGTGTAATATTACTGTTGTTTTTGATAATAATAAAAAAATTTGCTTTAGACACACTAAGTTGTTAGTTCTTGTCGTCGCCGTTTTCAACAACTTGTCCAACAATGCCTTTGTTGCTAGAAACACAGTACATAAATGACAGGGATGCCTGGAAAAATTAGTGTTGAAACCAGTTCCGCACAGGTTTAAACTTGTAATTACCTGTGTTGTTTAAAAGATATGCTGAGGAGTTTCTTTCGCCGTTTCTTCTCCTCATTGTTTAAGCACCTTTTCGAAACGGTGGTAGAAGCAAAAAAATGACGTTCATAATTGTATTTACTGAATACCTATGATTATACCTATATGAATACCTATGTATGCATACCTATGATTATGATTAAATGATTTTGAATTTGAAACTAGTGGGCGAAAACCAATTTGGAAAACACGACGATTTTCTAATTTTCATTTATAAATCTTCTTCGGGCACGGTTGGAAAAATATACGTACAAATGTAAAATGCATAACGGTTGCAGGTTATCGGTCGGCTGCTAATATGTCGCTTTGTTTGTACGCAATTGCTGGATCGTTCTAAAATTTGAACTGCACCAGCCGCTTTTTGTAAATCCAATAAAAACTGAACACAACGTTCATTGCGTTGTATGGTTGTAGACAACCCTGCCCATATCACTCCTCGCCCTGATAATAAAACGGCCCCTAGTTAGGGTCGCCATTCGCCCAGTTGTCCTCGGATTTGGCGTAGTTTGGAAGGAATTCCAGTGAGATTTGACATTGGATACCGTTGTAAATAATGTTACTGCGATTCATATACAAGAAAAGTCGAACGTAATTTGTTATGTAACCTGTTATGCATTCCATGAATACCTAAATATGATGAAATATATTTTTCATTTTATTCATTTAAGATGTAAGATGATCTAAGTTGTGCACTTTGTCGATCAATGTGTCTGCTCTGAAAATTTATTCAAACCGTAACTAACACCAACACACCTATTATTCACTTCCATCGGACAATTAATAAATTTAATGTTTTCGATTGTTTTAAAAATTTATTTTCTTGGTTTCATAAATTAAAAACAGTAATTACAATAGCTCCACAAAAACAATCAAAACTCTAAATAGAAGCTAATATGATAAATAAATGTAAAAATATAATATAATAAATATATATAAAAGGAATAAACCAAAGATGTGTTTCTCTGTAATCAAAAATATATTTGTTTTATAAACTTACATATGTACATTGACTAAAAAACCTATATTACAATAACTAAATTATAAAACCCACCTGTATTAAAATAAAACGACATTTAAAGTGTATTATCTTCTAATTACTTATATTACATAATACTAAACTAAATAATCTTTTATATTTGACGCCATTGATGTCATTGCTGTTTTTCTTCCGTGTTCGGATCTAGACGTCAATACATTCAAAAAAATAAAAAGAAAATACATTTTATTTCAATATTATTATACAAAAATTATCTACGCAAGTTACAAGTTTCATTAGCTTTAGCTACATTTCAACATTCGAAATTAAAGCCCATACATTCCGAGTTTTTGAGTGTTGTTGTCCCGAGCTTGTAACGTAACTGATGGAGGTTGTACCGCTATTTAATTTCGAAGACGTTAACGCTCGTATATACCGTTCGATCCGTATCGACTTATCGCCGTTATCGGCAACCCGCATGTGTACACCGCGCATGGCGATACACACATCAATTAACAACACTTGACCGAGTTGCGTTGTGAATTTGTGCTCAGATTAGAAACGGTGACAAGAAATAGAACAGCACCCTGCAGTTAACTGTTAAAAAACAAACTAATCGTTGCAAAATCAACTTTAATGCTCCTAGTCTTGCTCGAAACGGTCCGGCTCAAGCTGTATGTTCACAACCGGCGATTGACAAATTGACACCGTTTCCCAGATGCATTTTCAAAGCGTTGTCGACCAAGAAGCACATAGACATGTTAACTGGCTCTACAAAACTGCAAACGGACCATGTAAACACATTTCAGGGTAGATTTTGTAGCAAGTGTTAAGGACGGAGTGTGTTAAAGCAGAGAGGGAATGCGACGAGGCGGCCAAGTAGCCCAATCGACCTTTCACGACTCCCCACCCGTTCTTTTGGGACGAAGACGGGTCGAACAAGGACGTGGATATCCACTCCGTCTGTCTCAGCCATCACTGAGCAGGACCTATCCCCTCCCAAACTCCGCCGCCTCCTTTACTACCAGTACGGTATCACAGAACGAAACCATAGCCTTCGACATGACGAAAGCCTTTCTGCCCTTAACCGATTAAACGGAATATTACAGAGGCCAATAGACTTTAAGAAGTCAGGTCTGGACCATTACCTAATTCTGGTCAGCAGAGGGCGCTATGAGAAGGGGAGAGTCTTACTCAAAGATCCATAGAGTCGCTTGCACGGTATGAAGCACCCATAAAATCAGATTATTTCCTATTGGCGTTAGGTCGAACATTGGAGAACGAAAATATAAAATACAATGCGCATATCGATAAGGAGCGTTGTCCAGGTAAACTGCTTTTCGTATAACTGTAACATTGTACGTTTTTTATAGCTTTCCATAGATTTGAGTGGCTATCAAGCACCAAGAATTAATTTTACTCTTGATTTCACCATAATAAATGATCCAAGTAAGATCATTATAATCAAAATACTCACCGACATGTAACTGTAACATTCGACAACTACAATGCCCATTATTTCATCTTTGAACGAGGAAAAGTAAATAAAAGCAATTTTCTAAATTTCCGCTTCTTCTCTGCTGCCATGTATATTTATAAAAGATAGTTGGTTTCCCCCTGCGCTGCGTCCCGTCTAGACGTATAAAAAGTCCAAGCTTTGTTTAAATGTTAAACATAAAATTTCCTCTCTACTGTGCGCAGATAAGACGGAGCCCGTCTAAATGCTTTTCATCTCAATTCAAGAGTTATGCTTTGGATAGCTTTTATTTATAAAACGGAACGAATCATGCTTCGAATAAGCGCTATATACAAACAAAACGCACTACATGCGCAAAAAGTAATGCCATTAAAAAATATACCAGAGTTCTAATTACACAATTTTGCTTATTTTACCGCGAAAGTAGTTGCCAGGATTAGTTTGAGGAGTGTTGAAACCAGCGACAATTACAAATGGGACATTCCAGAGCAGTGCTTAAAAACAACAATATATGTGATGCGATCGATATAGAACTCGTAGATTTGTTACGAATATTCATGAGTTGCAGTCTCTCCGTAACAGAGAGTATACTTATTGGATACTTTCATATCAATAAAAACAATGACAATGTACCAATACCAAATTTTGGCGCGGATGTGTTTCACAGCGCATGCGCCCCGCCGCGGCGCCACAGACTGTGTCTAGACATTCCTCCTGCTATTAACATCCGCAGACACGTGACGTAGAACTGGACTTTTTTTTCTCAATAGAATAGTGGATCTCTAGTACAAAAGTGGGATGATTATTTGTGATTGAAACTTTAAAATATTTTTTATTATTATTTTATTTTATTTCGAAACAATAAATTGGGATAGCATTAAATATAAAATATTGTATTTTTTTCTCTCTCCTTAATTATCACATAAATAAATAAAAATACTTTCCGAGGGAACCTGTATGTTTTCAGTCTATGAATCAAAAACCCACTGATACACCAACGTACAATGATTATGTGTAAAATTTTCCACTGCATATAATTGTATTATTTAATCTGTGATAATCAAATTTAAACAAAAATAACATGACTGTTGTTATGTCATGTACTCATATTCATGTACAATAAAGTTTGTAATTTGTTTTACATAATCTATAGTTACTAAAACATTCATGCTTATTAAGTACCCTTGTTTTTAGAGTTCCGTAACCAAGTGTCAAAACCGGAACCCTTCTAATTTCGTCATGACCGGTTGTCAGTATTTCACAGTCATTGTACTCGGAGACTTTTGACCAAGACAAACTTACGAAAAAATTTCAAAACTCGGAATTTTAAAAATAACTGCGTTTTTTATGATATTACTACGAAATACAAACTTATAGTAATTTACTCATCCCGACTACGGAATACTTCACTGTGCATAAGCCGACTCGCACTTGATCGTTTTTACGATACGTCTAGACGAGATCTGCAGCAGCGCGCATGCGTGTTGAATAGACACCGATTAGTGGCGAACACTGTTATGGCAATGGCCTGTGATCACCGATAACATTACGGTGTTATTGAGCCACTAACAAGTCTTAATTTTGATTCTTGTTTAAAAATAGAAATCCTACGGTATCTTGCTAAATCTAATATCCTTCTTACAACATTCAAGTAAATAAGTTTCGTCAATCAGCTCAACTTACTCTTACTTGAAGTTATTTTATCTATGTATAAACAGACATAAACAAACAGTCGAGTACCTACCGTTTTCTGCTCTGTTTGTCAACCGATTTTCTTTTATTTTTTTATTTTGTTTTGTAGATACCTTCTGTTTTGTAGGTACCCACAAGCATTAGTGAACACTAGAATGACCTCCAAGTAATATTACCTAATTGACTATGTAGGGACCAATACACGTACCTACAAATTTAAACGATGTCGATTGTCGCTGGATGTGGAAAAAACATCATAAATATTAATCAACACAATGAATTACATTTGAAAACCGCTTTCTCTGTGGAAATCATTTAAAAATATTTTCAGACAACCAAATCCATCGATACCAAAGCGAACTATCGAGTACGTTAATATTTATTCACTATTAACTATACATCGAATGCGAACATTTCCTTGCAAACATTGAGACGCGCTAACTTTTCACTCCATTAGTCGTAAGAAAGCAACAAACAAGAAGCAACACATTACAAACGGCCACTGCTACTCATTGAGATGCAGTCAATCGATTCACATGACGTCAGAGCGTGCGAATTTAATGCTCGTAACAGATTAAAAAATTACAATGAAAAACCAGTATTGTTTATCTTTGGGCGGTTAAGTATGTAGTTTTTTTTAACGACTCTTTGGTGAGTTTTATTGCATAAAATGCGATCTCTAGTCACTAAAATCTCTTGGACAACTATCCAGCATCGATGTTCAGCTCCAGCACCGCATGTGTAGCACCGGTTAACTATTTTAGTTTTTGACCAAAAGGTGGGATTGTGTTCAAGTAAAAACCTGCAATGAAACTTTCGTCATCATCATACGGCCGAGAAAGTTTCAGACGATGTGAAGTAATTGGCGCCAGTACTAATCATTAAATGACGTCTGCAACTATTATATTATAAAGTTGATAGCTGATTACTTGATCTTTGGCCACAAAAAATGTTTGCATCATATATCTAGATGACGTTTACATAATCACATTTCAAACAGTATAGCACAGATTAATGCTACGCACTTACTGTTGTTGTCTGTGTAATTCGTAATCTGTATACATAACTCCGTCATATTTTTTTATACGGAAGTATTGGGCGTGAATTCCATTAATTTTGCGTTAAGGCATAATACGCCAACGTTAAATGGAATAATGGTCATTAAGATCGGTTACAAAATTACTGCTACTCAAAACTAACGATAGTTGGTTTCTTACCAACAAATTAGAATAAAAGTCGGCAGATAAATAACATTTCATCACAATAATGTTAGTTTATAGTTATTAAATTGATCGAAGCGTATAAAGTCAGCGGGGTTGTCACAGCTCGCAGCGCGTGTAAATTGCAATCGCATGCAGATTAAATCGCAAAAGATACGTTTACTATAATAATTAACAAATTCAATTGACATACAAATGCGCTCGCGTGAACGCATCGTTGCATAAAGCCGTTATAAGTGTAATCAAATAAGTCTGAATGCTTGAAAAGCTTTGTATATCATGCAATTAATTTATGAATAGGTACAAAACGCACATACATCTATTAAAAATTACGTTTATACACATTTTTATATAAATCAATTATGTAAGTAATAAAAAAAAGGGAATATTATATAACCACACTGAAGCACTTTGACCTCAACGACCTCAGTTTTGAGGCTAGTCAATAGACATTTTCAACAGTTAGATAATGCGATCCGAATTCATCGGATCTATGGATTGTATAGAACACAACGACGTGCGCATGTCTCTTGTGAGTCGTGCGCTCATTCTTGTACCAATTTTAATCACTCAATCACAGCACTTCTGCAAGTTTATTAGAAAATAAATCCAAAATTGGAAAAAATATGGAATGAGACAAATCAAAAACATTCGTAAATTGTGGCGGAAAGGTACCGCTCGGATCTGAGCTATTCATTACGTTATTATGAAATAGTCTGGCTTTCAGAGACATGATATTACGACGTTTAATTTGGTGTCTATCTCATCAGTAATCCATTGTATTAAAGGTTTAGAATACTCCCGTTGTATGGAATCTATTAAATGTTTACCGAAAGATTATGACCTGATTGAAACTGTTTAACTGATTGAAACTGAAATTATCTACGACAAAAAGAAAATTATAAGTAAGCCAGAGATAATATATTTCTACACATTACGAGTAAGTAAACGAAAGGAAAACCTTGCTCGCTTTCAACTGATGGAATCTCACAAGTAAATTGGCGTTGGTGGCGCTAGTTGAAATAACATGTCTCATTATCGACGAGCAAGCGATAAATCAGCTGATTTCAACTTCAACGACCTTAATTATTATGTGCGGCATAATACACCGACACGGCTGTAATTAATCGCAAGCGGCTTCAAAATGGCGATGGAAGCGCGTACCTTCGCACGTTTAGAAGAGTCTCGTATCAACTGGTGCGAAGTAATTGCGAAAGGACCTCATAATGACTTGCCACCCAGAACCTCACAACATCTTAATACTGCCACTGACTGCAAGTATATAAAGCTGACTGTAAGATTGTGTAGTGCCATTCGCGCATAAAATATATAACCCTGGGACCACGTAGGTACAACAGAATTATAGTCCCACTGTACTTGGTCATATGTATGTTGCTGATCATACTAGTCTATTACTTATATGTTATAAATATTATATATAATTATAGATTCAACACAGCATTACTCGCCTAATCAGATTTAAGTAACGCCGACATTGATACTCTATAATCCGAAACATAAATTTGTTACAAAAACTTAATTGTCACCAGAATTAGTTGAATTATTGAATACCGTTAAATTTTTGCCAGCATGCGACTTTAAAAACTAGGTTTTTTTAAGTGAAAACTTTTAATATTCGGGTAAGAAACCTTGGACAAATCTTGAACTGGAGCTAAAGTGTTGCAACTGTTTGTTATTTACGATGAACCATAATATTGAAGTTATAGATCATAATATTCAAGTTATAACCGTAATATTGAAGTTAAGACGTGTTCTTCTAGTAGCAATCAGACTATTACCTGAAACTGTATTTAACTGCAAGCGTTATGTAATAAATGGCTACAATGAAGCCGCATAGTTTAACTGCAATCAAGACATCAAGTAGCCGACAGTTGCAACTCAAATAATTGCTTAGTTAAGAGCAATGGAGACTGCAATTACTTTCTCTGTAGTTCCTTATGTGTGATTTATTTACTTAAAGTATACATATTAAGATTGAAAGCAAGAAACAGGTATTCCAATATTCAGTTCAATATTAAATTATCATGTTATAGGCACACAATGAATACAAGCTTCAAAGAACGACAGCACCGTAACGACGCCAAGAATTCTTGAAAATGTTCTCACAAGTTTACCAAGTCCGAACAGCATGCGGGCTTTACCCCTCCCACTGAAAGAAAATCGAGGATAACTAAAATAGGATCTCTGTAGATTATAATGATGTTAATCGCATCATTTCTTACACACAAATGAAAAAGCGAAAGGGTCATCCACGTAAACGCACGCTAGAAGTAAAAATGAACCAGTCCACAGTCCATGTAAATTGATAGTAAAGGTACTCTGTGCATTTAATATATGGTACTCTGTGCGTCTGATAAATAGAACACGTTGGAATGGAATGAATGGAACATCGGAAAATGTATTGAGTACGCTTTAGATTCAGGGTGTCAAGATGGATTAATTAGAATATACAAATCTCGTTTTAAGTTATTAAACTAAAAAAAATGTTGTTCCATTCAGGTGTCAGGGCCTATGTTTTAATGATTATTAAAAACTATAAATCAAATGACAGTTATAATATATATAGAAAAACCGTGTGTACACGAGTACCTTACAACAACTAAGTAAGAATTTTATTGCAGTAATTGTTATCGAAGTAACAAGGCAGAATACGCTTTAGGACTGCTCAGTTACAAAATCACTCAGAAACCCTGTAGTGAACAGCTAAATTGTAGAAGCCATTTCGACTTTTATTTTCTCAGGAATAGGATTTAATCATTATTTGCCCAATATTTTTTAAGGTTTTTTTACATTTTTTAATGGGAAGTAACTTAACACACGTCCTCCCTTTAATACATTTTATTAGCATATCTCCAAGACATCTGCTCACTATCGATTTCGTCAACACACAATAAAACCTTACTGCGTGAACAAGAAATCATTCCGTCTCTTACATACGCAAGGAAAATTACACCTTATCCAACACTTATTACGACTTAAATTAGATAATTGTAGCTAGTGGACGTTTCAGACGCTGACATAGGGATTTATTAATGCGAACATTACGTTTGTGCATTTTGCAATGTTGACAAACTTTATGGAAATGTCATTGAAAATTTATCCCTACAACTGTTACCTATTATATTGTAGTGAATAAATCATTGTAATTTGAGTCCATTTATGTACGAAACATGATCAAAAGCCGGAAAGTAAATTAATATACCAAGTTAGAGTACAGAGGTTCATTTAATACGGACGCAATGGAATAAAGCCGCGGCTTGTCCTAGTTATGTTTAAAAGTATTCTTTTCCGTCAGATTAGTACTACTGGAACAATAATATCGAAATGAAATACATTTAGAGTATTACCTACCTATATACGTATTATCGTATCTAATATTTTAAATTACCATGTTAAAATTGGAATAAATATTTCAATGATTTTTGCTGGAACGGTTACCAGGTAATGTAAAATTAATTATGTATATAGGTATGGGGATACCATAAGTAAAAATGGAAAACTTATGTCAATCCATAGTGTTTGACATTTTTGTATATTGTCATCGCGAACAAAATGTTTTGACTGGAGACGCAACACCACAATACTATTTTATAATTCATCACAAGCCAAAATTGCCCCACTGCTCTCACATTAAAAGCTAAGGCCATACTCCGTTATGTTAGCCAACTGTGGGTATGCAGACATCATTAAAGAATATTATAAAGAACTCTCAGTTGTACAGCTTCAACGATATTTTCCTTAACCGAAACGATTCAATTCATTTGTAATGCGCACGTAATTTGAAAAATTAAAACTGCACCCAGTATTAGAACTGCACCCAGTGTTTGAACAAGACTCCTGTGCAAATGTACCGTGTTCAATCTACTAAGCTATCACTATTTTCACTTTCGTTATTCCCTATCACGTAAGCTGGTTTACTAGCCCGCACACTGGCATTGTACGAGCCTACGCACTCTAGCCTTTTTATTTCATGTTTAAACATATCCTTTTACGTACCCGTGATAGGAATACTTCATAACATCGAACGTGCCACATACGCATTAACCACAATATGGCGCAAGCTTTATTTTTAATCACCGCTGCTCTGGCTGTATTAGGCACAAATTGTGTAAGACGCGTTTTCTGTGCGCGTGTAGCTATAAGTGATTTTCTTGTCAATACGACAGTATTTAGCATCTGGTTAGAACGCCTCTTTGTTAGTCGCCATTGTATCTTCTTGCTTCTTGAACATTTGACTCAACGGAAATTTAAACATTGCTACCGTTACATATATGCATATTCTACCGTCATAATAAATGTAGATATAATTTACACGATATCGACAATGTTCTCGGTTCTCGTCGTAAATAAGACAACCGGCTTAGACATACATCGTATCGAATAGGTTTCTGGCGCCAGTGGTTTCCTGCGTCTCGTATTGCGATGTCGCCGTAGTCAGGTACAAAGAGAATTACGAGACAGATAAAAAAAACTATTGACGTCTATAAATTTGTTGTAAGTTTAGTTCAATACGATAACAATTAATAGATCAAAATATGTGGATTTTTAGGGATTCTGTAATACTCGGTTACCGATATCCCAGTCTAGCTATGGTACCGTAATGGTTTTGATGACGGCATAGTAAACAAAAAAGAATAACGCCGTCGTGTGACTATAAGCTCGCTTCTCGGTTAGAATTGCAGCACTCAATCAGCCATTTTAAATTCCATTATAATTAGTGAAACGAACAACACCTACAATTTTATTTTCAGCTCTAATACTAAAGTTCAGAACAGTTCTTTAACTCTGATTATAAAAATAACCCCTCTTACGTAAGATGACATTTAGTATTTTCATCAGAATAAGTAGCGAAAATTTAATGTTTATTTAATACTTTAAAACGCATTATAAATTTCTTCTACAATATTTGCGAGCATATCTCGTTAATAGCAATCATTGAATGTTTCATTAATATCGAGTTTGATGCATTGACTGCCCCCAGTCTCCCACTCGTTCACCCCTCACCTCTCACCCGTTTCATTCAGCGCAGCCCCGTCTCGAGTAACCGCATGGTCCGTCGCAGATTCCGTATCGATTTTTCGGCGTCTGGCGTAGTCAACCCGGCAGAGTGGAAAGCAACCTTGGCCTTGCTCACGAATAGACAACTGATTTTTTTCTTAAAAGTATTTGTAATTGTATTGGAATTAAATTTAGAATTATCTCGCACAATCAGCATCTTTGGGTACTGAATACTTCGTAACATTTAAATCATGATTGTGATGATGTATAATGTCTGTTCATAATCTTCAAGATTTAACAATACAAACAATTAACTTATTAATTAATAAATACGCAAGTATTGAATTCAGATCTCCTCTTCTCTTCAAATTGTGAAGCTAAGGCCAACCTTAAAATTAAATCGGTGGTTCGCGCGTTAACCCTTAAATACATATGTTTTTTACACATATTTTAAAAACAATATATTTTTGACTTCTGGATTGATAACAAAACAAAACCTATTAAGTTTTTCAAAATGAGAGACCGATTCGACCTCTTTACAGCTTTATTAGTTATATACTACATAAAGTTCGGTTTTCTTTGTAATTATATTTTTTATTAACAAATGTCAACAACATTAACACACATCAAACATCACAAGAAAGAATTACAACACGATTGGCGATGTTGAAATTGAAACACACTTTCGATTAAACATGATATTAATATTTATGTTAAGGTCTTGTTAACGATCCATACACATCTGTTACTTGTTAAGGACTGTGAAACTTGTAAGGATTACGTCCGTCCATTAAAAACATATGATATTCACTTACTTTACTATCTTGTAAGAAACCAATTAACAATTTTCTGGACACGTTTTTAATTTTTAGGAGCCTCGATCCTAATACCTACTCAATTGTAGTTATTACTTGAAGCTAATTTAACGCTCTATTCCTAAGACGAATATGAATAATTTATAGTCCCTTGTAATGCGTATTCAAATTTCGTGATAAGCCCACTTAGGACTTAAATTTTTCGGAACGAAATTTTACAAGTGCCGTGTTATTTCCGACCATAATTCTCGTACAATCGAATAACAGACGTTGCCCGCTAGAGTGGCAACTTCAAAGTTCCCCTCGCTAGCATTGAGTGAAACTTTAATTGCACTACACTTTATTTGCTTTCGTTAAAAAACTCTCCTGTTAAACCCGTGATTCCTGCGCTCTTCATAACTCGTTATTATTGTGAGAAGCGTTTTAGGTTACCGCTTAAATTATTCGAATATAAAATGTTTAAAGATCTACGTAAGGCCGCTTCTGAAAGTTTTGTAAAACTAAAAAATATATTTCTGTGGTTAGTTTTTATTGTTAAACATCTGCGCAAGATTGGTTGCGTCTGCAGTCTGTTCGAACCCTGCTATGCTCAGTGCGTGCGACCGTGCGAGTGACATTTGGCAAGTAGTTCCAATTTGCTTTTATAGGATGCTGTGAAATTGACAATTATTCCGATAAAAAAAATAAGCAGAAATTCATTAATAAATTTCTAATAATTAAACAAAAATACAAAATATTTTCTGTAAATATCATAGTATGAAACAACAAGTTTTGTGTTTAAAGTAACATGAAAGTGATGCGACATAATATTACGATAGATTTGTCGATTGTCGATACTTTAAAATTAAGTAAGTCATTTAATCGCCGTCAAGCAGCTGGTCTTAAACACAATGAACGGGCGAAATATGGAAATTTAATTCATAATAAATTTATATTACACCACTTTGTAGCTATATTTCAACAAATAAATTATTAGTCTTATTTTAAATTTCTGATTAGGATTTTTCTCCGAAAAAAGTACCGACATTTCCGAAAAATTATGATGCAACGTTCTTCACTCACAATCGTGGCATATTGACTACTGTCGCTATACATGATAACACTGCTATGTCCCGCACCTTGCTAAAAAACCCGCATCATGCTACAGCGCACGGAGTTTACAGCATTTTGCGAGACCCATTACCCAACGTTCATACATTTTCCTTAGGATTATGCACGCAGACGTGTGACTTACAAGTCACTTACTTAAAATATAGCTTCAAGTAACCTGCTGCAATACCTACTTTGTAACAAGCATAACTACATGCCCATAAAAAGAATAAACATAACCAAGTTAATTTTTAGCTGAAAAATACGTTCATGTATCGCGCCTTAACATTTTTACTTTTGGTTTGCAGACCATTTTGAGTAGAGTTTCTTTTACGTGCGTGTCACATCGTGAGACTGCCTCACCGGAAGATGCAGACGAACAACCTCGCTAACATGCAACTTGCATATTAGGCGCAAGGATAAGAAGAAAGTGAGAGAAAGTCACAATCAGTATGCAAACGGCTCGCTTGTTACAGTATGTTCCTCCGAGACACACCCGTAGCACAATATCAATAATTTCATAGTTTAACACTTAGTACTTATTTCTCCTCACCTCTTTATAATATGATAATTACAATAACAACGCTATCATTGTAACAACAAGTAATAATTCGCTTAATATCCCCGGCCTGGTGTACTTTTCATGTAAAGTTGAAATATTTGTCTGCTGATAACTTTGTTACAGCCCTATAAAGAGATTGAAAACATTACATTTATCATGTTTCATTATAAATATTTGAGATTTGATTGGAATAAAGTAGTGATCGAGATACTGAGTGATCGAGATATTTGTTAATTCGCGTACATCACTATCATTCAGCAGTAACAGCAATACGTCATTTTTTTAAGTTACGACTTTCATAAGAAACATAAAGAAAAACAAAACTACCATAGATAATGCTAACGCAATCATTACTTGCATTAACAAAGAAAATTATGATGATAGCCTTCCATTGCATTAATATATATCGTTGTACAATTCAACAGTCCACAAATAACCTTTCACTAAACTTGTGATAAAAATAAGAGTAATATAATTATATAAAATAAAAATAAATAATAGAATGATTGACTAAAGGTATGTGATTTTAGTACCTCTCATTGCTAAAGGCGCCAAACTAAACACCAACTGTCGATGTTCAAATTGATCGAACATCCGGTTGATCGGCTGCGTTCTGAGGAAGCACGTCTCATTAATTCCGTGCCCGTACACAATGCTTTACAATAGCAACATAATCATTGCCGCCATTATGTTTCATTATATTTGACAGGTAATAAAAAAAACACGGAATCCGTGTATTGACACTCAACTTCGTCATAATGGTTTGCTTATTCGTTAACACCTAAGTAACCTCGTAAGAAAACTGTATCGCTGTTTTATCACTCGACATTCTTGAGATAAATAAGTACAAATGTACTTAGTAAGTGGGCGAGTCTGAGTTAAGTCTAACTGAAGTACAAGTGAAACGGTATCTGGCTAAGACATATGTTTTTAGAAATGTGACGCACAATTATCCTGTCCTTCGAGTTAACTGTCAAATATGTGCAACCTGAAGCAATGTCCGAACAATAGCTTCGCCTAAATGTACACCAAGGTACATACATCCTTCATATCGTGTGTCATTGTAAAGTATTGTATGGAAAACGATATTAGGTAAATATTTCATACTCGTATGGAGTAACATGACACTAACAAAGGAGTTAAATATCAATGCGGATGGAGAGCTTAAATAAAATAACTCTTGTTAAATGGTTCTCAAGGAAAAGAAAGAAAAAGAAAGCGCGATCCAAAGGTAATTCGCAAATACATGACAAAGAAGTCTAAGATTCCGATTGCTCAGCATGAAACATTAACGGATATACGCACATTCAATTGTCAATAAATGGGACGTGTGGAGATCAAGCAAACAGTTCCTGTCACCGGTTGGAACCCGCACACAATAAATGTCACTTCGAATGTACGGCGGGAGGATTTTGTATAGCACGGACACGCACACACAACATTATCCTTATGAAGTATTAACGTTTAAATTTTAAGCAACTTTTCGCAATATCGTATTTATTTAGTACCTCTAGCAAGTATTGTAAACATCCAAGCACAATGCCAAACGTATAATTCTGACACTTTTTGCATCTTCATCTTTTTGCATCTTTTTGTTACACAAAAGTAGCCGCTTTTCAGCATAAGAGGGTTGTTTGTTTTATTATAAGATACCGCCCCTCTTCCCTAAGGGGGGTCGAGTCCGATGAAGGTTTAGAGGCTGTATGGCCAAAACCAACCTCGGGTGGTGTTTAGTGGATAGGCCCCTAGGTTTATCGGGAGTCCCACATAACCAGCACAGCCGGCTGCACTATTATGCATGAGCATTCACCAACCCCCTCCGGCAAATTTTCGGAGGGTAGCCCTTTTACTCTCTTTGTCTGGGCGCAAAAAAAATTATTATAAGATGACCAAACCGTATAATATTATATTTTTTTACACGTTCAATAACTTTCTTTAGCAAGGAAATATCTATTTATAGATATTGTATGTCCACATTTATATGATTAAAACGCCGTTATACCTGATCTGTCACCATTTGAACGTATTTTGTTATTGAAGGTTTCGTAAGACAAATTCATATCTCAATCATATGACAGTGTGATCCAATTTACCTGAGTTTATCGTCACCAGCACAAAACCTGCTTGCATTTCATTTAACGGATTCTATTGGATTATCTGTAATCTCTTCAATAACGGACCCTATAAGTATTTTTTTACTTTCATATTTGCTACTTTAAATTAATATGCTTTCCTCGGTACAAAAGAAAAATTAGAAAAAAAAAATTTGAAGGCGATTTAAGCCTTTCTTTTTCAAAATAGATTAACGTTGAGATGATGTATTAATGCGAGAAACTCCATATTATAATACCGATTTAAAATTTTGTTCTTATTACTAACAGCAGACAAACGAATAATGTGATATTTCTCTCTTAATCTTACAACCTACCATAGATAACAGTATACTAACATACAACCTAGACAAAACAGGAAAACGACCACAACTAAAAGTGTAAGTATGTATTTTATTGTAATTATATTATTTGTCACTAATAAGAATTTTTTACACTATCGTAAGTTTTATTATCCTAGAATATTTGCGGGCGGCAATGCCTAGTTGAATTGAATTATGAAGTTGTTTCAACATAGTCCATGATTGATCAAGTATTATAATGATCGGTGGGTGGACCCCGCTAGCTACGAGACTTGCATGAGGCGCAGGCAACGCAATGCTCACTTGCCAATCCTTCCATAAGGGGCAAAGCTGCGCAAACCTGTCCTTCCCGATGTAGCCTCGAGAAAATCACGAACCTGACAACCTTTTAAAACGATTCACATTCTGAGAAGATATCTTGTACCAACCCATTAATAAAAAAAATAAACAGTTATCTCAATTTAAACAAAAAGGTTTAATTTAAAGGTTAAAGGTTTTCCCAGTCAGAATAACTTTAGGCAGTCATGTATAAAGCAAAAATTAATTGTACATACCGAAAAAATCCTCCCAAGTCATAGAATGATCTGAGTCAGCGTTTGCACCGTCCATCTTCGAATAATCAAGAGTTACTAACGTGACATTATATGGCTACTCAATTTTAAATGGAAATAAACACAGGTGTCTTATCAGACGTAACACTATACACAACTAAACATTTGTTGACAAACAAAAGGACATCGCGAACGACGATCGCGGCTCGACGAAACACATGACCGCACCGTCGAGCACCGACTGGTGAATGAGAATGAAAGACAGAAAAGTTTGTTTCGCTTCGTTCGAACGGCGCGGTGGCGGCGTCTCACTCCTCCGACTGAGGCACTCCTCTCCACTCGAGTCTCGACCCTTTCGGCACTCTCCATAGTCGTTAGTCGGTCAATTTCAAGCCAACATACGATATTACAAAATGCAAGACTATAAATACTTGTAAATTAAGAAATAAGTAACTTACTCATACCGTCTTATTGTTGGGTTAATAATAAAATGTTTATAATAAATATAAGATATCAATTAACCCATTGGTGGCGATCGATGATCCTGATTAACTTGCATAATAAGAGTGTTACGAAATATTTAATACACTCGAATTTATATAGTCGTCCTTTTTATGATTTCTGTTAAAGTAGCCAGTAATAAGTTGTTTTTCTGCTTCCATCTTGGTCGACAACGTGTCGACGATGCCTTAAGTAATTATGCATGTAATGTAATACAGAAAATATTAGCGCGTAATTTTAATGCCAACAGACGACGAGCAAATAGACGGACTTCCAGATAGGTGGTCACTGCTACCCACCGTACACTCCGGACATTCGAAAGAAATTTTCATTATATTTTTACTTTTAAAATCTTATCAGAAGACAAACCCAAAACTTAAAAAACACAAGAATTAGAATTAAAATTCGCGTCCTCTTGTACCTTACGTCGCTCGACCATAGGGTACGGGTTAACTTTAAAACGTCAAATATATATATATATATTTATATTTATATTGTTATTGGTATTATGATCTTTCCATGAAGCCTATATGGCTACCTACCACCCTTCTGTTTGAGTCAACTGCCAAATGACTCGTCGTGTTCTAGCTGGGGCTCGAAAGCCAATAGATACTTTCTTCTCATTTCCTGGCCGACAATGCATCAGTGCTACCTTTGGTCCTACTGATGTCCATGGGCGACGACGACCACTTAACATCTGGTGCCTCAGCTGCTGGTTTATCGGCTATTAACATTAAAAAATAACACACATCATCGGCTGTATTATATAAAAATGCATTAAAAAGAATAAACACATTACAAAGAATAAACAAAAAACAAATTCTTAAAAAGACTTTTATTACCTAGCAATAAATTAAATTCTTTCAAACATTTAGTTTCTTGGTGCTGTCAATATTATGTATAGGTAACCCATTGACTGCCAGCTACGAGATATCGCGTATTAAGCGTGTGTATCAAAACTGCCAGCTACGAGATATCTCGTAGTGCGTGCTACAATTTTAGATTAATTACAAATGGCCATTTCAGTTAAAAATATTTTAAAAAGGTGAATGAAAAATTTATACGGAGTAAAAAAACGTATTAATTTTCAGTTTTTATTATAAAAGTTAGAACTTATACGATTAGATTATTACATAACATTTTATTTATATAAATTTATGAATAAAAAAAATAAAACCTTGGCACCCAGGGAAAGACGCTTTAAATAGTCTGGCAGTCAATGGGTTAATAATCAATTTCACAAATAACCTCTAATAATCTTAATTAATAATCCAGGTATTGACTAGAAAATGTTACAGGAGCAATGTACTTCATACTGCATCTTTTTTAATCATGTTAGAGATGTTAGACATAGAATGTGATTTTTTTGTTAACAATTTTGGGAATCATTAGAATACTCTTCTCGAAAACATAACTAGATTTAGGTGTAGCCTAAATAGTAAAAGGTTTACTTATACAGAAATTTAGATTTGATTTTTTAGACGACTCGGCTTGGCTAATAGTACAAAAGAGTTCGTTAGGTTTACTATAAATATTTAAATGTCTGATAGATAGTTAAAGTTCTTTGGTACGATTGGGAAAATTTTTTCGTACTTATGTTAACTGTCAAATTATATTAATGTATACCTAATCTAACAAACAGATTCCTCCATTTTTACGTAATTTCTACGATATAGCCCGCAAAATTTCTCTTTATTTTTCAAAATGCCGTTGTGTCACTATAATAAAAATAGACAAATAAATATTTATTGAATAATAATCCTAACAAGTTATCAATTGAGATTTCCTACAATAAGTAATAATTTCTGGGGATTAAATTTCTTTTAGAACAGCAACATGAATTTTTAATAAAGATATAGATAAAACATTGTAAAAGAAAATTTGATTTTCGTGGGCTGCATCTCAGGGATTACCTAAATCACGCTATTTCCGAGATTCCTTACAAACAGCATACAGAAACCTTTAAACAAAGTTGTGTGAAATTAATATATTTTTTTAATTACTTATTTAAACAAATTCTACATATTCTGTTTCTTTAGTGTGTTTTCAGACTAGCTTGACAGAACATATTTCAGTGTTTTTTGTATTGGCAACACAAGAATAATCCAGTACTGCTGTAAAACATTGTTTATTTAGTTTTATAAACTAAAACTATTACAGTTTTAAGTTAATAAATTATAGATCGTAGTATATTCGATCCATGACAAATCTAAGTTTTGTTACAAATTATATTGGGTGAATGATATGACATACTAATTTATGAAACAAAATGGCAACATTGACTACATGCAAAATTGATTGATCGGTTGATTTCTAACAACATGGCGAACAAGTTGTAGTCACGGATTGTTATGAATTGTACAAATTCTGTTGTGTAAAAAGAATTTATTCCAAAACAAATAAATATCTACAGAATTTTCACATACTATTCTTTAATACCATAATACACATCACATAAACGTCGTTACATCACTGTTTCTGTGGCTTGGTTATGATAATAGGTAACGTATCCGTTGAATGATAATTCTGCCGATTATTTTGTTGTTTCGTTACATAGTAGGCTGTATTTACGTTAATTAAGTTAAAACGGCAACTACGATCAATATTCCAACAGTATGTTTTTGTTTTTTTCAGTGGCACTGCGACAACCAAGAAAGTATGAAGAACTGACATATTTTTCAAGTAAATAGCTGATAAATTCGTGTGTTAAAGATGCCGCGTCGAGGAAACGAAGTTGAATTGCCTATAGTAGCTAAAAAGAAAAAGGGAATAGATGAACAACATGTTAATTTAGTTGACGAGCATCCTAGCATGGATGTCAGTTTCTGTGACGATGAAGCTCTGCCACCCGGTATTGTTTTCACAGATGTTCTTCAGAAAAAATGGCGTCTTGGAAAACCCATCGGTAAAACATATTTATTTTCTATTATCTATTGTACATCTATAATAATAATAAAATAAATAATATAAATTTGTATAAGTGTGTGAATAGGCAGCAAAGCACTTATCTAAATGAAAATGATCTAATTATGTATCCTAGACATGACAGTAAAGATATAAGTTCTTTTAAAATTACTAGTATACAATTTGTGTTATTTGATTGGTATTTTTCTGAAATTATTAGTAAACTCATATCATTATGAGACATTGGAGGGTAAGAATTTTCCATAATTAAGTTTGTATAAAAAATATTATACTATATGCAAGTTTAATATATGCTGTGCCTGTAGCATTGCCAAATGTCTGAAATTGTGTTTGTTATTCTAATTTGTGTGGGGTGTACTCAATAACAAACAAAATTTGTTGTGCAATAAAAGTCATACTTTTAGCATCCTTTATCTACGACAGACTAGCAGAGCAATTATACAGACTATGGTAGAGTTTTTAGGGTATATAATATTCTGAAGAGTAGTCATGCCTGACTTAAATCCTTTAAGCTGTACTTGGTGAGCACCTAAACTATATAAAGAATTGGTGTAATGACTTTCAGGATTGACTCAATTATGCTATAGATATTGTTAGTATTAATATCAATTTGACTACCCCATAGCCCAGTTGGTAGTGACCCTGCCTGCCGAGTGAGGGGTCCCAGGTTCGATTCCCGGCCGGGGCAGACATTTATGTGACAGATAAATATTTGTTCTCAGGTTAAGGGTGTTTGTGATTACATATATATGTATGTCCATGCCACATGCAACACAGGGAATCCTAGTGCGGGGTTGTGGATGTGTAAACATTTAAAAAAAAAAAGATATTAGTTTTTCCCATGCATTTCAATAAAGAATCAAACACATCATATTTTAAAATTACAGGGAGGGGAAGTTTTGGTCGCATTTACCTTGCATCTGATGATGCTGAGAAAGAAGTTACAAAATTTAATGCTAGATATGTTGTCAAAATAGAACCACACACTAATGGGCCCCTTTTTGTTGAAGTACATTGTCTAATAAGGACTGCACAGGTTTCTAAAGGTAAGTTAATTGTAAAAAAAATGATCATGCAAGGATCTGACTTCATGTTTTAAAGGTGAAGGTGAAGGTTTTAAAGTGCAAATATATTTATGAGTTCTGATTTACCTATAAATTATGAATAATAATATGTATTTCATTTCTCAATTTTCCAAGTTTAGGCTTTGTTGTTTTGGATATATTGCATTTTTAGGAATAGGAATTTTTGAGCATTATTTATAATCTATATCTATATCCTTTTAATCTATACATTCGAAATTATAAAAAATATATCCTGAAGTTAGCTCTTTGTTTATATGATGCACTTACCAAAAGATTCATGGTAGATGTCTGTGATTTTGTTATGTTATGCAGTTCTAACTATTTCTCTATAAGTTTTTTCATTGCCTGTATAAATAAAAAGTATAAAAACAATAATTATTTAAATTATGTTTTTGTTGTACATTTCAGTGAAAGCCTGGTGCTTGCAAAAGAAACAAAAGCGTCTAGGTATGCCAATTTATATTGCAAGTGGATCATTTACAGATGAAAATACTGGAATCAAATATAGGTTTCTAGTCCTACCTCGCTATGATATTGATTTGCAAAAGATTATTGCAAAAACCAAAGTCCTTGACCTGAAAAATGTACTCATAATAGCTTTACAGATTCTAGATGTATTAGAATATCTACACAGTCAGGGATATACACACTCTGACATAAAAAGCTCGAATCTTATGCTTGGTTTTGATGGGAACAAGTTTAATAAATTGCCCACAGTAAAATCTACTCCCTCATTCCAAAAAGACACAAAACAAATTGTTAATTTATCCAGAAAACACAGAAAAGCTAAAACTGCTAAAGCAAGGTCTTCCAATTATTATGATGATGAAGATTTTGTTGTCAAAGATTACAAAGGAATTGACGATGAATCAAATGATCAAAGACTGGCTAATGTAAAAAAGAAATTAAGTAAAATCCTGTCAGACAAAGACAACAGAAAGTTACATAGGCATCATGCATTTAACTTACGACAGCTGTCTAACTATGTTAACTATGAAGATTTAAATAGCTCTGTTTGTTCAGATAAGTCCTATCAAAAACTACTTGATGATTTTGGCAATAGGAACTTAAGTTGTCCAGGTGATCAGAGTAGTAAGAATTGTCATGATAAGGCAGTCTCTGATTCAGATGATATTCACAAGGAAGCTATTTATTCACAATCTTGTGGACAAATATATTTATTGGATTATGGCCTTGCATCCAAATTTGTAGATTCTCAAGGTAACCATAAAGATTTTGGAATGGATGCTAGAAAAGCACATGATGGTACATTAGAGTATAGCTCCAGAGATTCTCATATTGGAGCGCATTCTCGGAGGTCTGATTTGGAGACACTTGGATATAACTTACTGGACTGGCTAACAGGCTCATTGCCCTGGAAAACGACAGAAGTCTTAGCTGAACCAGATTTGGTTCATGCTCTCAAGAAAAACTTCATGGGTGACATCAAGTTTCTGTTAAAAACCTGTTTCAAAACTGAATTCTACCCACAATTCTTGGAAAAATATCTGCAATACATCACAAGCCTTGATTTTACTGAAAGGCCAGACTATGAATACTGTAGGAGCTTATTTAGGAGTGAGTTATTAAAAAATGCATTAACACTGGATAAAGAATTGTCCGTAAATTTTACTGAGACTCCATTATCATCTTTAAACCGTAATAAAATATGTTATTCTAAAAGATTTGGGCGAAAAAATACTTCCCCAGAATTTTTAGGTCGAAATGGTGTAAAGAAATCATATGAACGGGAAAATGTTTGTTCCTTCGAAAATGACCTAAAATTGGAACTTTTAAAAGAAACCTTAAACTCATCTAGTGATGGTGTCCGTAAACCATGTACATCTAGAAACTTTTTTATATCCGATGCAGATCTGGTCGCCCGCCTAAAGAAGTCCTTGATGCCTCATGACTTATTAGGCAAGAAATTGTCACCAAAAAATTTGCGCTCTAATAAAAAAAATATAAAAAAGCGCAAAGGAGTCAAAAGGCACAGAAATAGCATTGGTAAATTTGGAAATTTTATGGGATCAGCAAGACAATTTACGTGGGCGGAAATCCTAGCTGGTAACCCAGAGAATATTATCCGAAAAGAGCGTAATGCCAATACGTTGAATACCGACGTAGAAGACGAAGATGATGATGATACTTGCAAATACAGAATAAGAAAAATATCAAATTGTTCATCAGAGAGCAATGCAGAATCAAACTTGCAGTCGCCTTTAATGCAGAGAGATTATTTACAAGGTTTAAATCCAACATATGCTATGAAGGAAGTTGTGGCAAATTTTAAGAAAAAAGTTTCTGGGAAACATGTTAAGGAACAAGATGAAATTGTACCTGGACTTGTAGGCTACACCCCTGTTATGATTAAACTACATAAAATTAAAGAAAAACGGGAAATGAAAGAAAAGCTTGAATTAGCTAAACAACAACATATTGAAAAAAAAGAAAAAAAGGTGATGGTTGTTAACGCTGCACCTATCCGAAGATGCACAAGATCAATGACTAATAAACATGGTACCACTGTATGCATCAAAACTGTCAATACTAGACTAAGATGTCAAAAAAATCTATGTAATGGTTTTAAAGAAAGAGCAGGTCATGAAGACACAGATATAGTGACTAATAAAGTAAAAAATATTATTAAAGTTACTAATAAAGTAGAAAACAAAACCACCAAGAAAATTGCTGGGACAAGTGGAGACAGTAAGGATAAAGCTGTAGATGGAGCACCTGAAGCTACTAAAAACGGTGAGAAAAAATCATTTAATGCAAAGAATGATAGTAAAAAGCATGTAGCTCTTAAAAATGATGAATTAAAATCAGTAACCATAAAGAAAATAACAAGGAGTTCAAAAAGTGAAGTCAAAACTACTGAAAATCCGATCAAAAGAACAAAAAGTAAGTCTAGATGATATTTTAATTCTTTTCATTTCATTTATTAAACAATGAGTTACCATATTTTTTTCAAGCAGCAAACATGTATGTTGAATCCAATAATAATGTATACATCTGTCCAGAACTTTGCACATAGTCATTTAATTTTCATAAACACCTACTAACATAAACTTAGTCTACAATTCACCTGCAAACTATATAGCAGACTTTTGAATATCCAATAATTTTGATTATGGATATCCATGTCTCTAGTAAGTATTATATGGCATGATAGAAAAATTTGACTGTTTTAATGAGATTAATCATATCTGTGATAGCCAAATTCTGTTTTAGGTACCCCACGAAGATCTAGACCTGTAGAAGTTCCTGTAAACAATCGCAGAAGATTGAGAAGTTGCAAACGTCTTAAATAATTTAGTTTGTGTTGCTGCGTGTGTCCTCTTTGTAGTGGAAATCTGAAGTTCAAACATTTAATCATACATGTTTGTTAGGATAAGCTTTAAATTACTGCATTTCTACATTAAATGATCTGAAAAGGAGTTTTCTTTTAAACCATACAATTAAAACCTCTATTGTATGTCGTGTGTCATTTTACGTTTTATATACCATTACTAAAGTTTTTATGAATTTCAATAACGGGGAAGACAACAATAAATGTTCACACACTCACCTCTATACTAGTATTCCATGTTCTAGGTAGCACAGACATGATCCAACATCAAACATTCATCTATCAATGTCTGTCCCAGTTGGAAAGAAACCCCGATCCCGTCCTTTGACAGGCAGCGTCACTTAACGACTGTGCTATGGGGTAATGAAACAATCACATATTTTCGAATTACTCGTGTAAAACTATGAATAATATAGTTAAGGTTTTCAGATACAAAAGGTTAACAAAACTGAGTCAAGTGTAATGTAAACTTTTTTTAGTATGATAAGTGATTTCGATAAATATTCTGTCACATGATAGTATAGATATTACTTATTTCGTAGAAAATATTAAATCTCAACATGAAAGCTATTTTATAGGAATAAAATTTTCAATTTACCATATTATTCGCTCTATTTTCTCGATTTTTTAATACAAAAAGAAAGGTCAGCAAAGGGAGTAATGGTATATCGTATAACTGAAAGTCCCCATAAAATCATTAAATATTAAATTTTTACGAGTTCCTGTTAAACATAGACAAAAAAAAATCGCACCCTTAGAATGAAAGGGACTTAACTCAAAAAATGCAATTTATGGGAAATGACGAAGAAAGTTTTCAAAGATGTATGGTCTTGGGTAAATTTTAAGAAACTGATGTATAAGGTTTTCCCTTTCTCACTCATATTTCGGGCTCTTTTTCACCATGGGTTTTAGAATAAGCTTTTTTAAGTAAACTTATAGTAAAATCTGGAATTTCAGGAATTTTGAGATCACTTGCATTCAAGAGTGCGAAATGCATACATATCACCACAGAGTACATTTGTATATACTGCTTATCACATTGGATAATATCGAAAAGCGTAAGAATAATGTATCAATGACACATATGTTATTTATTAAATGCTGTGGTGACTACAATAGATTTGCTTATTTATAATCACTGTACTGTAAGGTCGCTACAACATATTAAATATAACGCGCCTATTGCGGAAAGGTCTAAAACTCTAGAAATATTTACGTGACATGGACAATATTATCAACTGATGTCATATGATTGCTTTGTCATTGCTGCACTGTCAATTTCATTTCATTCACTGCGAAACCGAGCCGTTTAAAGTACGTAGCGTGCGGCTCTTGCTAGGTGTTTTATCTTTATTATTTTAATAAAGGAAAATTCAATGAGTTCGCATAATACTAATCCACTACAGTGTTAGTGACCAGTATTAATGCACAACAAAGTATAAAATAGATTTATCACTACGTTGTAAACGTGTGTTTTTACTAGGAAATGTTTCAAAACTAACCTGTAATTTGTTTATGCGGTTATTTCGTTATTTTATCAGTCAATAAAACACTAAAACAATGGAGAGCAAAAAGAATGATGTAATCCGTGTTGGATCCCGTAAGAGTGAGGTAAATTAATTGTAACATAGTTTATATTTCATACTGAAAAATACTGTGTTAACGTTTTGCCCCGTAACGAAAGGAAAGAGTTTCGTAATACATATAGGTCATGTAAGGTATTACCAAACTAATAGCTTTCTGTAGTTATTGTAGTATTTTAGTTAGGGTCAATTACCTAATACATTTTCAAAAATCCTTAATTTCGTATTTATTTTTTTAAAGGTTTCAAAAAAAAAATTTATGTTTATCATGTAGATAACAAATGTAATATAAATTAATAATTTTATGTGAAATGTTTCAGTTGGCTCTTATACAAACAAATTTCGTTATAGATAGCTTAAAAAAAGTTTATCCAGAAAAAGAGTTTACAATAGGTAAGATATGTCTTAATTATTTATATTTTAAGCTGAATACGGTGATACATGGTGTTGTCTCTTTCCTTTAACTAAGGAATTATCTAATTTATATAATGTTTCCTCTGAGTGATTAAGAAGTCGGTTCTTAGCTTTGTTTTCATCCAGTTATGCTTTAGTTAGTATTAATTATTTTGTTACTAATTTATCTATCAACCAAATATTTCCATCTCTTAACCATGT
Source organism: Megathymus violae (assembly GCA_003671415.1). Taxonomy (NCBI): domain Eukaryota; kingdom Metazoa; phylum Arthropoda; class Insecta; order Lepidoptera; family Hesperiidae; genus Megathymus; species Megathymus violae. The sequence goes on from PDGT01000002.1 coordinate 9,313,010, forward strand.
ACTTCATGAAGACAGCTGTTTTAAAAGAACTATATATTTTCTTATAACTGCTTGTGACAAGAACTTCAGTCTATTTTTTTTACATTTCAGTGACTATGACAACTCTAGGAGATCGGATATTAGATGTATCACTGCCCAAAATAGGTGAAAAGTCCCTGTTTACAAAAGATTTAGAAGATGCTTTGAGAAGTAATACTGTAGATTTTGTAGTACATTCTTTGAAAGATTTGCCAACAAGCCTTCCTGAGGGGCTGGCTATAGGTGCTGTGTTTGAAAGGTAACATGGGTATGGCATTAGCTTACATATATTGGAAGTCACATTTATTTATAACTCCAACTATAGTGAACTAGGAATGCATCCTGTCTTTAAATCAGAAACTTACCTTACATTGCCTTATATTTAGCACCTATATTTTCCATAATTCAAAACATTAATTTACGGCTCTCTTAATAGAAGCTCCATAGTATTTTTTATTTCCTATTCCATGGGTACAGATCCATATCCAGGAATAAAAAGTATGTTGCTTTAAAGTTTTAGTAACATACAAACTTTTAATAGCTTGTCCCATCGATGTTCCCGCCTTCTTACAATGTGGGAGTCTTCAAGAGGAGAGTGAATAGGCTCTTATAACTTAGTGTGTTCAACATCTTAGACTTCATCACCACTTTCCATCAGGTGGGATTGTTGTCAAGCATTTACTTATACTATTTAAAAAAAAAGTATGCAAAGTATCATCCAAATGTATTCAGTGGTTTTAATGTTCTATGTATGATAATAACAATGATCCCAAAAAATATTTAATTAAGGGATTTGGCTCCATTACAATTTTATTATTAGTAAAGATGCCAGAGTTCATTATTGGCTTGGAATGGAATCAGATATAAAACATGTAGCAAATCTTCCCAGTACATCCAAGTTTAGCTAAGTATTACCTATTTTTTTATTGCTTGAAGTTCCTCAACAATTCTGACCTATTGATATCTAACAATTCCAGAACAAACTGCTCAACATCGTTCCAATCTTAAAAATCTTGTGACTAGGTTTAACAGGATTGCAGTTGCCATTACAATTAAAGCTGCACTATTACCGCTGAGGACATTGGAATCACTCTTAAATATATTGCTGCACCCATAAAGGTTCATATTCTTCAATTGTTGCAGGGAAGATCCAAGGGATGCATTGGTTTTACGAGAAGACATGAAAGACTGCACGTTAGCCACTTTACCTGCCGGATCTGTCATTGGTAAGAATTCAATGCAATGCAGGCGGCAAACTCGTAAACATCTGGTTTGCAGTGGTTGCCATTTGGTGAGTCATCACGGTCCCTGGACATCCGCACTATTGCATCAACATGTTGCCGGCGAGAAAGTCGCTAATCTGGCCAATAACTGGCTCTGCAATATTGCAACCGAAGCATGTAAAAATATTTGGCAGTTGATGTCAGGAGGATATCAGCCTGTCAAGCACCTGAAGAACATTACCGATATGAACGAGTGTTATCGAAATTAAATTCGATGGAACAAAGTCCGGGAACTTTTAGAATAGATAGGGCCATTGCCTCCTTTATTCAGCAGGGTGCATCGAGAGCATGAGAATTTTCTTTTACTTTCAGGATAGGGCTGCTTGGACATGAATTTAATATTAAGCCAGTTTAAGTGCGTTCTGTAACTGTCAGTAGGAAAAAAAAATCCTCGGGAGTTTCTTGCCGCTTCTTCTTCCGAGCCCACTCATGGTAGGAATTTGTCGAAGCGATGGCGTAGTTTGACGTTCGAAAAGTGTTTGTAAGAACCAACTTCGAATAAAATATTATTTAATTTCATTTCATTTCCTTGGACGTAAATATTGATGAAAACACTTACACGCTAAATAACAATAAACCAATCGGAATATGGACTATTATATGCTTGTTACCTTAACTTTTATGTCAAGGAACATCATCTCTCCGCCGCACAGCACAGCTAAGAGGCTCACACCCCCATCTATCCGTGATTGATGTCAGGGGGAACTTAAACACTCGGCTAAGGAAGCTGGATGCTACCGGCCAGGAGTACTCTGCTCTGTTGCTGGCTAGCGCTGGACTGCACCGGATGGGATGGGCACATAGGATATCCAAGGTGAGGTAAGGAGTAAGACTGCGGTCTTATTCGAAGTGTGTTGCAGATATCTATAGGCTACAGTGGCAGTAACAAATGAATATATATATATATATACAGGTAAATATGGCTAAAATTCATATATATGTATATATATAAACTAATAAGTAAAATTAGATTGTCTGTTGGTAATATTAAGATAATCGCTTTTTACTACATGCATATGAATGTGTATATACGGTACACGTACCAAAATAACATTTTTTACAATTTATGTCTGTTTGATCTGGCTAATCTCTGAAACGGCTGGACCGATTTTGGTGGCACTTTCACTGGCAGGTAGCTGATGTAATGAGGAGTAACTTAGGCTACTTTTATGTCTACTAAATATCTTTTTATGTTAAATTCCACGCGGACGAAGTCGCGGGCATAGCGAGTATATATATATATATATATATCGTCAGTCATTAAACAAAATAAAGCAGCAAACAGGTGTCACATATACATAACGTATAAGTTATAGTATGGATTACTAAAAACCTTATCCGTCACGCTCATTACACATGTATTCATTGCAAATAAATTTCGCAATTCACGATCTGTCACGGTCCGATATCCGTGGCGACAGTATAAAATTATTTTGTGGCCGTTAAAAGATGTAGTAATGCTACACAGTATAACGTTGAAGTAGAAGTATAACCTAGAATAATAATTATAAATTAAATCAATGATCTTTAAGTCTATACTCTTCTTTTTTATCCTGGGAAATGCATTTTCCCACCTTTTTCTTTTTTTTCGTCATATCATCATCTTTTTAGTATTTGTCCTATTTATTGGAACTTTCAAGCGAAGTCTGAAACCGCGGCTTGTGGTTAAAGGATAACATGGCATAGAACAGATGAATATATACTAGTAAATGACAAGGACGCCTTAAAATAATGGCACTGTAACCGGTTCCGACATGTTAAGGAGTTACTTTGTATTTGTCACAACACTGGTTTAATGAATTAAGGAGTTTCTTTCACCGTTTCTTCTCAATGTTGTAGCAACTTGAAACGCTAATGGAAGCAAACGATAACATAAGTAAGAGTACATATTTACAAAATACCTAAATTATTAAATTAAATTGAATAATTTGAAATGATAATTTACTTCTCGTAGAAAAGCATCATGAAAAGAATTTACATAATTACATTTCTATAGTTTTTTATTCACAATGTTCTAAGTTGTATGAAGTTTGCCATCCTACTCGGTATGGCCATAACCTTCCTAATGGAGGAGACTACATTGCAGGGCGAAGACGATATGAGACACGAATAGGTTATAACATTTTGTAGTGAATGACATAAAATGAATGAATGACTGAATTAGTTGTAAATTCTGATAAAACAACCGTCATAGGTACCTACTCGTAGAACATCGTCGTTTAGGTGTGTTTGTAATAAGAAAAACTATTCGTTTTATTATCACAAACGTATTTACCAAACTTTAATACGTTTCAGTAGGTGCGTGCCGTATAAAACAAGACAATAATTTTTGCACTAGTTTCACTAAAACTAAAAACACTAAACTAAAACTAACTCGTTCTTAGTTTAAATTATGGAAATTTTAAATCTTTCACTGTTCTTAGTTTAAAATTTTGAAAATTTTAAATCTTTCACTGTTCTTAGTTTGAAATTATTTAAATTTTAAAATTGCCATTAACTTACTTTTAACGATGCCAGCATTAGTTCTTTTTTCAATATCTACTTCTCAATTCTCGTCAGGTCCTGCCCTGTGCGGAGATGATGTACGCGGTGGGCCAGGGCGCCTTAGCGGTGGAGTGCCGCGCTGACAACGAAGATATTCTCACGATGCTGGCCCCCTTCAACCATCCAGAGACTTACTGTCGTGTGCTTGCCGAAAGGAGTTTTCTCAAAACATTAGGTATTTACTCAAATCCACGTGTTCGTCGTTCAATCGATCATTTTTATCAATTAATCCAAATCATTGTGACCAAAAACTTAGCACCTTACTTTCAGTGTTCTTCCTAATGGTGTAAATGTCTATGGAAGGTGGTTACTTACCATCATGTGGTACTGTTGCTCATTTACTGGAGGTTAATACTAAAAAAGTATATGGGCCAAATTCTGAATCAGGTTTTCAAAATCGGCAAGTGAACTAAGCATGAGTTTGCCTGCACTACAATTGTTATGTGATAAAATTGTTTCTCATAAATTTTACAAAAATATTACAAACTAAATAATATAGTAGTAGTACACGCTTCTGATACATTTAAGAATAATTCTATTGAAATATAAACAGACAATTATCTGATGATAGAAAAATATTATTTCCTAGAATTTTTATTTTACAATATAATATTTTAAGATTTCAGTCAGCATTTTATTATTTTTCATTAATTATTCTACTAATTAATTAATACATTTGAACAGCGATTCGAATAAGAAATACTAGAAAGCTGTTTATGCTATTGGACCTAAAGGCAAAGTGCTTCAAGCGTGTGTTTCTACCGTTTTTCATACTTTTCATAGTTTCTTTTATATTTTTCTTCAATACCTAACAACATATTGTATATAATTCAGGTGGTGGGTGCAGTGCGCCAGTGGGTGTGTCTACACGACTGAAGCCGTCCGAATCACAGTTCAAACTGTCCATCACAGGCGGGGTGTGGAGCATGAACGGTGACACAAAGATAGACGAAACATTGTATGAGACATTCCCGCAAATTACCAAAAGTCAGAAACACAAGCTCAGTCCTACAGAAGAGATGAGCGCTAAGAAACTCAAAGTTGACGATGACAAAAATGCCAGTGGCACGAGCGGCGAGAACACAACCGACAAAGACAAGAAGGTGCCGAGGGCTGAGACTTTCGACTCGGAAAATACTATAGAAAGTTCCTCGTCGAAAGAACCAGAGATTTACTGCGGTTTGACTGAAAATACCAACATCCCTATAGAAGTAATAATTAAATGTGACAGCCTAGGCAGGGACTTGGCTAACGCGTTAATCTCTAAGGGTGCTTTGAAAGTGATGAAGGTAACTCAAGACTTAATTAGAAGCTCGACTTTAGCGAAGACATCCTGATCTTTAGATCATTTTTATTTATGTTATGTAGTACTAAATGTATATTTATACTTAGTCTCTTTTAAGATGGATTTGCGATATTTTATTTGGGTTTTTGTTATTTTATGACATTGAACGATACCATTGATGCAGTACTGGTGTAGGTTACAAGCAATCGAATGTCAATATAGATTCGTGAGATATTTAAGGATACATTCAACGATCGATAATTCTTCTGTAATATTAAAACAAAAAAGTTATATTACCATGTCGATTACAATTTTTGTCGACTTTACAATTTGCTAAATCATACTTGTAGTATCTAACGATTTCGTCTACTGGGACATAAAAAATGCACGAAGCGAATTGAAGAACTAAATTTTTTAAATATTTTAATGTGTGTAAATATAACGGACTTTCTTGTAATCTGTATTGTTATGCATGCAGCCGTCCGGCGAAAGTGGTGCGGGTCTCTGGTCTCATTTGTTTTAAAGACCATGCATTAATTATAACCCCCGCACTGGGATTTTTTGACACCATGAAGAACCAAATACAAACATATTTCATATGGATTTCTACGCCGGTTGAGAATGAGTCCGAAACCCTTTGCTCGATAGACAAGGTCCACGGTCCACGCTTCAGGCTATGGTGTCGTGAAAAATTTCATTGTTAGGAATAGTACCTTGTGGCCATATCAAACTAGTATTTCTGGTCTAGTACAGTGATCTGTGAAGATCCATTAATGATCTATTTTGGTATTACTATTTTTTCCTGCGACCTAAAAGTTCCTTGCCTCTCTTGTATCAACCATGGTCAGTGCTGCTAGTCGACACTGGAGAGGTAACCGATCCCTTTTTTATACGAGTAGGCTAGCTACGTGTTAGTAAGAGGGCATAGTCGTCCATGGATTTAAGTAACACCAAAGGCATCACCGACGCGTTGCCGCCCGAAAACCAATCCTATGCTGGCAGAACAGTGCCGTAAGAGGCGACAGAAGCCACCCTGCTTCGGGGTAGGGTTTCACGTAAGTGTTATATTATCAGTATTATTATTAAGCCATTAATATTATTACTGGTATTATTATTATCTTTCCGTGAAGCCTGCCTGGCTAGCTACCACCCTCCTGCTTTAGTCAGCCGCCAAACCACTCGGTGTATTCCGGCCGGGGGCTTGAGAGCCAGTACTTTGTTTGTTACACTCTTCTGATTTCCTGCCCGACAACGCATCAGTGATTTTCATCGTTGATCTTACTGATGTCCATGGGCGACGGTGACCACTTACTTTCAAAGGCTCGTTTTATCGGCTATTAATATAAAAAAAATGTACTGACACCCAAATCGAAGCAATAACCATAACCGGAGTCATCCATCGACGACAGGGCGTGCGTGGCGTGGGGAATTTCCGAGCCTCAAGGGTCATCCTTTGCACCCGGACATAAACTCGGGAGATCGAGTGTCGGGAGACCTCGGAGGAGAAGGCGGGAACCCTGCTGTTTAGCGTGGGGAAATTCCCTTATAGTACCGTAAAACTAACTAGGGTCGCAGACAGAATTCCCACCAGCAGGAACTATCCGGTCTCTAAGAGCTCTCGCGGAAGCCGGTACCTGTCCGGAGGTCGGTCATGCAGGGGCGCGAATCCCTCTCAGAGATTCATGTGGTCCACTGTCGGCGCGGTCGAACATCGACAGCGCCAACTGGACCACATGTGCCTCCAACGTCACCACCTAATGGTCAAGCGCCACCACATGGTTCCGAACGAAGCGGGTCGCTCCCGTGATCTCTCGAAGAGCCAGGTTTTGCTGCGACATCGAAACAATGTTGCCAAATTTATCTTTACACCAAAACGGAGACTACTGTAAAGAAAACCAAAGACTGAGATTCGAATGAATTATTTGATAGGTTGATTCAATTATTAGATGCACTGACATTTCTGCGCATGTTAAGTTTCTCCGTTATAGAAATCACGCTCGACATACAGTAAACATGTTAAATAGATCAGAGTAGTGGCAGTTTATGGACGAATATTTTATCTATTTTATACAAAATATACTATTTTTTTGCATTATTTATATCGAAAATTCGGCTTAAGATAAAATTATGTTTCATTGAGTAAATAAGCATTTTTAAATAATGGTTTGTGTTAAATACTTAATCGGTCATGACATATATTGAGATACTTTAGGTATCCACTGTTATATTGTATTTATCAGTTGAATAAATAAACTGGTGATTGAAAATGGGGACTCCAGGTTTTATTTTTGAAGCTCGTTTGCCTGTCATCATTATTACAACCCATATTTCTCCCACTACTGGGGATAACAGAGGCTGAAAGACGGTACATCACTACGCTGTCCAAGTGTGAATTGACAGATTTCACACATCTTTTGAGAGCATTATGAATAACTCCTAGGTGTGAAGTTTTCCTTCATCGAAGCAACTGATCACTTAACCGAATCTTTAATTGAACTCGACTGTCAAACTGTACTTCAAAAATATTTTTATTTTGCAATCAAAATTTTGGACTTATCCGGTGGATTTTTCAAACATTCTATCTATTTCGTATAAACTTAACAATTACGAATAAAAATTTCACTCTTGACTTGGCAACGTAATAATTATTGTAATGGAACCAAAGTAACTACGGATGTGATGGATATGAAATTTCGGATCTGGATATGTGAATATTTTACCGGTTTCTGATATGACATTATTTCAGATTATCCGATTGTTTTAGATAATTTCGGTTACGTATATTAGATGATTTACAATCGGAAAATAATGTATTTACAAAGTAACAGTTTTAACATTATTTCTAGGTGTTATTTGGTATTATAATCATAGAAAAAAAACAAGTCTTACAAATTAAATAATAAAAACTGTCTAAAGATAAGAGCGACGCAGCTAGTGTTCGGCTGGGCCAGCGAGAGTCATGTCGTGTTTCATATACACACAGCCCCTATCCGTAAAAGTAATATACAAGTATCCCATATAACAACACGATGTATTCGTATCAAGATAATACTATAATACTTATTAGCAGCATAAATAATTCCACTATTAATAGTCCACAGTATTTATTTATAAATAAAAGAGTAAGAGAAATTAAGTAAGGTAAGAGAGTAAGAGTATTTATTTATAAATAAAAGAGTAAAGAGTAAGAGTTAAATAATAAATCCAAATGTTTTCGTCTAATATTTATTCCACGATAAAATCTCATTCAAAACTCGAGCATTCTTAATCATTGTGAACACAAAACGAAACCTAATATACTAACAAATACTTATGTTACTGTTATTGAACTTTTCTCTCCCAAATACCACTTCTTCATTGAAAATACAAACCAATCATATTTCTGTATCACAGCCAATATGTGCTCGCTGAAAGGCTTGCAGTGTTCGATAAAAGATTTTAATAATTTGAAGATTCAGTTTGAGAGAAAAAATATAACAGTAAAACAACCTATCGCACTCGACGCTATTAAAAAACAATCGTACTGTTAAAAAACAACATTACTGTACGGTAATTAATAGTTAATTATAAAGTGCTTTAAAGGGCATGATAAATAAAAATAGAAATAAATATCATGATATGAGGCCTGCACCCGAAAGATAGGTTAGGTTATATTTTTTACTGAGATACATTTCAAGTTTAGCGTCCAGTGAAATGGCCCAAAGGAAGGATTATTGCACTTTTTTTTTTTAAATCCTATAACAACATAATCAATCCAAAATTTTATCCATAATTATTTTGCACCTTCATGAAGACGTTAACTAACGATTTAAATACTTTTAAAAGCATTCGTTTCTAAATGTTTGGATTCTCTCACTAATCGTTCAAGGGTCTACGAAAGGCGAATGAGTAGCACTTTGTAGGAAGGTTAAACTGAATGATAGGAAAGGATCGACGAAGGAGACTGTATAAGCTAAAAGTGTTACTGTTGCTATGAGTGGTAACTTGGAACATAACGGCCAATCGACTTTTTAGTAATGGAAAAATGTAACTCGAATTTTATAATACAAGTTGTTTTTAAGTTGCAGTTTCTAAATGTTTGACGTGGATCACCAAAAACAAAATAATAAACAACTTTAAACAGAATGGACTGACTTCTAGTAAAAATGAAGTATTACCAAAACACATGTTAATGAGGTACGCTTGAGGGCCACGTTCGTTTGTACAGTGCAGCCGGTCACACGGTTCGAAGTCCGCCCTCAAAATGGTGGATTATTCGACATCCTCCTCCTGTAACACGCCACCACCAGCCCTCATACTCGCGCGAAGACGTTCGGACACTTCTGGTAGTTTCTTCAGCAGTAGATGGAAGATGGGAGCTGGCATGGTTTGTTGAAGCACCTAAGGGTAATCAAAACTTTATTTACTGCCCACTTAACAGTATGTCCTAGGTAATGTATATTATCAGCGGGAGCAGACCCATATCCCAGATTTGAAATTTCTAGTTATTATTGATCCATAATTTAAGTTACAAATGTAGCAATCACGGTCTAAATTTGTTTACTGAATTGCTAATGATGAACTGCTACCACAGCAGACAAAAGTTCCATAAGCAATAATTATGCTTAGGTCTTCGATAACAAATCCTACCTATAGCATCAGATGTTACATCGTATAAGCACATTGTTATTAAATTAGTGTTCATCTACTTTGCATCAATCCGCGTGCACATTGTATGATGGTATGTACAATTAGACACACACCACAAAGGAACGGTCATTTATTCATAATAAATAAAAGTACAAAGGATGATACTAGGCATGTATAAAGACAGTATTATATCTTTAAACTCCTGTGAGAGCACAATGCTCGCGGTACATTCCTAAGAACTGTTTTAAATCCTTCGTAATAATTATTTTTTAAAACTACCAATTCAGGCTCGGCAGTGGTTTGTAATTAATAGCATAGATTATGATGCTCTATCATTTCCCAATACTTGTAACTGAACGATTAAAGAGTATCGCTGTATGTATGATGCCATGCAAATGGATCAAAATATAAACAAAAAAGGATATTCACACCTACCGCTAAAAAACGAATATTATACAATATAATATACGAGTATGATACCTACTCGCATCTCACATCTAGCAAGAGATTGCTGCATTACACGATCAGGAGAAAATATTCCATACAATGCAATTCAAAGATTAATACGAGTTCTTATAAGAATTTGGACACTGGAATGCAGCAATCGCCTCCATACAGTTCTTTGGATACAGAAAATATGTAACAAACAAATAAAGAATAAAAATTATGTGAGCATGCGCGTACGCAATAAATCGAAGCTTAAAGAAAACTTATTCTATAACCCTCTGCAGAGTAGCCAAGAATTATAAATTTAAATTTCCTATACTCCATTGTATTTGTTTTAATCACGTCAACAAAACTGTGCTCAAACTAATTTATTTATTTTTGAAAATCTATTTGTCTTCTTAAAGGTATCTTAACTCTAATACTCATTGCAAAGCTTTGTCTATGAGTGAAATATAAAATATATAAATAGATAATATTACAATATTACCTGTAAGAAATCTGTGAATTTATCTTGCATCTGCATAACAGGATGCTATTTGATCCGTGTGGCGTTATAAACAAAGTTCACAATGAATTGTCATAACCATGTAATGAGGCAATAGGTTGAATTTCATGTATTAATGTTATATGCCTTCAGGTTACGAACTGCAGGAACACAACATGAAACGGCTCCTTATAAATTCAACATAAACAAGAAATTCCTTGAAAAGTGACTAATAACAATTTTTTATGTTTCACCATTACTCTTTTCTCTTCCTTTGACTATAATGAGTACTAGTTATTCTCTTTTATATTATTCTAGATAAAGACAAAATCACAGACCATTAATTGAACTGTTTATGGTAAAAAAAAATTATAGCCTTTAATTATTTTGGTAATTACAATTTGTGCAAATGAACTAAACCTAGACGATATGAATGTCGCCAAACTGCTCAATAACTGCTTCAATATAACTTTTTTCCTGTCCCAAGTTAGTTCAAAGAATGCTTCGTTTAGCGAAAAAATCACGCTAAATTCCATAGTTATATTATGGTCGTAATCTAGTCCAATTACACTATACAGTTAGTGCAATAATTGATCACATTAAATACTACTCACACTCAACAACTGCTGTGTCTGGCCGCACACAGCCACTGCTTGTCCCAGGTGCTCCACGCCAGCGTCCAGGTCTCCAGCGGCTAATAGCTCCTCACCCAGTTGGATCTATAAATCAAAAATGTATAATATAAAAGATTTTTTTTAACCTTCTAACAATAATATTCCAGGAGGTAACATACTATGAACACTACATTAATCTTAGTTTTTTATCATGTGGGAGTCTTCAAGATAGGAGTAAATAGGCTTTTATAAGTTAATGCGCTTCACCCCACTTCATTCCCACCATCAATCAGGTGGAATTGTTGTCAAGCATTAACTTATGTAAACAAAAAATACATTCCCTGAAGAGAATAATGGCATTAAAACTGCTTAAAAAATGAATGTAGTGTACTTAAAATTTTAATATTTAATTCTCCCACACATTTTCAAATGTAACCTCTTTTTTCAGGGTAAAAAGTAATAATGTTTGAACTCACAATTTTGAATAGTTTTATTCTTGATGCAATTTTTTACAGTTGAAGATTAACTAGTTAATTTCAGTACAAAGTTTTCTTATTATATAATAAATTACACTGAGTATATTAAAACTACCTGCTGCAAGAAGAACCTTTGCATCGCTTCATGATCATTCATATCAGGTAAGGGTCCACCAATGTTGCGAATCCGCGAGGAATTCAACTGGGCCTTTTGTCGGCCTGCAAACAATAGAAAACACAATTTTTTTTGTTTATTACTCTTTATTTTATACCATAACATATTCAACAATTCCTAATTCCTTAAGACCAAAAACAGATTAAGATATCATGTTGTTCGTTACCATCTTGGCGGCGGCGACCACCACTTATAATCACGTGGCCTATCTGCTGCGGCTGTAGGAATTGATAATTCGCGTAGCCGTAATAATTAGGATAAGGAGCGCCAATTGAGAAAGTCCACATAATGCTTCTAAGATATTCTGACTCATATTCCCTAAAGGATATTTAGAGCTGCATAAAAGCATGCATAATATGCAAATAATGCATTTAAAAATTCTTTGAAACTAAATATTTTATGCTATTATGCATTCTGAGGATTATTAAAGTATGATTTTAGACTATAACAATGGACTTGTTTACAACTCAGCAATTGACAGATAAACAAATTTCTAACTATTGTTTGTGTCCTAATTTTCTAGATTATTGCTGATTAGCAAAAAATATTTCAAACTATAAACAGCTACTTTAATCAACGTAAAATTACATGACAATGACTTTTATTTTAACAATTCATGTTTCTTTGGTATTGGTGGTATAATATTTTTTTTAACACATTAGTACAAATAATTTTCAGAAATTGTCATAACTCACCTGGATCACACTCAATTTTACCTGACTAATTATGATTTAAAACATCTAAGGAAATTGATAAATTTTGATGTTTTCTTCTAGTATTAAAACTGTTTAGGAAATGTTAATTAAGCTTTCACTACATGAATATGCAAGGTGTTTTTTTTATTCAGTAAATTATATTTTATAAATTACATAATCAGAAAAGTCCTTATCTCAGGCTTAGGTGCACAAATCAATTTCTATATTACCATCGCACCAATTTTGTGTAATGACACATCTGGTTCATTTTAACAATCCTACCGATCAAGTCTTTTATATCTGCTATGGGCATAAGATCGCACATTGTACAAGATTATACACATCAATAAACTAGTACACTAATATATTTATATTCTATGGTATAATACAGATGTGGACTGACACTTGAAATCTAAATGTGATTTGCATCATATTATTGACCCAAATGATCATTGTGTTTCTGAAGGGAGGCATTCATACCATCTCAACAGTCAATATATGCAATTAATTTTTAATTATTCCTTAATGAAATTGTTAATAGTTTACCCTACCTATACAGTATATGTACTATTAGAAATTGTTTAAAATTAACTATTAGTTAAAATATCCCATAAATATTTATGCTAGTGAAGTACATTAAAATAATTGTATGACCTGGTGCATTTACCTGCCTAGTAAATTCTAAAGCACACACACACACACACACACACACACACACACACACACACTATACATAGCACTGCCTATTAGATTCCATCATAGCTACAAACAATATTGTTTGGTCTCACCACAATAAGGTTTTTTAAAGTTATTAGCCAACTAAATGCACCAGGTCATACTATTGGTATACATATACATCTCAGGGTAGTATAACTCCAATTTACAAATATGCAAAAACAACAATACAAAATATTGCTTTCTCGTGTAAATGTTCTCTAGGTATTGACAGAGAATAATTCAAGCAGAAAATGAGATGTGTTAAAGTGAAAGTGTTACCTGTAATATATTTACTTTCCAGCCACCCAAGCATAGTCAGATATTATTAATTGCTGTTAAACATTACATGCAATTCCTAATAACATGCAATCATAATGCTGTTATATGTGTTTTTTGACATTAAAACTTTTCAAAGTTAGTTTAAACTTATTTAAAAATATGAATATTATGCATTTTCAGCGTTATGTCATTTTAGGTTTAAACTTCATTAATCAACTTTAAAGTTTGGTTATTATTGATATCAGATTTATATATTTTTTGTAATGAATACACTATTTTAGGTTAAAAAAACCAAAGGAAACATTATGAGTAAACATGCTTGCTGCAGTTTTCTATGATGGTTTAAATATACATAAAGTCTGCTAAATTCTACAATGTATTGTTACAATAAGACATAGTGAAACTATTTTACAGTACATTGTATAGGACACATTTGTTAATATCCTGAAGCAAACTGCTTTATAAAACCTGATATAAAGCAGTATAGTACCCAGGGTCAAACAGATGTAACACTGCATTGAATTCTTCTCTTCTTTATAGCATGGTAAATAACTAAGTAAAACTATAACCAACGCAAGAATAAAATGCTATTATGGTTTGTAAGGTTACATGATATCTGTGCAGATTCTAAGCACTTCATCTAAATTGAAAGTAGTATCAATTAACAATAGTATTTATATAATTTCACTTAACATATATAAATTAAAAAATATATTTTTCAATTTCAATATGTTTCATATTTTACAAAGAAGCAGTTGACTAATGGGTATGTTATGGCTTGGTGTAATGTTAAGTAGGCATTGCATATCTTGTGTTATCATTTACCATCAGGTGGGATTATGATAAAGTGACATAAGTAGAAAAGGATATTTAATAGTAATAATATAATAATAAACGTTTACACACTCACACCCCCCTACTAGAATCCCCCGTGTTGCGGGTGGCATGGACATACACAAATAAATATATATATATGATGTTTGGAAGTATGGCAATTTGCAAAAACATCGGTAATGTAAGATTCATAAATTACACATAAAAAATTCGAGTTGGTGCCATTTCAACTATTTTATATATAGATTGATTATACATGTATTAAACGAAATTTAATATTATTTATTAAAATATTGTATTTAAAAACCGAATATTTTAGTAAATTAATACTGTAAGTTGTTTTGTAACGTAAACTGTATCCCTAATCCCTCAGCAGCATGGTAAGCTAAGATTTATTTCCATCTAAAAATAATATTATGAATGGAGGCATAATTGGCAGATGTCTCAATGTCGATCAATACTCGGATGCTTGGAAATATGTTGACAATTAACGATTACAATAAGTTTTTTCAACGTAAACTCTGTTTTTGCAAAAATGAAATTTCGACATTTTTAGGTTGTAAATTATACAACAGATATAGAGCATTTCATGAATATATACTATATAAAGCAAGACTGTAAAATGCAAAATACAACTAATTCAATTTTGGTAAATTTGCTTACTTACGTTCTCGTAATTTTTTTTTGAACTGTGGATCCTTTCGACGTTGTTGGTCAAAATACACGCAATATCCAAGGAATAATGTGCCGGCTATTCCAACCGCAATACCTAACGTTGCACGTGTTATTTCCATGTTGTTTAACTGAAAAAAATCACACAATACACAACTCGTTCACACTTCTGTTATAAAATTTTGCGATTTCGCTGCACCGCCATGAATGAACACCATGTATAAAAATGACGGAAATGCGAAAAATGTCGGATATCAGATAATATTGTTATGTTGGTGCTGATATACCGTAGGATATTCTCATAGTTTATACCCTTTAGTAGCTACGTTCATTTTAAAACTTGATAAATATTAGGTTTAAAGGTTATTAGTGTAAATATTGATGTGGTGAGCAAGTCATAACTAATGGTTATTACTGCGGCATAAATTAATTATATGCGATTTGTTTTATTATTAACGTACATTATTTTATAATTTATTTTACTTTATAAAATTTTGTAATGTTGTCTATATTGAACGAATAATATTGCCATAACAAAAATAGTCGCATGTACTCATGACCGAAATTCTAGATTCAGTTTTGGTATTAAAATACTCTGAATAATTATATATGCCGAAAGACCCCTGCAAGAGATTCGCGTGCGATATCCAGAAATGTCTCACTGGTAAGTTTTATTATCATATTTTCATTTATGAATCTTTTTGCCGACACCCGACATGAATCCAGTCGCCATCTTTGCTTCAACCTTTCAGTCGCCTCCACAGTCCACAATTTTGCGGGCGTTCCGTCGCCGTTTTTCAATGTTTTGCTCAATTAAACCTTTATTGTCCCTATCGAAAGCCACGTAAAAGTTTTCGGGTATATTACGTAACGTTAAATGTGATAATGAGTTTTTTCGGGTTCGGTCAGACTGCGGATATCGAAATCGCATTCGATGATGCTGATAAACGGAAGGTTGCCGAAGTGAAAACGGATGATGGAAAAAAGGAGAAATTGCTATTGTACTACGACGGAGAAACAGTCTCCGGGAGAGTCAACGTGACTCTGCGAAAGCCGGGATCGAAATTAGAACATCAAGGAATAAAGGTTGAACTAATAGGTCAGATAGAATTATTTTACGACAGGGGCAATCATCATGAGTTCATATCTCTCGTGAAAGAACTAGCTCGTCCTGGAGACCTATTGCAACATACGTCATACCCGTTTGAGTTTGCTAACGTCGAAAAACCTTATGAAGTTTATACAGGCGCTAACGTTAGATTGAGGTATTTCCTCCGAGCTACAATAATCAGACGCCTGACAGATATCGTAAAGGAAGTTGACATCGCCGTGCACACCCTTTGCAGTTACCCTGACGTTCTCAACTCCATTAAGATGGAAGTTGGCATAGAGGACTGCCTGCACATAGAATTTGAGTATAACAAGTCAAAATATCACTTGAAGGATGTTATTGTGGGAAAAATTTACTTCCTATTAGTCCGTATAAAGATCAAACACATGGAAATATCCATAATCAAAAGAGAAACAACTGGTTCTGGACCCAACACATTCACAGAAAATGAAACTGTTGCTAAGTATGAAATTATGGATGGGGCACCAGTAAGAGGTGAGAGCATACCAATAAGAGTATTCTTAGCTGGCTACGATTTAACACCCACTATGAGGGACATAAACAACAAGTTTTCAGTCCGATATTATCTTAACCTTGTGTTAATGGATACAGAAGATCGACGTTACTTCAAACAGCAGGAAGTAACCTTGTGGAGAAAGAGTGATAAATCTAGACTACCATTGCACAATCCTCATCACCCACAGACTTTATCACATCCGTCAAACATGATGACACAGAGGCAGCTGAGTGCATCGAGTGAAGAGAATTCTGCAAGAGGCCTTTCTCCATCTCTCCCAGACAGCTTGCTTCAAAGATCAGTGTCTCCCCCAATGCCAGATGTTGAGAAACATAATGGGCCTGCAGAAATGGAACAAGAGCAACCTGATGTCTTACCAAACAAGCTTGCTAATGCTCACATTGAGAATAACACTCTGGAAAAACCAGATATTGCTGAAAAACCTATAGTCACAGCGAAGCCGGAAGAACAGCTATATGTGACTGACAAGCCAATAGTAGTTGAAAAACCTTTAAATGTGGACAAATCTCTCATTGCAGAAAAACCACAAGTTGCCGAAAAGCCATTATTAAAAGATAAGCCACAGATTATTGAAAAACCACAAATTGCTGAAAAACCACAAGTAATGGAAAAGCCTCAGATAGCTGAAAAACCACAGCTTGCTGAGAAACCTGTGCTATCACGACCAGAAAGTGAAGAACCAGAGCTGACTCAATAGCCTATATGCAACTGTGTGGTCAATATGACCTACACTTATGAATCGAACATTCTGTTTTCATATTTGAAGACGGTTGTCTAGGGAATCAAATCCAGACTCAGATATGTATATCCAATAGTTACAAAAGTTGTTGTGTTTTATTAAATTTACTATTCACATTGATTTATAAGCCTTGGTATATATGCAATGTGGGAAGTAAGTTTAAAAGGAACTAAATGTAAGTGTACATTGCTGTTTGCTATAGACATGATAAATACTATTAATGGTGTTGTGTTAGAACATGAATTTGTGTTACTTTGGTACTATCTGCCTGCAGTGTTGAGACAATGGCGAAGTGCCAAAGTCTCCTAACTGACATTTGCTTTAAAAACTTAATTTTTTTAAAATTACAACATAAAATCAAAATTACAAAACAATTCACTTTAAATATTCATTTAACAGTGATAATGAAAGATCTTCATTTTCAGTAAAAAATCACATCCAACACATGTTCGCTTATTCAACTGGTGTTAATTGTTAGTCTGTAATGGCTATTTTGAGTATATTTTTTAAATTTCTACTTCAATATTGGTGGTACAACATAGTTCAACATTCATTGGAAGTATACGAGATAATAATAATAATTTGATTTTCGAAAACGTTTTGCCGTTAAATCATTAATAATTTTAATAAGAACGAATGTCGCACGCGATTCTACATAACGCTGTACTGTAGGTAGATGAGTATACATTGTTTGTGGATAACGAAGTAGCATTTGTTTAAAAGGGGCGTATCATGCCATATTGTTCCTACACAAAGATTATAGTCCGCCCGCACATTTTAAATCGATTTCACTAACAGGACACATTTGTCTATAGTTATTTTAACAAACTGTTTGTATTTATATCTGTGTTATTACAATCATGATCGTTTTGGATCAATCTAACCCACTAAGGCCCGCCCGCGCAGGATTGTTTCGCTTATTTTGGATACAGGTAAAGGCAAATAAATTCCGGAACTCTGACATCTGTTTCAAAAATTCTTTTACCGTTTGAATGGTACATTATTCAGAATTTACATAGGCTATTTATCAAGTGCATGTGGATCATAATTAATTGTCGAACCCGAACTAACTTGGGACGGGCCGTTTACATTAAATAATAAAGTTGTACGAATAGAATTTTATTAATGATCTGTAGGTTAAAATAACTGTTGTTAAGTGAATATCAAAAAGCTAATGGCATCTTAAATCTGTTTGTTAGTTCTGAAGATCTATTTTGACTGCGGTTCTTGTTACTGAATATTGAGATAAAGGTTAAGGTTTTCCTATAACCCGTGAAAAACCACACTAAACGTTCTGCCTAAAGACACGAAACAACATTTTTTTTTTTCATATTTATTATATTTCGTGTGTGTTCCGTTAGTACGTCTTAAAGAAAAATTCATAACCATTACCAGATTATCATGGGTTCTGTAGGATTACTCCAGGATTACATGGCATATCGCAACATTCACGTTTTAAATTTAAAATGCTGCGCCTTCTGTCATGATAAATCGGTCTCATATTCTTCCTATTGTTATGGAACTAGGGAGATCGTCTCATCTACTACATGCAGTAATTATTACGTCCATCTGGGTAGAATGATGCAGTCGGTTGGAGTACTCTTATTTTGTAAAAGACTATAAACTCTGATGTCTCTACAAAAGAGTGGGTATTAGTTTAATATAGTATGGGCGCTATTGTAGTTACTGTAACAGTTTATAAGATTTCTGTTTGTAATTAAAAATTAAAACAAATCGTCTGTGTAATTAAATGTTTGGAGGTTCCATACAATATTTTTGAAAACAACAAATTTAATTCTTGGTGGTTAGATAACATTACTGAGACTTGAGACTTAGATTGACCCGGAGTCATTGCATAAATGATTTTTAACTGTGCATATAGTCTGCAAGATAACGAGGAAAGGATGATTATGGTTGCAATATATATTGCAAGGAGAGTATATAATATACACAAACATTGCATTAGTATAATATTATAAGGTTTACAATGTTTGTCATAGATACATTTTTTATGCTTAGTTAGGCTTGTCTACATAAATAAATATTGTTAGCAATAATTTGATAAGACTAACTGAAACTGATCTTAGTGAATTTTCATGTGGTTAATTATGTTCAAAACTGGATGTTAGTTTTTAATATTGGAACAATATAAAGATGTTTCAACAATTTTTCTGCCGGCTTTATAAAGTTCGATAGTTTATTCTAAATCTTGTTTTAGTATCATTGTCATAGTATGTTATGTTTGTATAGTGTTGTATTCTAATATTAGATTAAAAACAAATGTAATAAAATTGATTTTGGAATAATCTTCTCAAGTGTGTAAAAACAATTAGTGGTATATATTTTATTTAATTGATGAAATGAAATTTGTCCTTTTTCCTAAATTGTCGCCCGCGTTATAATTTTTGTCGCTTTGCTACACGTCTGCGCCAATCAATATGCGCCATTTCGTAGGATTTCAGTGTCCAATCGCTGGCCCCTTTTAGATGTGTGAGTGCGTTAATATGATTGTCGTCACTATCGTTGATACAACAACTGAAATTTGAACCTTGAAAATTCGATGTTTTTGCCCCCGTATCGATACGCGGTTTGGCCACAAGTCAAGTTAGTTTATGAAATAGATTTCTAACACAGCCACTTGTAACCGATAGATGTTTAATTGATGAATTTATCTTTATCTAAATAAAAATAATTTATTTAGTGACTAAAAGGTATATATAGTTAGTGCCACGCCTACATCGTGTTTAGAATGCAAATAGCTATTCTATTCGTGGCATTATTTACTTACGTGTGACATAACAAGTAGAACCTTGTCCAATTATACTTGCTCAACTTGATTTTGGTTTAATTATTTGAAGTGATATACAGACACTAACCTGAGCAGTTGTTAACAAGTTAATTTGCCTTTTTTAACTTTATAAATTTATTTAAATCCATTTCAATGACAGATTTGTTTAATTAACTGGTGTAACATTCATGATTTCGGATTTAAATAATAACCGTAATCGACATTCACGATCTAACGGTTAGTTTTCATAATAGAAATCTATTGTTTGATTTGTTGAAAGGATTAGTCCTTCAGAGTCATGTCCCGAAGTCTGACACAGCTTAGACAACAGCTGTTCTGTTGTTGATTACAAACAATATGTGTACACAATCTGTTTTCACGCTGGCCTCGTACCTACGTCAATTTATATCAATTGAATGTGTCTACGTACCAATTGAGTTTGTCAGGATATTGGTAAAATGTCGGTGTACATCGGTAGACTTGCACGGTGTGTCTCGTGTGACGGTTTTGGCGCGGATGATGAGCTCAACATAAGCCTCTGTTACAGTGTTTACGAATAGGCTTAACGTCTCTTACGTCTACAAGTAATTAATTGTTAGTTGAAACGGATAAATGAATGTCGCGTGTAGATTTTTTCACCAAATTGTCTGATCAGGTGATTTGTAATGAGATGAAACGGTCCTGGTATAGAGACCACAATATGTTAAAAATAAAAATCGTTGACAATTATACATTATCTTGAATAAGGTAGCCAGAAGATTTCGCTTTCGTAAAAGCTGGCATAGGTAGTACTCGGATTGTCACACTTTAAGAGCAGTTGAAAAATCATGAGGCATTGCAAATTTAATCTGACATGGCTTGTGTCGTGTTCGGGGTTTTGAATGTACCTGTCACCATTCGTACTACGTTGTGGCAACTATCTAAGCATTAATTATCGGTAAAATATTTAGCACTTAACTTTGTCTGATATAAGTTATGCCGCTACACATGTAAGTATACTTAGTCATTCCATTGCATTGCAGTACTCAAATGTGGCGTTTTCCTGTAACATGGACGCCTATTGTTCAGTTGCTCCTAGGTTGCGATCGCACGTGTTGCACATGTTACTTTGTTGGGAAAACGTTGGTGCACATTTCAATAACGCAATAATCAAATTGTCTTCATGAAGTTGCAAGCTTTTAACGTTAGCTTTATTTGAGTGTAGTTCATGATACTACATAATCAATTGTTGGTGGTGCAAAAATAATTTCTTTGCACTGACCAAAAGTTGTTTGCTGGTGAAATATCTACGAATGCGCTATTGATTTATTGTTTTGCCGCGCATGTCAAAACGAGTAATCTAATTTATTCTATATCACGTGAATTAGCTCTGTGTTTTTGTTTATTTTATTGAATACTTGTGATATCATATTTTAACTATGGTTGCTATTTCACAGAATCACAATAAAAATGCAGAGTTATCAAAAATCATTTGCTAACTATGTTTAATACTAAATTTGTAAGGCTTATATATACATACATATAAATACATATTTTTCATGGCTTATTTGATGATTTGAAAATTTACATGAGTTATACTGTCGAATCCAACACCCATGGCATCTGTCTCATAAAGAATCTAAATGACTACCTACTGTCTGTAAAAAGTATACTAAAAGTATGTTACTAAATAATTATTATAGTAACTTAGATTCTAAATTATTGTTGACTGTGGATTCATAGAGTATAAAATGTAACTATGTAAAGATTTGTTTTTTATATAATCTTATCGAAAACTGCATTAAAACGTATCTTATCGATTTTAATATTTAGTCGACTTTGAACTGTAGTTAGATCCACGGTTGGCTTTTTAAAAAGTAATTGTTATTTTACATTATTTTATGTAAATTAGAAAGTCCATGTTATGTAACACCGTTATGTTATATTTTAATCTTCGAATTGTTTCGATTTTTTAGCGTCTTAAATGTATAAAATGAAATATTTTTTTTGTAAGGAGATTAAGAGCGCATGTCGATTATATCATATTGTTAATAAAATATATGTATAAATTGCGAATTTTGCATTTTATTTAATTTAATGTAACAAAACCTTTCCATTTTTTTCCATTTTTTGAGTTCTAATCAAGCATCCCGTCCGTAGTGCATCATACTGAGAAACGGATGAGACGATGACCTAAGTGTCTCTTTTGTTTGAATTTGAAAATTTTGAGAAATCGAAAATTATGGAATCATTTAATAATATTAAAATCTTCTATAATAGTCTACGGCAAATAAACTTTGGACACCTGAAAAGCATCAATGCAACTGTTACTGGTCTATAAACTATTGTATTTTCTTGTCGTTGCAAAACAGATGAATAAGACAACATTTGCCAACTAATAAAATAAATTCTGTAACAAACATAGGTGTTCTTCAAATTACAATTAATTACATCTAACTTACAGCAAGTGTTTTTCAGATTCACAGATTAAACAATATTCGCCACATTTGCCAAGAAACTGTTGGTCCCAAATTAACAAACCGTCTTCGCTTTACGTCAGAAAATTTAGTTTTTTAATTAGTACTCTAATTTGAAATTGTTATCAATATTTATAAGACATTTGATAAATTCATGTTTGCCCTATTTGTCCAATTTAGCGATTGCTTTTTCTAGTTATATTAATTAGAAACATGTGTTTACTACACTCTTAACAGAATGTCCAAACTGTTTTATTTCCTATTCCGTCGAACAATCCATTTTTCAAGCGGTGAAATATATTCCATCATATATGCAAAGTTCATTCAGTAGTTTCTCGTGTAATGTGCACAGGCAGGCAAAGACTACGAAATTTAAAAAATATAGTGACCTATATATCTTTAACAAGTAATATTTAATAGTAGAATGTGTCACAAGGGACCAAAATAATGTATTGAAAGCGAGAGCAATTGTTTGAATCCAGAGCGAAGCGAAGTTAATAGCGAACGACTAAGAAGTTCCCACGTGTTTTTTTTCGAAGCGTTCAAACTTTCTAATTTGTGTTTCAAATTCAAAAGTCATTTCGTCACTGTTATTAAGTACATACGTCGGAATGACCCATTTTGTTCGCACTTATCGAGCAACCCTTCGCTTCTTTCCGAATAGATGAGATGAAAAAAAAAGTTATTATAGGAATTCTCCCCACTTGCAGCTTTAATGTGTTGGTAAAGACAATAATAATTCGGGCATAACGACTACATCGAGATTGCCACTTTTTATTAGTATTGTCTTTATCAGGTACAACATTGATGTCGCGACGTTTTCAATATTCAAAACTTTAGCACTACAAACGAATTACAAATTAAAATATACATACTATTACTGTACATGGAAATGTACTAACGAAAAAGATAGCCTCCATTACAACAGTCCGTTATATGCAAGGTCAACCAATGTTACTCTAAAAACCGTTTAGTTTGCTTCGGTTGATTGAACTGGCAGCCTTATCAACTTCATAATCGCTTCAAACGTATACACGAATGTACACATCTTAATTTTATCCATGTTATGTAGAATAACAATTAATTCCTTCACGCGTAATCGTATTCCGAAAGAAGTTTTACCATTTTCAAATCTCTTGGAAATATCTTTATGAGAGCATGAAAAACATCATTATTGAACACAACTTTTCACAAAGCTACATTGAAATATCTCAGTAAAGTATGCACCGCTATGGATGAAAATGAAATTTGACTCTGCTCTCGCTTCAAAATAGAGAATCTAGTCGAGACACGTCGCAACTTTGCCAGCCCTCGTCGTAATTAGTATTACCTTATTACGTAGTTCACATACATGAATGGAACATGAAATATGTTCCAAGGACTGAGATGTAACTTTAACGAAGTGTCAACGAGGTAACATCGACGTAATAATAATAACGTTGTTTGTGCTGTCATTACATCGAGCACTTAGCCAGTCACAAGATAACTTTAGTCATATTTATAATCTCATGATTTTCTTTTACAGGCAGGCGCCGATTAAATAGATTTAGATTAAAAGATAGATAAAACATGAAATATTACTTATTTCACAATAGTATTTTCTTGTTTCTTGTTGTTTCAGGTCCGCATATAAACTTATATTTGTCAGCAAAAATATATTCAAAAATATATATTTATAATAAAACAACTGTACATACATTCAATATGTTTTTATTTTTAATGAAAGTGGATTTAGTTGCCTACATGGAGATCATATTGTTTCGGAATCGTTGTCTGTCTAGCTGTCTGTTTGTGCACGTATCACGAGAAAACTAGTCAATAGATTTAGATGATATTAGACATATTTGTAATTTATACTATGGGTTTTTATATAGGACGTGTTTTTCATGCCGGGAAATGAATCTGTTCTTCTGTTATAATAATAATGTATTAAATAAAAAATGCCGCTGTTAAAAGTAACAATTGTTTGGGATGCAGCTGTGCTATTTGTAAACGTAAGGCGTCAAATTTCTTAGCGAGGCGAGGTGTTATTTATAGTTATTAGCTTGCATATGGGACAATGACATATAGCAACGCCCCGCTTTTCGTTTATTAGCGGTAAGACAATGTGGTGGATTGTCCAAAACTTACTGAATTTATCAAAAAGTCATTGTTGAATTCTTCAGAAAACAACTTCCAAGAAGTTCGCTGCCAGAAAGTGTTCGAGGCGATGCGACAGTGTTGTCTCAAACACAAACCAATCTCGCTGGTGTGTGAAGGTTATAGGCTGGAGCCGAGGGAATTCGCCCCTGTTACCGACAGGCCCCACAAGGAATAGCTGGCTTTTTCAAGGTACTTCATTGGCATAAATCGAAATCCTTAAATAAATAATAAAACATTGACTATGGAACAATTTAGACTTATTTAGGTGTTACCTAAGACTCAACTAACTAAACTTCAATGGGGCTCCCATATAGATATCAGTTCTCGCAGGTAAACTGAGTAGACCTGTTTACGCTATACTATACAGCTAGACTTGTTTACTTTGCCTATTTCCATTATTATTCCTAATTCCTATTACTTTGTTTCCTGTAATATGTGGTAAATCAACGCACGTTGATTTAATACTTGTAATGCATCAAATAGCAATCGGGGCTAATATATAGATTAAAGTAACGTGAGCCTTGAAGAGTAAAATATATAGAATATAAAGAAATAGGGTGTACTCACCGTAGCTTGTTAATATATTTATAGTGATTTAATATTTATTAGATAAAATTTTAATATATCCAAGCAGAAAAGTACGCAAATGAAAACTAAAGCACCTTAGTAGAGTATGATTTTAAACTAATGTCATCGCGGAATTTATACATTTTATTATGTAACGGGTACTCACTATACAATTTATTTATTGACAATATTTCGACCCAGTTGTTTGGATGTATCCATGGTACTGGATCGAAATATTGGCAATAAATAAACCGTATCGTGAGTACCCGTTACATAATAAAACCTTAATGTCTTTAGAAAATCGAGGTTTATTTACATTATTATCACTAAAATCATGTTTTCTGTTTCAGATATGGAGAAGCGTCGTCGCATTCAACCACTTGGCAAGAGAAGTTGGATATACAAATACCCGCGAACATTTCAAATAACATTCACCGCTCTTGCACTCGGCATCTTTTTTTCGAAGCCAATCTACGATATATTTATTAGGCCGCGGTCTATGCCCGACTTGCAGGAACCACCCACCACGCTCAAAGGTTTGGGAGCAAAGTAATATGGACTCTGTATCTAAAGCTCGAGAAAGGCTCGCGAAGTATCCCATGATTTTTGCGAAGTGTTCCAAACAAGGCGCGGTTTACGCTCGATGTGTTTTACTTAAAGAGGACTCAGTGAAAAAGGACGACTGTGTTAATGAATTTCAAGATTTCCAGACCTGCTTGCATGCTGCTGCTAAACAATTAAAAACGAGGATTTAAACATAACTCAAAATGGGCCTTAGAAGTTGTATGACTCATGTTCTTAACTTAACCATTAAAGGTTTAAAACCAGTGCTCCTGTTACCAATTAGAGACCATCTTATAATCGGACTCTGCGTTCGATTGCTTTTAATAATATACATAAGTTACCATGATTCGTTTTGCCATGTCAAATTTACTGATGTAGATTACACAGTGTTTACGGACGCAGCCCGTCACGTCATGATGGGTGAATCCCCCTACGAACGTCATACATACCGTTACAGTCCAATCATCGCCTGGTTGTTGTTACCTAACATTTTCCTTCACGAAAGTTTCGGCAAGGTCCTGTTTTCTGTCGTTGATATTTTGATAACTATTTGCATTAACTCCTTTATACTTCATCAATTAGACGGTAAAGTAAATGCAGGTAAGGTTGCCAAGTATTGCTCGCTCTTTTGGCTATACAACCCCTTCAGTATCGTGATTTCGACTCGCGGCAACGCGGATTCAGTGTCATGTTTATTAATTCTACTGTCCATATATTTCCTGCAAGCTGACAAATTACCGCTAAAGTGTAACGTGCAGTACTTTCTCTCAGGCATTTTTCTCGGTATAGCGATACACATCCGTCTTTATCCTATTGTCTTCAGCTTTCCGATGTTTCTCTCTCTGGCTAATTTTAAAATCAACAGAAACACACCCATTAGAACCGGAATTATTTCTCTATTAATACCTAACCGAAAGCAGATAATACTTGCCGTTACTACCTTAATTTATTTCGTTACATGCACCTATGGCATGTATTTAATCTATGGCTATAAGTTCATTTTCGAGACGTATATTTACCACCTCTTCAGGAAGGATACCAGGCACAACTTCTCCTTATTCTTTTACCACTCCTATCTTAGAATGGGCGATACGTCTTTCGATTTGATAATGTTCACATCTCAAGTATTTGTGACGGTTCTACTGGTTTTACTGAGTCTTGCATTCGGTTCTAACCCTCTGACATTGCCTTTTGCACTTTTTTGTCAAACGTCGGTTTTGGTGATTTATAACAGCGTGGTGACGTCTCAGTACTTTTTATGGTACCTCTCGCTACTCCCTTTGGTGGTCCACGATGTGAGAATGACTGCCTGGGAAGGTTTGGTTTTCATCTTAATGTGGATTATTAGCCAGTCTACTTGGCTTATCTACGCATATCTTCTCGAGTTCTTGAATCAGGAGATTTATATAATGATATGGATCTCGGGAGGATTTTTCTTCTTTTCCTCTGTTGCGGTGTTGTATCTATTGATCTCGTTGTATTCGCCTGGTCATGGTTTCGGTATTGCTCACACCAATGTTGCAGCGAAAGATAAATAGCAAATATACATAGTTGGTTCATCTCAAAGGCGCGATTTGAATGTTGTGTAAGATTTCAGATTGAAATCTTTGCAAATCGCTTTGAGATGATCCAACTATGTTTTGGAAGAAAAATATTACCTGATTGGTACATGAAACAGTTTATTTTAAATCATAGTCAGTAGTAGATAATAATTAGTGTTATCATACATTTAATAAAGTTATGTATATTTCTTTTTTTTTTTCTTTTCATTTCGAAATAAATTTTTTGAGTTTTATTTTTTTGTTCTTTCTTTTGAATTTTGATTTTTAATAGTATTTAAAACTTATGGTGTTAATTGTGGCAGTCAGTGAGGTGTGTTTTATGTAGGAATTATTCGTAAATATAAACCCTGCGTAACAGAAACATTGTCCAAGTTGTAGCATATGGACAAATATTTTATTGATGCTCGTATCTCAAAAATAAGATATAACGATAGTTCATTCATAATAAATTACCATCACATGAGTAACAGATAAGGTATAATGACTCATTTTATTAAATATACTAGGTGTATTAGTAGTACTGCCAAATTAATTACTGATACATCAACAATATCCAACACTTGATAGATACTGTTGATCATAGACATTACTGAATTCTGTTGAAATGTGAGTTCATAGATATCAGTATAACGATATGTAGGTAATGTAGTATTTACTGGTTTATTCATGATGACAAATATTTTAGTTGCTAGATATTTATTATAATATACATACATTTTAAAAAATAAGCATAGTCGTTGGGCTTTTAAATTTATAGCGAGCTAATAAAAATTGCTTTACAAAGGAGAGCTCCAAAAGGACTGCGTAAACACTATAGGAGCTCAACTCATCCTTTAGCAGCACGATGTAAGCCAAGGCGGTGACTTTGTAAAGAAAATGCACGTTCACGATATACAAGTCATTTATACTCTAAAACGGGTAACTGCGACCCATGTCCCCGACCCAAAAAGGTTCACAACGCGCGAGTATACCTTGTGTTTTGTGGTTGTGGCCAACTTAAGAGATGCGATCGTGACCTAATCCGGTCAGGGTCTCTGCGTATAGAGTGACTTATCTGTAAAATGGGAGGCGAAAATGTCTGTGATTCAAGAAAGGCATTCTGAACGTGCCCCGAAACGAGTTCCGGAAACGTAAAGCGGCATCCTCAACCAGAAAAGGTAGTGTTTGCGGTGCAAGATAAACTTATAGTATACGCGTCTTTATTAGCAGACTGGGACAAAATGTTGGAGCTAGAAGTATAATAAGTGTTGAAGTGGTGACTATGAAACTGCGATTTCTACAATCGTTTTAATATATTAAGATTCAATGTACTTGTGCTATTATTATTGATAGTATGTTATTTCTATAAAAAACTGTATTCGAAAATTTTTCATAGAAATATTATAGACATACAAAGTTAACCTAACTTACATTTATCTACTTTTAGTAGTTTGTAAAATATTATGTATTTATAAAAGTAGATGAACCGTGGCACCGTTTCCATTTCCATAAAACCGGTTTTCCCGCTCGGCATAACAAGTCTTAGAAGTATGGATATTATAATACATTTTAACTCTAATGTTAATCTAATATATTACTATTCATTATCTTATTCAAACGGTCAATAATGCTATTATGAAATCACTTTAGACAATGGAGTTCATCAGTAGTAAACCTTTAAAATGTTAATGTGAATTTAGTGTGAAATATTAGACTTTAGTGTAGCAGTATGGAATTAATATGATGTTACTAAATGTTAAATATATAGTTTAGGCACATGAGAACAGTACGGTGTGAAAGCGGAGAATGCAAATTAATATGCAATATAGCGCAGCGGTGATTTGGTGAGCGATGGTTCTTAAAATAACGTTCGAGTTGATTAAAATATCACACATACTTTTACTAAATTTAATTGAAATACCTAATAGACGCCATGTATTATCAATATTCTATAGTTTTATAAATATTCTAATTCTTGACCCACGTCACCCTCCATTACCATACCAGTTGTCGAAGAATGACGAAACCCATAGTAGCCAAGTTATTAGTGACCCTACCTACCGAGCGAGAGGTATCGAGTTCAATTCCCGGCTGGGGCAGACATTTATGTGACAAAAAAATGTTTGTTAGGCTCATGGATGTTTGTGATGTCATATTAGTGTATGTCCATGACCGCAACACAGGAAATCCTAGTACGGGAGTGTGAGTGTGTAAACGCTTATTTTATTTTTAATTTTAGTTACATAGACTCGTGGAGATTTTTTACAGTATATTTTGCTGTGAATTATTCTCCGAGTAATAGGACATTAAGTTCATCAAAAATAGTGTAAAAAAATTTCATCAGGACCGTCGGCGTTTCTTATGTTCAAAAGTCCTGATGTTCGCTGATTATTAAATTGCCCTGCTTTTTTGACAGGCCTTCGCGCTATATAACAATAATAAGTATAAAATACGTAGTAACTTTTCACCCGCTTTCCTTGAAACTTGAAAATTAAGTTGTGTTAAATTATGTGAATGGCTTCATATGAATATTCAACATTTCGGAAAATTCCTACCTACCTACTTATTATTTATGGATTTGTTTGTTGCTGATTTTCATGGACAAAATCGAGATTCTAATTCTGTCTCTTAAATTTATAGGTGAGTGGAAAAGAAATATATCTCAAGTCTGTATGTAGGTTGAGTGCTGGCAATGGTGATATAGATAACTATATGTACTCGAGAATAATGCCAACACAATTATTAGGTGGAAGTCCATTTATAATGGCTGATTGTACACTACATGAGATTTAGGTTGAAGTCCTATAGGCTATATAGAAGTGATAATATTCATTGAATGCTGATCCTGTGCGAATAGTGTAGCTCCTGCGGTAAATATTGTTTTTTTTTTAACAACTAGCAAAGACGTTGGTGTGTTTTAGATGCTATTTTTCTCCTATAAACTTTATGGTAGGTAATAAGGAAATGAATGGAACTAGAAGACTGAATAAGTTTATTCGGTTCGAAGGACCAATACGAAGGAAATGATAAAATTAAAAGATACTATCTGATATTATAACAACATCTAACTGAGATTGTGAATTTACCTATATATGGATTACCAATGACAACATCTTGTAGTTCGAACAACTGTAAGGAAAGTACCTACGTGATATCAACAAGGAACCTTGTACGTTTTTTTTTGGGCCCAGACAAAGAGAAAAGGGCTACCCTCCGGAGATGCGCGGGAGGGGGGTGGTGAATGTTCATGCATACCAGCGCTGGTTATGTGGGAATCCCGATAAACCTAAGGGTCTACCCATTAAACACCACCCGGGGTTGGTTTTGGCCATACGGCCTCTAAACCTTCATCGGACGCGACCCCCCTTAGGGAAGAGGGGCGCTGATCCTTGTACGTAAATTAAACTATATTTATTTTCTGCAACGTTGCATACGCTATAGGTAGGTACGGTCTAGCGTCCTTCTAAATTCTATCAACATCCGACATGTTTTTATTATCGCCAGTATTTGATGTTATTATAAAATATTGATTAATTTATCTCATACATGATATTTCGATATTCCTCTATAATATATCTGTAATACTTATAAGAAATTATTTTATGACTGTTTCGATCTCTTTACATATATTTCATTTCTTTGATAGATTTGGGCGTATTTTCATAAAAAAATTGCCTTATAAGTACCTACTCGCAGCGAAGAATAGTTCGAGAAAGTGTGGAATTTTTTAATTTGAGTAGATGTCGATTTTGTCGTTTAAATGTGTATTAATATTTCTGTGCGTTCCACCGTTTGTGCATCGTCTATTGAACAAAAATGTATTCCAAAATAACCATTGTGTTAGCGGAACAGAAAAACGCTTTATTAACTTTTTATACACATTTGTGTAAAAGTCATCAGAAAAGGTAACAAGACATTGTGAATAAGAACATTTCTCATATTCCCTCGATCGCATAAAAGGGCAACGTCCACTTCCTTATTCTACGTATGATTTTAGGGAACATTAGATGTATGTTTTTTTATAAATTGGTCTGATCTAAGTATGGTTTTTGACGTAACTTAAACATATCATAGATCAGAAAGAGCAGGACGTATGCATAAACTGGTTACGTAACGAAAATGCGCCCATATCTTTATAATAAAATGTGAAGTAGACGTGTTTAAACATCTTAATGTAATCTAAATGTGGAATTTAATAAATATTCAATTCTCGGTGTATCATTCAATGCCCTTTTATAATCACCCATGTAATAATCTATGAGGTTTCTGTTGTCATGTACAGTGCTCGTGAGTAATTAAATTAACTATTAACACGGCAATAGATATCAACTGAATCAGACCAGTACAAGGAGTACTTTCATTATTATTTTTCAAAATTATACGTTATAAGTAGGCATCCTAATGTTAAGTATGTTTTTAAGTTATAATTCGGCAATTAACAAGCCTCCTTTTCATTTAATCGAGTATTACTTTTTAATTATATTATACACACACCGGCAGAATTAGCGGAACATAAAAAACGGGATATTGTCAAATAATTAATTTTATTTTTAAACAAATAATAATTATCCCTTTATATCCCTTTTTTTATGTTCCGCTAATTCTGCCGGTGTGTTTAGTTTCCACAAAAAGTCAAAAATAATTGGGTGTCAATCTGTCTGGACTCTCATGGCAGCATAAAAATTTAATGTCACTTCATAGGCTTATGAGCAAACTCCATAAGTACATCCGTGCCTCAAGGGGCACGTTAAGACAAAGGTCACGATCGTTATAGTGTAGGTCACAACAAGCTCCAAACCATGCAAAGCCTGCGGGTAGCATAAAAACTTTCGACTCGTATTAGTCACCTACAACAATTCGAACTGGAGCAATCTGATAAAATACCTATTCTCCAGATCTGTTACGAGTAAGGATGATTTATTCCAGATACTTTCTTTTCACAACCTGTAATTTTCCCACTACTGGGCTCCAGTCTCCTCTCACAGAAGGGTTAAAACAATACACCAAGTGCAGATCTATATCTTTGAGTACGTTATTTCTGATATTCACGCAATTTCAAAGTTGGGATATTACTGGTAAATTGAAATTATGAGCGAATTCAATGCGTATATATTGTTACGTGTCAGGATCCGTAGGCTCGTAAAAATGCCACAATCGTTCCGCAGAGACTTTATTTTTAGTTCACACACACTTCACAATCACAGTTACACTCTTGATCGCAGGTATTCGCTTCGTAGGGAGAGAACTCTTCACTTCGTATCCGGAGACCGAATGCCTTGTGGCCGACCCTGCCCGCTATTTATATCGATTTCCGGGCTTCCAGATCCTTCCACGTCCTTCGTTGTAGTAAACAACAACAGGAATTCCCGGAAATCGACATAACAATAGCGGGTCAGGTAACCAACCCCATTTCGGCCCTCACCTATGCTAATCTCGCCCCTTTTACATGAGGCATACGGGCCAGATTGGCCTGGAGTGACCCAGGTAGTTTTTATTGCTACCTGGGTTTCTCTTTCATTGCCTCTATTGTTTGCCTCTATTGTTTTCCTCTATTGTTTGCCTCACCGTAACGGTCGGCCACCCTTCTAGAGACTTCCCAAGCCTGCCGACTTCGAGAAGCTTCGTAACAATATATACAATAAAATTCTGACTACTTCCTGTACATGAATGATATATCAGAAAAAATATTATTACGGCCCTTTATTAATCCAAAAGAACATAAAACAATAGTTGTTAGACATTTTGTCTGTTTGTGCGTTTGTTCGCGCTAATCTCAGAAACGGCTTATCCAATTTCGTTACGGGTTTCATTAAATGTATTGCAGTAAGCGTCACTTAATATTTAAAGTTCGTTTCAGTTTAATCCATCCAAAAATAAAAAAGTTATGAACTAATATACATCGTGATTTTGAATAGACACTAAACCTGAAAGTAGTTTGTTCAGAATCAGTAACTGAATCGAATGCAATATTTTTTACACCATGTTATATTTTGTCCGAAAAATATTTTAAAAATAGTACTATTTGGTCTCCTCTAAATTAGCGGCGTGTGTCGCGGTGTCGGCGTTACGCTTTGACTTGAAACCGCCGTCTTTGACGGTGTATTTCGCCGCCCGCAGTCACCCGAAAGCTAGCGATCGGCGTGTGCGTGTGCGATTCCGTCATTAAATTATCGTGACTTAAAAATTATAACAATGAGTTTTCGCTACAACAATGTTCCAGTACACAGAAATGGTGCGAACGTTAGCAGTGTGCGGTGATAATGTTTCTATGGCAGTGCGACGGTACGAAGAACATTTTGGTGTAAGAGTGTCATGGAACACCATGCTTTCCGCCACTCAACGCCTAAGGGACAACGGGGAGTTCCGGCCTCCGACCGCAGTTAATCGTGGTGTGAGTCGCATACCAACGGCAGTCCAACAAAGGATTTTGGACTACGTAGCCGACAATCCTGAAAGGAGCACAAGACAGGTCGCCAGAGAATTTGACGTCAGTCAAGCTTATGCTTGGCAGACGTTACATGATGATGGACAGTACCTTTACCATTTCCGACGCGCTCAAGAGCTTAGTGAAAATGATCACACATAACGAGTTGAGTTTTGCCGGTGGCTTCTTAATACGCAAAACGCCAATATTTTGTGGAGCGACGAGTGTACATTCACACGTCGCGGACTTTTTAACATCCACAACAGTCACCACTGGAGTCATGAAAACCCACATCTGGTACGCTCCGATTCTTTTCAGCATAGGTTCTCGGTAAACTATGGGCGGGAATAGTGAACGAAACTGTAATAGGTCCTATTTATTTGCCAAGGTTAAATTCACAAACATATTTACATTTCCTGAGGAATGTTTTACCCGACATTTTAGAAGACCTACTGCTTGAAACTTATCGGGGCGGTCTCTATTACCAGCACGACGGAGCACCCGCACATTTTTCTACTCAAGTCAGAGAATTTCTGAATCGGGAATACGGCGAGCTTTGGATCGGTCGCGGCGGGCCAGTGCAGTGGCCAGCACGATCCCCAGACCTTACACCGCTCGACTTTTACCTATGGGGACATGTCAAAGACATAGTCTATCAGACAGAGCCGCATAATGAAATAGATTTAAAAAATAAAATAGAAAGTGCCTTTGAAACAATTAAAAATGATCGATACGTATTGAGGAGGTTAAAAAGAAATTTACGCAAGCGCGCTCGTTTGTTCATTAGGAAAAATGGGGGTCATTTTAAACAGTTATTAAGTTACGTTTGAGTGACGATAAAAAGTGTGATGGGTAGTGTCTGTGTGAACAAATACGTGTATTGTTATGTCGTGCATGTGCAAGTCGCACAGTGCAACGCTAAGTGACCATGTTAAATCGCGCTATAGTTATCAATCAGCTGTGCAGCGCGGGCGCGCTGCGCGCGGTGACCATGTAATAGGGAGGACAGAGGAGCAACTCAACAAGCTTGTAACTTGGTGAGTTTTAAAGATACACCTTTGGCAATTTTTATGTAGATTATTTAAACCGAAATATTCGACACGTGTCTCGGTTTTAGTATCTCCTAATTAGTCACGTTGTATGTATTTCTAATACACAGAACGTGAAAAACCCAGTCTTAAAACAATGCATATGCTATTTGTTTCTGAAGCAAGCGAGGGCAGTTCGCTAGTAATTACGATAAATATTGATATGGTAACCTGAAAACGGTGAAGTAAAAGACCGCCTTAATTCTTTAATTTTTATTTCTAACAATAACTACTATTCAACCGCTCGGAACTAAATAAACACAACAATGCATCATATGCAACGAACGTGGTCAACGCTGACGACTTTGTACCTTTGCACACAGATATATACCGTTACCTACAATTTTATGTTACATTGTTTCTTGCACTGAATTATTATGTTATAATTTTTGTCAATCACTTGTTTCACGCTTGTCAATCACTCGGCGGTCCATCAGTAGTGGATGAAGACAGTACATTTGCAATATATTTTATAACAAAAAAAAATAGTTTCTTGATTCATTCCAATAAAGATCGGGGAAAACACAACAAACGAGCTAACAAGCAGTTGATTAAGTAATACATGTAAGCAAAGCTGCCAGCTAATTTTTACATAAAAATGTTGACAGTTACATTGACACATTGACATTATGCCAAAAAGGTACAGTCTACGTAACTTTGACAGAAAAGTGAGATACATGTATACTTACTATAAACGACTATTAAAAAGTTGTACTAGTTCAAAGTTAGCCAAGAATGTTAAGAATCGTACTTAAAATAATTTATTATCATTACGTATTAAATAAAAATGCATGACAAGTCAATAATATAAATGCAGTAAGGATTTGTGTACATTATTTAACAGAGCCGTTACAAAAATTGTTATGTCAAGAATATTGGCATAAAAATATTAAGAAGGAACATTGCTTAACTTCATATAAGTGGACCGATTGATATCACACTCATATAAAATATTTTTTATCGGGATGTTGGTCACAGCTTTGATAAGATCTGAAAGAGGGGGTGCAGTCGTTATATATATATATATAATATTTGACATAAATATATAGCAAACGTTTTCCAGATCAACTAGCAGACTCGTATAGCCGAGAGGTCTAGGGGTTTAGCGACACGAATAAAAGTTTCAAAAACTATGGGTTAGCATAAGTGATAAATTGGTGTTTTTTTTTACTTTATTATTATTATTACAACTGCGTGCTTCTAGGTTGCCCCTGAAGTCCTATTCTACACAAAGGTTATTGGTAATTGTCATCAACAATAAGCGCGTTTTAAATGTTAATTTCCTTTTTACAATACTATTTAATTTGTACTTGGTGCTAATAAAGGATCTTGGTATTTTATTTTGTCATTCTATTTGACGTTTTCCAATTTCACTATCGCCAACAAAATACCCAACGGCATCCATTGCTCTCTGTTAATTGAATGCTGAAAAAACTGTACAAAGTAATATTGTTTCAATAAAACACAACAACGAATGTACTAGACACCTAACCTCAAAGCGATACACAGGGGTATTTTTATAATAATTAGATAACACGTTTAAAAGTACTAGTTAAACTTTTCAAGATTCTATTCAACTATGAGGTAGACAATTGGGTAACGTCAACAGTATATATTGAGAGACATACACATAATAATTCATTGCAAGGTTTAACACTACAGTTATTTCTTTTCAGGTAAATTCATTTTCGTCAGGTCTTCGGTCTCTCCCTGCGACATGTTTGATAGTTTCTTGCCGATGCGCTCATGAACATCCAGGTACTTAGCTACGCATCGGTCGAGGCAAACTGACTCACCTTTACCTGTAGGGGAAATAAGCAGGGTGAGAAACATTACTATATGGATGTAAATACAGCATGTTTCCAACTATTTTGTAGCGTAATTGATTTGATGACTTAGAAACATAAGTACATGAGTGAGAATAAAGCTGTTTTTCATCTACTACGTAACCTAATTTAATTGACGACTCTTTTGATAACTCGCAGTTTGTATTTACCTTACCTACTAAGCCAACAGTCTCGCATTCATCAGAGTAGCTATTATGTAAATGACTAATAATTGTTTATTCTCTGTCTCACCTGTTATTGAGCTTGACGTTGGATATGAAAATATTAAATTTGCATTTTGTTTATTTTGTTCAACCATCCACCTCGGATGCCGCTTATGAAATTTTTTTTTTATCACGAATATTCGAAAAGAGCTAGTTTATTCTTTGTAAACAGGAAACGAAATATTATTTTGATCTCTAGGGAGGAAAAGGGATTTGAATTTGGAATGTGGATATTGTTAGTAAAAGTCCCAATAACCAAAAAGATCAATTAGGAACATTGTATGAACATCTAACAGGCGCTATGACGAAGTAAAGCGCGCAAGTCAAATGAAAAAGAAAGTTTGTGAAAAAGTAAAAAGCGCGCGAAATGCATTCTGCCTTCGTCCGTAATTGTTTACTCGACTGTATTGTCCATAATTCGAATTAACTTCGTTTTATGAAAAATGAGTGTGTCAAGTAGTGAGAACGAAAGTATAATATTAGCGGCAGAGAACATTGTATCGAACGCTAAAAATGTGATATAAAGCCTTTTACCTACAAAATCCCGTGAAAAAAATATGAAGGCATGTGATAATTTCATTCGTTGGGAAAATACAAGAACCAAATCTTTATCGGAAAATGTGTTTTTGGCCTATTTTCAAGATTTAGCCAGAACTAAACAACCTACAACTTTTTTGAATATATACTCAATACTAAAATATACAGTTACTACTCAAAATTATTAGCTTATCTGAAACGATAAACTGAAGGTAATTAATTCTCTGCTAAAATGTTGAAGCTGTTTTTAAATGACGCTCCCGATGAAATCTATCTCCTGACAAAAGTGAGTATAGAGATGTGAATGTCATTATAGAGGAAAAGAAAAAAAAAAAGGAATATTTACTTACGTAACATTGTCGTATTAAGTAGGTAGCAACTAATAATTGCTAATACCAGTGTATCTAATTCGGAGCCTTACTTGTTTCTATTTGTTAGAGTACGTGTTGATTTTTGGAGTTCATGAGGCTTGTCGTAGCAATGAGCTTCTTAATCTAATGATCGATAATGTTGAGACTCAATCGGACGAATTACTTTTGGTAAGATTGAAGGACACAAAACCAAAATCAACTGATCGTTTATTTTCAGAGGAGTGTATAAACATATTGTTGAAAAATACCAGAAACTTCGCCCCTCTGATATAAGAAGCAATCGATTTTTTATCCGCTACCAAAACGACAAATGAACAAGGGTATGCCTCAGAAAATCGCTTCTTATTTAAAGTTACTTGATGTTAAGCTATATTCAGGCCACTGTTTCCGGAGAACGTCTGCCACTCTCTGAGCAGATTCGGGAATGGCTATGTCTGTATTAAAGAGACGTAGAAGATGACAATCATCTACGGTTGTTGCAGGATATATTGAAAACAATGACTATAGAATGACTATTGAAAACAAAACCAAAAATTTGCCACCGAATTGTCGAAAGTATCCATTAAAAGAGCGGTCTCCGCACTCATCTACTTTTAAAGAACATAGAGAAACATCACCCACGCCGGCAAATAATCAAATTTTTCATAAACTACATTCTGAGACACCGTTTTCTGAGGCTTCTAATTCTTAATTTGTTAATAAATCTACCACTGTAATGGATGGTCACAAGAAAATTGTTACTATGGATTTTCATAATTGTTCGAATATCGAAATTAGCCTCTAATTATTTATTTGTTATGTTTAATTTTTCCTATAGTTGTATGTAAATAAGTGAACATAATATTCATATTCATAACTTACACGTACTTATTTTCTCATAGCGGGTGATAAAAAATAATAGTGTCCATCTCAGGGAGCATAACTATTTTAAGGTCTAGTACTTTGTACTTTTTTACTCTAGAATCCTTGCCTTCCTTCGCTCTGGATCGAAACAATCGTTCTCGCCCGCAATACATTATATTCACAATCTACTATTGCAGACACACATATATTTGTATGTTTTGATAGATGCTACTGAGAGTTGCATCTTGGGTCATGGGCGAAAAATGTCTTTGAACCGATATCCAATTTACGACATACGCAGAATGATGTCCGCTACCACATTGCCTTTTACAATTTCTAACAATTTACAAGAAAATTATTTGTTGACCGTGCATTTAACTACAATTTTGTTAATGTTTAGTTAGATGCTAATAACACAATTTTTTTTAACAAAAATTCACAGTGAGTCTCTATAGATGCAGCTGTTAACACTAATTGTATAAAAAATCTTTATATTCAGTTCCTCGTATTGAAACAACATACTATATGTCTTACTTCTGTAAAATGTTTGAGGTTTATAGGTTACAAATGGCACTCATAACATATTTTGAACTAAATCCTCAAGCCACTATGGACTGCATGGCTACATGCAATAATACAAATTTATTTAGGTCCTACAGTAAGTAAGTACCACATATATTAAGGAGTAGTCTTACCTAGTTCAGCTTCATGGTATTTCAAGGGGATGCATTTCCTGTGACAGGCAGACACCAGTCTGTTGTACATATCTGACATCATCTCAATCTCCAGTTCTTGAACTAATTGGAGTTTTGCTGGATCTAATTGTGGAACAGCCGCCATTTTTCTTAGTCACTAACTCCTTATTAATTAACACAATACACCTGTAATTAGACAAACTGTAATAAGAGTATGATTGAAGTATGGACTCATATTGGAAATTTTTCCTAATATATACTGATATGATGGGCTACTATTGGTTTGTTTATCATCTATTTAAAGGAAAACAATGCATATCCATATAAAGTTAAATAAATTCCAATTTCTAAAGTGAAAACTCGTCAAGTATGGTGTTACATACTTTCACAACTTCCGATACACGTCTGGATATTCTCCTTCGTTAGATTTGCGCATGCGTTCACGTGCTCTCATATTTTCCAGGCGACGGTCATTGATATGGTCTTTGGCCACAACAAACAGACTTAAACTTGTTGCTGTTACCGCTAACCTGAAATCGTTTACAATATTTTATAGATATTGATGAAATATTTTATAGATGTAGTCGACCTAATATTTAAAAATTATCGACAGAAAACAATATGGTTATATTATACTTTAAATAGACTTTTAAAATGAACGGACAATTCAGAAACATTAGATACATATAATTACTCTTTGTAATTGTAAGGTAGCATAAATGGAAATAGTCTGAACACAATTTTTATTAAATGTAGCTTTTCCTCAGAACTAGGTATATTTATAGAATATGATAAAATGATTTCCGTCGAATCAGGATGCAATTTTTTTCTGAAGCATCTTGTCAAAATTATCAGTAAATTTTACTTTGTAGACACTATTACAAAGTTATACCCCGTGTTGAGTATTTCGTAATCATTTCGATAAAATTGTGAGACATTCTGCTACATATTAACAAATTTGCTTACAAAACAATGTTAAAAAAATTAATACATGTCTTAGTTATATAAACTAAAAAATAATCAAATTTTAATGCGGAATGAATTTCTCTAGGAATATAACCTGAGATATGTAATTACAAAAGTATTTAAAATAATGCTACAAAACTAGTGCTCACCACAAAAAAAAATTGTATTGATAATAATGTGTTTAATATTCAAGTAATTACCACGATAAAGTAATTTTTCCAAATTTTCCAAGCGGCATACTAATTTCCTATGAAAATTCGCATCAATGATAGTCTTTGACAAAAATGACAGCCGAAAGACCAAATTGACAAACGGTAAAATTCACAGAGTAGGTAATTACTACCAAATCCAAATGCATAAAAGAATCATAAAAAAGATCTATAAATATATTATATTGCAATACAAACAGTATTAGATTGACGCATATAGTATTAGGCAGATTTCACTATGTATAACAGTCAGGACAGATTTTTTTGTTTATCTATTTTGTCCTTAAAGAGAACATCACAGCGTAAAAACAATAATACTAAAAAATAATAATAATAATATTTTATTTTTTATTTTATTTTGTTGTTTTCTCCGTTATGTGGAATAAACGTTTTCTTTCTTTCTTCTAATGCATGCAATATGTTTATCCTACCCACACAGCTACTCTTCTTCTTTTTTTATTTTATTATTTTTTTAATATTTTTTCATCACAAACACAATGTCTTTAACTAATCTGTGATAATTCGAGCTATTTTAACAAATACTTAAAATCGGAACCGTAATAAATAGCTTATAAGCCGTAATGGAAAATCTGTAGTGATGGCCAGCTGTTGAATACTTTTGGAAGCCTTTTTCAATGGTTTCGATGTTTCACAGGCATCACGTCTGGGACAACTGTTATTTAATATCTTATCAATGAGTTATTTGTGAATGACCTAATTTTTTTTAAAGTCATGCACTTAAGTTAGATTCAGTTTGATTGATGATTGATGTTACTTGAATGGTATGGACCTTAATGGACCTTAATGTTTCTAAATGTTTTACAATGCGCGTTTTTTAAAAATTACACTTATTTTCTCATGCAAACTTGATAAAAAATGACCAAACTACTAATAAAAATAATAAACCATGTACAGGCCGAGTAGTTGTGTGGGTGGGATAAACGTATTACATGCATTAGAAGAAAGAAAGAAAAACGTTTATTCCACATAACGCAGAAAACAACAAAAATAATAATTATAAAATATAATAAAATTAAATCAATAATAATAAAAGATGCTACATTATGCGAAAAACTAACGCACCCAACTTTGCTGCTACAGTGCTATAGTCGTAACGGTAGTTTTCAGTGCGTCCGCGTCCATCTTAATTACGATGTTGCCAAGCTTACATAATTATTATTTATACATGTATTTCGGTTTAAAGATCTTTATTTCTCATGGAGATACATATTTATCACTTACATGAGAACATTACTTAAAACTACACGTTATACGTACGTACGTATAACTACACGTTTATTTGAACATGATAACCCTCTTAGTTCACAAGTTATAGCGATTTATTTACTTAAGGTACACAATTCCCAAAACAAAATTTCAAAAGGTTATAAAACCCAAAAAAAAGTGTATTTTTTTTTTGTCGACAAAATGCAGTTAAATTTCGCCTGTTTCAATATGTAAACATAATGGAGATTCATACTGTATAGTAGACTAGTCGTAAATACGTAATCTCACTATAAAGTGTTCTGTGACTTCTATTTAGTCTGCGATCTGTGGCGTCAAACGACTAACCAAAACAAAACGTGGGGTTGAAAATTTATTAACTGGTAATCAGTAAAATAAAAGAGCTTTTTTTAGTATAACTTCGCCATAAATTATTGTTTCATAATGCCTAAGATCACTAAACTACACAGCAAAGGCAAGCCAACGAAAATCCAAAAAGCTTGTAAGGTTGACAAAAACAGTTCCGTGGATACTGATCCTCAGGAATCCGCAAGAGAGTTTCAGTTACAACTCTGCTGGTGTATTCAACAATTAGAGCGGACACTTGCGGAAAAGAAAGGAAACGAAAAACAAAGTAAAGGCCTTTAATTTTTTTTTTATTTTAAACTTTTGTACCTAGTGTTTGGTTGTGCAATAAGAGAATTTGATGATACAATCTACTACGTGCTTGAACCAATAAGCATTATATTGTTCCAGTGCTAATTTATGAGTTAAGAGGTTATCTGAGTTATGAGGTTGTCTCAGTTGTCGGAAGTTCTTATGACACTCCTGGCCTCCGAGAAGGCTTAACAACTCCTTTCAAAACTGTTACAACTGAACTGAAGTTTTAATCTGCCTTTGACGAACGGAAAGACTTATTAAATTTTTGCCCTTAGTTGCTACAATTAAACTTAGTAGTAATTTAAGTCCTTTCTAAGTATTGCTGATTGGCTTGGGTCTTTGCAATTCTTGTTGTGTGTATTGGATGTGCAATATTAGTATAGAATAGAATAAAAGTTTATATTTCCTTTGCTACATAAACACACAAACATTAGGTATATAAAATAGTGGTACTTATATAAAAACCATCGGTGCTCCTGGCTACTTACAATGTGGTAGT
Source organism: Megathymus violae (assembly GCA_003671415.1). Taxonomy (NCBI): domain Eukaryota; kingdom Metazoa; phylum Arthropoda; class Insecta; order Lepidoptera; family Hesperiidae; genus Megathymus; species Megathymus violae. Next base: position 9,356,174 of record PDGT01000002.1, read on the forward strand.
TTTCAAGAGGAGGGTGAATGGGCTTTTATATGTTACTGTGTTCAACATCATACACTTCATCACCATTTACAATGAGGTGGGATTGTTTTCAAGCATTAACTTATTTTATATAAAAAAACACAGTGACATAACATTTTTGGTAATATTAAACTATGATATTTAATCAAAACATTACAACTAATGTATGTTAGCATACACACAATAGCCTATGTTTGCATATACTATAGAGCTAGAAAAAGTTGCTCTCTCAGCTGAAAGCCACAGTCACACACAAGCTGCTTGCTGATTTGCAGTGAGCCATGTTAGGTAATACACAATCATATTGTATTCTGTGAGTTATTGTTATTGTGAAGCTCATAATATTTATATACAATATAATTTTCCAATAATAAAAAAAAATTAAAGTGACAATACACATAATAATAATCTGAAAATTCCCTTGGAAAGAATAGGTGGGCTTTTTTCTCCAATTTTGAGGATTTACGTTTAAATTTTTTTCAGAGCACATTATAATATGCTCCCGATTTAAAATTACTGCTGCAGTATACAACTGTGTATAACTGGTCTCTTTAATAATTGTTTCATGAGCATACTTGAACAGTACAATTTATTTATTTAATGATTTATTAAGATGTATACACATGAAGTTAATAACAAAAATATATATGAATAGATAAATTAAAAAATTATATAGAAATATATGAATCTTTTTGTTACAGTATAATGGTTTTAGATTAAATTTTGTCACCTCAACACACGGTCTATTTGGTTTATCTAACTTTGATCTTTTTATGTAAATTTTGTACGCGCCCAAGTCACCATTGCTGGTATTAAGTTCTTATTAAGTAATAATGCCTTTTTGTTTGTTGTTCTGAGTAATAAAGATTTATTATTATTTTAGTGCAAGAAGCCTGGAAAGTCTTGACCGTTCTCAAAAACAACAATCAGCCCATAATACGCAAAAGGCAACTCATGAGGACTCACTTTGGAGACTACAGAGCAAAGATGGCTGCCGAGGAAAGAAAATTAGCCAAAAGTTGGTATTAGCCACTGTATGGACAATATTTTTATATTTATAAATTAATAAAGATAGTTTTAGGTAATAATTTTGTTATAAATTCTCTAATTGAGTTCAGATATCCTGTTTTATAATTGAGTGAAACAAGATATTGTGTTGATCGATGTAATACTTCGTTTTTTGCAGTGGCAAGCAAAATCAAAATTTCTGACAACCCCGCACAGCCCAAAGCTACATTTCTAAGAAAATCGGCATTTTTGTCTACCGGAAATAACGTTTTTCGATTTAACTTTGATATTCCTCAGGAAGCCAAAGATAATTCTATATCTATAAATAACAGCAATAATAGTACCCAAGAGCCATATTCTAACCCTGAATGTTCTTTCTTAAGCAAAAGCAATGATAACAATGAAAGCCAAAATGCCGAACCTAAAAATGTTGATTTAAATGCTAATAAAGAATTGAATAGTTATAGATTTAAGTTTGCAACTTCTAGCTCAGAATTCAAATTTAATTTCAATGTGGAAGATGCAAAATGAATTGTACATACATTAGGCTAATTCTGTAATAATTATAATTATGTAAGTACAGTAATAAATGTGAGATTTTATTTCAGTTTTTAATTAATATCCTCACATAGCGCCTGGTAGTAACCATTGATAATGAGAGATCCTTTGTCTAGTTTAATTCTTCTAGCACAAGTGAAGTCTTGAAAGAAATTGTTTGAATTAGGTATGGAGAACCCAACAGGTAATTCATATTTCGGAGAACTTGCTCCCCAAGTAGCAATACCCAATAATTTATTAGTTTTGGTATTAAACACAGTAGCTCCTATAACTCCGTGATAGTATGAACATGCGGTGTCTTTATCTTTAAATTGTTTCACTGAGCAAGAATGGTAACATGGCACATGGAAGCCGCTTATGAGCTTGTTATATATAAGAATTTCAGGGCAAATATTTATGTTGACAACCACTTCCAATTCCGTCAATTTGTACTGTCCATCTTCAGCTAGATACATGTTCTTGAGACTCTAAAAGGCAGAATAATTTAAATTATGCAGTGATAGGTTAAAATACCATACAGCAGTATTCCAAATTTGAAAGTTTACGTACAAAAAAATTGAGTCTAGTTCCTTTTCGTATTAGTTAAAATACTTTTACATGGCGGTATTTTCTTTGACTGTGGCAAACTATCCACCTTCTTATACTTTAAGATGTTGCGAATGTTTGAGCTCTAATTTCCGCTAAAAAACCTATTTAGATACAAAGAACGGCGCCTGGTAGCAGGTGGACTAAATCTTTCTTTTTACTCTTAAAAAAAGGTCAACACATCTCGTCTTTTCCTCTGTCTGTTAACCGATATTCTTTTCGGTTTTTTTGGTAGCTATTAACGAGATTTAGTTATCAATGTAAAAATTCTGGAGACGGAACGATATTTAATAATTATGGTTGAATTTAGACTACTTGGGGCACTAGTAATACAAGTCAATAAATACTCGCACACTCATACGAGTGGGTTGGTCGTCGTATACATCGTAAAGGTACCCACCCTAGTTTTATTAATGGATGTATAATTAAGACATAACATCAATTACGACTTGATTTATCTATCATATAAACATCTGTTTCGTCCGGTGGAGTTCTGCACTCAAAATCACTGTCAACTGTCTTATGGTCAGCATGGCAGTAGATTATTAGATCTGCTATGACCAGTTTTAAACATGTCGAGCTTTTGTCGAAGCCTTCCATTCGGTACCAAGCTTCTGGGTTAATAAAAAATGCTCTAGATACCTTATTTGTTGTATAACCCACGACAACATGGTCCCGAGTATCTTCAGGAATTAGATCTGCGAACCAATTAAAGTTTTCATCTGTCCTGTTAGTACTATGAAATAACTGTACGGTCGCCCACTGCCCCTTGTAGCCTTCGTCATGGACAACTATGAAACCGATGTCGTCAAAAGCTTGCTTAGATCTGTTTGAAGGTGTGACAAATGATATTACCGAGAACTGTGTTTGTTGATATATAACACTGGTGTACGATACTTTCAGACTGAAAAGAAAAAAGCAACTTTGTGTCAACAAATTTACATATCATACTAAAATGGTAAGTAATACAAATAAATACACATTAGGAAAGATAGTGTTCTTCGACTGCTTTGTTGATCGTAAATAGAGATTTAAGTGCGCTTATGTTTGGTGGCAGTAAGTTCCAGTCTTGACTACGTGCTTTGTCAAGGGGTTGGAATAGGCACAGGTTTTATTGAGGTGGGTAGTTAAAAAGAATCATGATGTGGGATCTACAAGGGGCGAATGAAGGATGGGCACAGGATAATCTATAACGCAGGTATTGGGGTAAAACAAGATTTTATAGAAAACATAATACTCTAGTTCCTATAGAATCGAATTGAGGCCACTTATTGGGAATGTGAGATACATGATCAAATTTCTTGAGACCGAAAATAAAGCGGCAACATAGTTTTCATATCGTTGAAGCTTATTGTAAAGCCCCTCACTTCTTCATATCTATAAAAGTTACAGGTTTTAAATTTCATGCATATCGTAGCAAAGCTTACCACACCTGTACAAGCATCGGCCCGCGGTGATGAAAACCCTGTTCTCAACACACGCGGCGCTACAAACGTAGGGATGGCCACGGCTTCTGGAGTGCACCACGCGCGCTATCCATGGATATTTGTCCTCGGTTACTTGTACTGCGTTTACTTCGTAATTTTCTAGCGAGGAAAAAACTGGAAGAATTTTGTCTATAATTTATTGAAAATACAAACATATAGGCTGTCATATAAACAGTGGGATGTACTTCGATACTATCGAATAATCATTCATTATTCTAGATCGCCTAAACCCTCACCTCGTGACAGTTACAAAATTGTACGGAATCTTTTCGTTTTTTCTAAATATCCATAAGGAATCACAAAAAAATAAACCCGTTCAAAGGCTGCCCAGAAACGATCGCTATACGCAACGATACTATTTTCTGCTAACACCGAATGTGTACATTTACTGATGCTCTTTTTTCTTTCTTCATGTAAATAAAGAGTAGGCATTTGTATTGTACTGTATTATAACCGTAGTCAGAAATTTATACCATTTCTGAATAAAAATTTCGTAGGGAAGTTTTAAAAAGTCGGTCCCTGCTATTATGCATAACATACATACAATAGCAGCCTTAATTCTGGTCGGTCTGATGAATAGAAAAGGATAAAGGACTATAACCAGCGATTGACTTCGTACTGTAATTTTAGTATGAATACTATAATTTCGCCCTCTGTACTATATACTATCGACATCTAAGGATAGTACGCTATAGTACTATAATTTAAAGTATGCTTCCGATTGCTTAGTTTTACTCTGTGTAAATATTTAGACCGTGTATCCGAATTGATATTGTGATTTTTATGTATCGATGAACGGAGATTCTTCGATTATTCCCTCCGCAGTACATAGAATATTGCATTGATATTTTTTATATAACAAACGAGAGACAAGATTTCCAGTTTCAGTTGCATAAATCGTACATGTTTCTTATTTCTTCCATTTTCATTGAAAATTCAAAGTAATAACAATCGTTTGCAAGTTGTTGTGTAAAATAATATATTTTTAATGTTTTAATGATGAAAAATGTTTAAAAGGTGGTGGAAAGGTTTTAAAAGAATGCATACTGGAATTTAAAGTAATGAATCCATCTAGCCATTTTGTTGTCTCGTGATGTCATCAAAGACAGTAGCAAAAGTGGGAATTGTATTGATTTTATTCTTACTGAGGATATGTTAGTAAGATTAAATTTCAAGGTTGAAGATAAAATTAATATTCAATAATTCAATATTAAATTTAGAAAAATAGTAAATTTTGGCTATACTGTTATTAATTTCAACTATACTATGTGAAATTAAAATGTACTACATTTTTTACAAATACTAGGTATCCTTTTAATTTTTGTGCTACCGTTTTCACCATAGGCTAAATCCGACCTTGCAGTTTCGTGATAATAATGACTATTACTACATTTTCTTTATATTTGGGCCACACTGGTTAAGTCTTCTTTGTACACATCATTTTGAAAAGCAATCAATTAAGATGTAGGTTTTTCACAACGATCACACACACACATACAGCAGTCGTCTTTCTTTTTTGTATCCTTGACTACGCTCATATTACACACACAAACAAACATGGCCGACTCTAAAACATTCCCATCAGTCATATTTAGCTTCAAAAATATATCCATAGTTTCAAATTATGATCCTCACTCAAGTGACTGTTTATCTGCCTTCAGCAAAATCTCACCCAGTCTCCTATATAGTTAGTCGATTTGAGCACGTATGCGGTTATTCTGTATTTTCACAACATAAACTCGTAACTAATTACGCGGTGAGCGTAATATAACGGTATGTATAATCTGTCTTGACTCGATCCTCGTTCGTATAATTATTATAATTTATGTAATTTCACTTTATATGTAAATGTAAAAATTATTTAATACTGTTCTTCTTGTATGTACTGTAATCTTAGACAATAAATGTTTTTCTTTCTTTCATTATGAGTATGGACCCAGAAATCTCGCAGTTCGCATTAAGACTAATTACCATTGTACTAACAACTTTCATTATAATTCGGTACCGCAGACATTCTTCTGTACGAATATAAGTAATCCATTACGTTGTCGTAATAGAATTCGGCGTGCACTGAACACAACATACAAACTACAAACCACATTTTATATAAGAAATGAAAAACAAAGTTAAATGTAACTTTTATTATCCATAAACAATATCATACAATATATTTTACTGTTCGAAACGAAACGCCGTGCGACATACCCGCACTCTGGCTCCGTTGTATAGTACAATAAATGAAAATCCAATCAAAACGTTATTTAATACAAAAATACATTATACAAACATCGTAATTAAAACTTAGTGGAATAAAATTAAAATATTTTATCGACAATCGCGGAACATTAAAGATAACACTGAGGAGTGAAAACATTTTTTTAGATGTAATCTATAAATTTAATAATCAATAAATCTTCAGTTCAGCTGTAATATTTGTACGTGTATTTGGTTTACAAATAACAAGGAATGAAGAGGAAGCTTCATGGGACGAACGTTCCCTTACAACTTAAACGTTTCTTTGTTGAAGTCATATAACTAAGAACGTCAATATAATTTTGATCAGTTTATAATCCTTATATTATCCTTATATCAGAGTAATAAGTGACATTTACGTCTTGCATTTGTAACACGTATCGTCTATTTTTGCCGAAACGCTGAACTGTTACAACAAATCGATATACCCACTCATGTATGTATGGAAATGAATGTTATATATATATATATATATAAAACAGGTATTTGTCCCTCCCTCAGTCCCCAGTGCCACCGACACGCGATCACTTCCACGTGTACAGATGATCACACTATCTCGTACTTGTCGGGGTGGAAGCTGACCTCGTGCGAGAAGTCGACGGGACTGCCGTCCTCCGCCATGGTGACCTTGGAAGCCGTAATCATGGCCAGGGATGTCTCCGATGTCCATGTCACACTCAATGGGAAGAAGTCGTTAGGGATTGCTGGGGTCACGCTGCAATATTATTAGTTGTAACAGATTACACAATAATTTCATGAATACATACCATAGACAATAAAGAATCTAAAGCAAAATATTGTATTTTTTTTATATGAAGGTTGACGATAGTGTAATGTAGTGTGACGATAGTTTTTTATATGAAGGTAGTGTAAAGTTGGTAGTGACCCAACCTAACAGAGACAAATAAATATTTGTGTACATCCACGCCATCCGCATCCATAGGGAAATCTAGTACGGGAGTGTTAGTGTGAAAACGTTTATTTTTTCATGTGAATAAAATTAATTGATTTTATAAAATTATCTTTAAGATCCACTGCAGTGCAGGGTTCCTTGCACATGATTGAGGTGGTCTGAAGCACTCACTGTATCGCTCCAGTGCGGTTTCGTGGCCAACACAAATATCTGAAGTCCTTATGCCACCCAAAGACCTCTGACTTAGTACGTCGATACTAACAATGGCTACGAAGACCGACCGCTTCGTTTTACTACGTACGACTACGAACACGTAAAATCCTCTAAAGTACTTGAATATTTAAATTTTTTTTTATACGCATATATTTTTTATTTATTAGCAGTCTTCTCCAGGTGTTTTACTGATCACTGACGGTACAAGCAGTGGACCTACCACCGTTTGTTAATTGTCGGTTGCTTGAATCAAACATATGACCCTAAAATGACTTCTTACGGGTAAATACTCACGTGAGTTCGAGGGTGCCACTCTTGAGCCGTTCGCTGACGACGGGGATGGTCCACAGTAGCGAGCGGCCCTTCTGGGTGTAGCTACCTTCCCACTGGTGGACCACCACAGATGGGTTTCCGGTACTGCCAACCAAATATACAATTTTACTTACATATATACAGTTTGTGTTAAACAATGGCCGAGTTTCACAAGATTTATAATAATCTATTGTAGATTGTGTGATGTGAATCGATTTGTAAAATATTTTTAAGTACATATTTTTATTCATCAGAATATTTATTGCAATAAAAATATCAATGTTTCATGAAATATGAGAGTAGTATTTCATGAAATAGAATATTCTTTGGCTGGAAGGTATATTATATTTACGATTGTTTAAGAAAATTTAGAAAATCTCGCTGATGAATCGAAAATAGGGATTGCAATGAAAACAATTTTTTTTTGTTAATAACCGACACACGACCAGACGAACCACCGGACAGTAAGTGGTCACCGTCACCTATGGACATGCAAGACCAAAGGGATCACTGATGCGTTGTCGGCCAGGAAATGAGCAGAAATAAAGGAAGAATGTACAAGGTCTCGAGCCCCCAGCCGGAACACGATGACTCGTTTCGCGGTTGACTCGAGCAGGAGGGTGGTAGCTAGCCAGGCAGGCTTCACGGAAAGATAATAATACTGATAATTCTTATGCGACGCCCTACTACCAAGCAGGCTGGCTTCCGCCGCCTCTTACGACACCCTGTTCTGCCAGCATAGGATGAGGGACATATTCTATATGTGTCCACTGAATGTAGACGTATCATACGTTCCAAAACGTGCGTGCGCGCGTGCGTATGTAGATACGTACGCATGCGTATATGTGTGCAGGGATGGTGGGTACTCACGGCAGCGGTATGGTGATGTTGACGTCGGCCAGCTCCAGGTGCGGCTGCTCCAGCTCGAACTCGATGTTCACGTCGCAGCTGCCGCCGCCGCTCTCCGACGGCCAGCAGTTCACTGTACCACAAACGTGACGGTCAAAAATAATAGCAACCATGTCAACTAAAACATCAGTTGGAAATTAACAACTTTTTATAAAATCTACGACCGCAGTCGTTCAGTGAAGTGCGCATGAGTGTTGAACCACGTAAGGTTTATCGGTGCATAAAAAATATTGTCTATGAAGCTACTAAAATCAAAATTATTCATAACCAGGAATATCTTAAAAATTATACAATACTAGCGGCCCGCTCCGACTTTGTTTGAGTTGAAATATATATCCTGGGTATAAAGTATAACCCATACCAATCTTTAAATAGTATTAAACAAAGTCACTGTCATAATGACTCCAGCTATTTTATATATATCCCAACTGTCCCGGCAGACCCCGTCTTGCCCGCATGTTGGCCGATCGCAACGCACCTTATTACCAAGTACACACAAAATATTTACCAAAATCAGTTCATCCGTTTAGTAAAATTTATATAATACATAAAGATATACTTGACATACAGCTTACGTCCATCCAGGATAATGTACCTTTCAAATGGTAATATAATTGTTCAAATACGTGTTATAGTCGCGGTGGCACCCTCCGCGTACACACATGGTTACTAAATCCGCACTCTACCTTTTTATTTATCTTATTCCAATCAATTTTCTGTCTTGTCCTGTTCGTGAGACTATTGCTACATAGGCTTACCTGAACATTAATTTACTTATTGAGTTGCATAAGATTTACAATATTTATGCCAGTCAGTTATTAACATGCCAATACGTATTCTTACTCACGAATCATTCCATGTTAAAATATAGATCTGTCTCTCGAGTACTCGTAAATGGTTTTGTTGTTAAGTACTTAATTAGATTTTTTATGTAACTACTCGACAAGCGCACAGTCGAGCTACTTGATGGTACTTGCTCACCGTCGCGCACCGACTTCAGTACCACCAGAGGCATCACCGAAGTGTTGCCGACCGAAAAGGAAGCGCGGGACCGGCATTGTTACCGGCCCTGCGACACTGATCGAAATACGTGTGAAACATTTTAGGGTGGTAAGTATCCCCCAAATCGATACGTTCCTTCATTTTGTCGTTGACGACACCCACATTAATTCCTATCGGACTTCATGTACGGTGATACTTTTACCTGTATGGTTACAAAAATCAACCATGGAATGGTTTTCGTATTTCGGTTGATTATCAGAAAGCCAGTTCAAAAGCGGGTTTTTTGCCACCGTCCTGACTGCAAATTTGTCGCCTCTGGCATTGCAGCATGGGCGACAGCGATCGTTCACCATCAGACAATCCGCCGCTTGTTTACCTTGTTACTTTAAAACAAGTTGAGACAGGTCGAGCGGTGTTGCGTTACCAGAGAGGGGAGCGAGCCTGTCTTCGGCGGCGCCCGTGAGCCTCCACTTGAGCACCCCGACGTCGCTGTGCAGCGGGAAAGGGCGCTGCGCCTGCTTCAGTCCGATCACGCCCTGCGACCGGAACGCCTCCTTGTCCACGTTGGGGTGCGTCTGTCGGGAATATACACGAACATGTTTTTACTGCTGGCTAACAATTTTAAATGGAGTTTATAACGGTTGCTTCTAAATCGCATAGTTGTCAATAAAATTGAATATTTTATAAAATGAAAATTCTATTTTCTTTTGTATTTGTTAATTGCAGCTGTGTAATAAGCATGCAATTCCTGAGTAATTATTAAGGTATCCTTGAGTGATTCATTATGGGGATAACATAACATTTTAGAAAGGAATGAGTTCCTAAGAAATCTCATGCTGATAATTGTTATATTTTTTAATTTCCTATTTATAAATACGAGATAGCAGTACACCTAGACGCGAATTAACTAAAAATCAATTTCAGTGTAATACTTGCAAGTAAAAAATACCTCTTGTTGTATTGTGTTTTATTGTGCGTACAAATAAATAAATTAATTAAAAAAATAAATAAAGAGAAGTACCGATCGATGGTCAGTGGCGGTGTAGCCCGAGATGTTCAATTGTTCATCTGTTAGGAATTGTTGCTGGGCGATAGTACGGTGGTGTGTGTGAGTGAGTTTACAATGTAATAGGTCACCGAGTTAGTACTGAGGTGACGTCACCTGCAACTGCAGCGGCCTGGTGTCCCTGTTGTCGACGTGCACGTGGATCCGGCCGAACTGCTCGTTGCTGATCCGCAGCGTCAGCAGACCTGGACACGGGACGACGTTGCGGTTGTTGCAATATTAATACGAGTCGTCCCACATCGTTCCACAGCCTTGACTCGGCAAGTTGCGGTTATTGCAATATTAATATGAGTGGTTCCACACACACAGCCATGACTCGGCAAGCATGACTAGTGTTCGTCTAATGCATGGATGCACAAACCGCGGCCCGCCGGTCGAATACTGGTGGCCCGCCGGTCGAATACTGGTGGCCCGCCGACAGCAAAAATAATACTCTCGTACATTCGAAGAATATTTAATTCTATTCCAGAATAAAACCAAAACAAAATATGTTCGAAAAGTAATTTGAATCTCGCGCGCGCTATTTGAATCTAGCGCCCAAAAATGCTAAGTCAAGTAACATCGCTTGCCGCCTTTATATAAAGTTCAATATAGTAGAGAAATCAAGAATTTTCTAGCGCGGTGTGAGCAAGCGAGATAGCAATAGTCCCGAATTCCCGATTGCTCGCGTAGGTACGAGTAGATACACGAAGCTTCCAGAGTCGTATGCGCGGTATAAAAGCCACGCTAACCGCAGCGACCGACAGTTCGGTTTTAATTTGAGTGAAATGTCAACAGAAAGAAATAAGCGCGAAAATACAAAGCGAAGTAATAAATGATTGAGAATAAGTGCAGTTTAATAATATTTTGGGGAGGCAATAGTTCTAGTGTAGATTTTAACTCGACTAGCCGGTGTCATATATTTTGATCCACATTCAACGTAGATTTCATCAATTTAATCAATTTTAATCAAATTTAGCTTTAATGTTGGCCAAATATTAAAATAAAACAAAGAAATTACTCTTTTTATCAGAATTTCTCTAACTGTAATAATTACGTCATTATTTCAGATATAAAATCTGTATAAAAATCTTAAAATTTCTGAGGAATTTAATCAATTATTTTTGATAATTTAAAAAAGAATGGGTAATTTAAGTAGCTACTGTAATTGTTTTTAGGTGCTGTGTTAATCCTAGCCAGGATTAGAACGCAACATGGAGAAGCCAGGACCTAGTAAAAAACGTAAGGTTAAAGATGAAAATCGGCAGTTTCAAGAAATTTGGACTGAGAAATACTTTTTTGTACGGTCGCATAACAAAGTCGTTTGTTTAATTTGCAAGAATTCTGTTGCGATTGCAAAGGAACATAATGTAAAAAGGCACTATGAAACGCAGCATCCTTCTTTTACAAAGTTTACAGGCGAATTAAGAAAGCAAAAAATGTTGTCCTTAAAACGGGAGCTTATTGGTCAGCAAGCTATGTTTACAAAACCCATTCAAGATTCAGAAACAGCTACAGAAGTTAGTTATGAAATTTCTCGAATCATAGCAAAACGAAGTCGCCCCTTCAATGATGGCGATTTTGTAAAAGAATGCATAGAAATTGCCGCTAAGAAAATGTGTCCAGAAGCAGCAAAAACAAGTTTGAGAAAATTCAACTGAATCGTATGACTATCCAAAGACGAATTATGTCTTTGTCAGGTAATATTGCGGAACAATTAATTGAAAAAACTAAGATCATTGAATTTTTTTCATTAGCACTCTACGAATCCACTGATATTAGTTCCACAGCTCAACTTCTCATATTCATACGAGGTGTTACTCAAGATTTTGAAGTCTTGGAAGTTATTATTTAGTTAGTTATTCGGAATGTGTTCATTGAAAGGTCAAACCAAAGGAGTTGATATACTCAATGTACTTCGGATGAGTGTTCAAAAACTGATTTGGACTTATCAAAATTATCGGGAGTTGCGACTGACGGTGCTCCTTCGATGATTGGTGTCAATTCCGGGCTAGTTACTTTGCTGAAAAAGCATCTGCAAGGACAAAACATAAACGCTGAAGATCTCATGCAGTTTCACTGCATTATACACCAAGGAACCCTCTGTTCTAAAAAAATTGAATTTCAAAATGTCATGAAAGTGGTAGTTTCGACTGTAAATTTCATAAAATCACGAGGACTCAATCACAGACAATTCAAACAATTCCTTGATGACATCGAAAGCGAATACGGAGATTTACTGTATTATACAGAAGTAAGGTGGATAAGCCGTGGATTGACACTGGAACGATTTCTAAATTTAATAGAAGAAATTGGAATATTTCTGGCGGAAAAGCAAAGGGATGTCCCGGAACTTAAAAATCCTGATTGGTTGTGTGATTTGGCTTTTTTAGTTGACATTACAAATCATTTGAATGTCTTGAACACACGGCTTCAAGGCAAAAATCAACTGATAACCCAGCTCTACGCTCATGTATCATCCTTTCAATGCAAGCTGACACTTTTCAGATCACAATTGAATTCTGGAAATTACAATCATTTTCCGAATTATAAGAAAATGGCTGAAAAATTAAACAAAACTGCGATTAATTTCAGTTATGTATAAAAGCTAGATATTTTGATTCAATCTTTTCAAGACAGATTTTCGGAGTTTAAAAAAATGAAACCTCTGTTGGACATATTCAGCAATCCTTTCACGATTTCAGTTGAAAATGCGCCAGAGTCAATGCAGTTAGAAATTATCGACATTCAAAACGATCAAGATTTATGCAACAAATTCAACGAAGGAGACTTGCTGAACTTTTACCGCTGCATTGATAAAAATATGTACGAAAAGTTGCGCATAAATCCTCTGAAATGTGCCAGCTTATTTGGTTGTACCTATATATGTGAACAAACTTTTTCAATACTAAATAATAATAAAACAAAAAATCGAAACCGCCTTGCAAATGAAAGTTTGGAAGCAGTTTTACGTGTTGCTACAAGTAAATTTGAGCCAAATATAAAAAAGATTGTAAACACTATGCAGTGCCACGCTTCAAATTAATAAATTCTTTTTGAATTTTTATAAATTATTGTCAATTCTTTATTGTTTTTAATTAATTACCTATACTTCTGGCGGCCGGCCCGCCATCAGTTCATGATTTGCCCGAGTGGCCCCTAAGTCTTCATAAGTCTGTGCAACCATGGTATAATGCCTCTGCCGTGAGTTATTGCAGTGCAACCGCGGCTTGTCCGATTCCAGAACGTATTACCATTTATTTATTATAATTAATGAGTGCAACGCTACCGGATAACTCGAAGCTCTGTATGTCGCCGTCCCGGCCGGCCACGAGGTTCAACCTCTCCTCGAATCGCAAATGTACACTGTAAACAATAATGTACGTGTAAATGTTTTGCATATGGATTCAGACACACTCACGAATAGGTATACGCACGCATGCGCAAACTCGCGCACGTGTGCACGCACACGCACTTGCAAACTATTAATATTAATTGGATAGGTTATCTGAAATACCATTTGACAGAGATGTTCAGTGCAATATGTAACTTATTATTGTTATATTATCTATCTATTTTAAATTATGAATTCATATGACGATTCATAATTTTAAATTATGAATATCGTCTGTAGATATAACAAAAATAAATAAAAACTCTTGAGGTGAGATACCTGGACGTTTCTTAATTTTGTCTACGTTATTCAGTAACATACAAAGAATCCTGAAACGATTTGAATACGGTTTTCACTATTCAATAACATGTGAATGAACTTCAAAACTACACTACGACGTTTACTCTCATACAATATGGACGTCGTACGCGGAGGACAGTAAAAATATAAATAGATAAGAGTGAGAAACTTAACAATGAGCGGACATGTGACTGTGTGTACACTACTTACTCCTTCTGATTGGGTGCAGCCGGTTTGTCGACGGCGGCGGGCACGCTGGCCACTGCCGCCGCCGCGTCGCCCTCGCTGCGCAGCCGTGACACGAACGAGTCGACGTCCGTGCCGCGCGAGCCAAGCTTCATGGCCGACCTGCTCGGTCCGCGGCTGGAACGTAACTTGAGCGTTTACAGCGTCAATGGGTACGCACAGACACGTAATTTGTCATTTCGAACAAGTCAATATAATATTCCACGCTTCCACGGATACAATCAAATTTTCATGTAAGTAAATTAGTAATTTTGATTGAAAATTAAACCTTAAAAACCAGAGAAGGTCCGACTTGCGAATTTGGCCGATTAGCTGACTGGCCGAATACAAAACATATCGATTAGGGATGTTATTGACATGAAGTTTCGGATCCGGATATGGATACGGATATATGATTAATATTTTACCGGTTTCGGTTACAGTTATGGATATGAGATTATTTCGGATTATCCGATTGTTTCAGATAATTTCTGTTATGGATATTGGATGATTTACAACTTGGAAAAAAATATATAATGTATTTACAAACTTTGACTTTGTTTCTAGGTATTATGTGGTGTTATAATCAGAGAAAAAAAACAAATTAAATAATAACAAGTGTCTAATATGAGATCTACGCTGCTACATGTATCATCTCGGTCAGCTTAAAAATAAAACCAGTCATAACGTACTTTATTTAGACTCTGCTTCTATCTGAAATTATATTCCGTTAAGGTTACAGAGCTCCATAACATCCCTGACATCGATCACTCGGCTCTCCCGGTCCGCTGCTAGTCGGGCCCGTCTCTACTTAATATCGGTCCGCGCATAAAAGTGAGCTGTTATCTCGTTCGACTCACGTGTCCCTGGCCGGCGTGGAGGGCATCTTCTCGGCGATGGGCTCGGCCGCGCTCGCCGCGTTCGCCATCGCGGAGCTGCCGAACCCGCCGCCTGCGCGCAGCGTTCGCACGTTACTACACTCAACGTACGTATCAAAACATCAACGGTACCAAATCGCACGACTCGCGAGCGATAGATTGCATTTACCATTTACGGTAGCTAGCTAAAATGATTAAGGTTAATCAAAGGAATTCAGAAGATAAATAAAAAAAAAATATTCGTATTTTTATTTTACCTAAAATATTTTTTTACTATCTGCGTTCAACTAACACCAAGGCACATTTTAATACGACATAAGTTTGATGGTTTTTATGCTTCCGTTATATATTCCGTTCAGTAGAAATACACAGTACTGACACTGGAAAATCTTGCAGTTCGCACCAGCCGGGACACGAACAGTAGATTATAATGACGAACAAACAGACGTATCCTGCTCAATGTTGCATTATAATGTTTTAGTTAACATTAATTTAATGTAGAATACCTATGTATATGTATGTATTTATTTGCGGGGTGCCGGAGGATTCAGAGGGACCAAGATCGGTCAGAGTGGCGCCAATTAGGGAGGGCCCATGTCCAGCAGTGGACTATGAAAGGCTGATAGATAGGTAGATATAACTGAAAATCAACTGTCGCATCCAGAAAAGATCATCACTTGAACGATTGAACCAATCAGGTTGATCGTTTTTTGTTGACGTAATATTTTTGGACCGGAACAGTCGGAAATTTGGATGGTGATTTGTTTAAAAATAATTGTTCAAATAGATGTGAGCTTCCATGATTAACGTACTCGGCTGACATGTCACTTACCAAAAGAAACTTGTGAGCGCGGCGGCTGCCCCCTCTTGGCGGCTTCCAATCTTTCCCTCTGAAGTTCTTTGGCGCGTTCGCGCATACGGTTGGCCGCTTCACGCTCTTGGGTCTGAGTTGCAAACATAGTATAAGTAATAAATAACAAGCTAGTTAGTATTATATACGCATCAGTCAAAAATACCGAAACCATTCAAGGTAATCGAATGATATTTTAACTTACTTTTACCTTTTTTTTTTTCCATGAAAAGCTATTTTGAAAAGTTTAACCTGCTCAATAAATACAATTTTAACGTTTTCTAAAAAATACAGAATCTGCATTTTGTCTCTTTGCAAAGAGGAAACAAATCAATCAATCACTATTTAATACATGTGCATCAAACTTATTTCAACACTTTAGCATCAAATACTAAATTCCTTTAAGTATTGAAGCCATTTGTTTCAATTCAACTAAGACACTTAATCTGATTTATTTACACCAATATCACTTACTTGTCTGACGGCTTGGTATATCTTCTCTTCATGGGAGTCCATTTCAACAAATGAGCGTACCTGAGAAAATGAAGGTGAGTTTGCTGTATTAAGTATTCAAGTTTGTTATAAGTATTGCAGTAAGTAACACCAGATCCATTTTATATATACACTTGCTACTTCTGTGTAAATTAATTATTAATTTTAAAATAATTAATGTACAGTCACTTCGTTTGTTAGGGTACTAAAATATTATAATAACAGAAATAATATAATAATAGTAAATATTAAAATGTGTTCATAATTAATTAAAATTAAAATGTTGTGAGAATCACGTTTTAACTGCAAATGATTGTGCACAAAATATCTAAATGATTCATTTAATTAGAATTTAATATTTATATTTTGTAGTATATATAAATTGCTGCAATCCGTAAAAACTTTGCATTCTAATAACAAAATAGGAAATTAATGCATTATGTGAGATTATATATTTATTGTGTAAATTACGCGCAATACGCAAATTGTGCATTTCAAACAAATGTTGAATGATGAAGGTGATTGATTAATCGATTAATGTGATAATAAGATATTATAATAAGAGCTTTGAGTTCCACAAAGAGATAGCCAATGAAACAAACCTGCGCTAAGTTAACACTCTCCCTGTAGCCGAGTGCTACAATCTCATCGAACGCAAACAGAAGATTAAATGCTTGGTTAAGTACCTCTGCCTCTGTTAGTTGAGTGCAATATTCTGGTACCTGTATAAAGAATTATACAAATAGCTTAAAAACTGTATTCACATGGAGATAATATGCAAGACATGTATATGTTTCAAGAGGAAGGATTCTATTTTGTTTGCAAGTTTTGCATTTTCAATGAAGAATATATAATAATGATAGTGAATATGAAAAATAATTGAATTAAACGTTTAAAATTACACTTCTATGTTACTGTTTAACCGAAATAATCAATGTTCAATCTAAAAATGCACTTATCACACTAGACAATATTATTAATGACTTACCACTCGGCTGAACAGACGCAGGGTTTCCAAATCCTCGAGGATGTTACTAGCCTTTGTAGTTATCAATAGCATGTAGAGTTTGTCCAGAGGTTGGTATACATATCTGAAAATGTATGACTAATATGACCGTATGTTCAATATCAATATACATAGCGGTAGGACGAGCAACACATGGGCAATGTGCGAGTATTTTTTGTCTGTGACATTCTAAATGTCACGATGTGTAATGTAATGTAATTTTTATATACATTTCTAGTTTATTCCACATAAAATACAAGACTGCTAAGGTTAGTGTTTTGTTAACATTTTAAACATGTTGAATTTTACATTGTTTTACGAAGAGAAACTTACATAAGTAATAAATCAATTGGTTTATATGTGGATATATCTGAGACACGTTATACCAGAACATATCCACACATTAAAAGAAATATTTACAGAATACCAATATATTTTTATTATATCTAATATGGCTCCTTTGTTTCTAATCCATGTATACATAGATTATCTTTTATTATTATTTTAACAGGTTATTATTGTTTATCATTGCTATTTTTTACCAGGTTGTACTATGATTCCAAGTAGTACAATTCTGTGGATACCCATAGCTTTATGCGTTTAGATTGTTTACACTGATATAGATGTGAACAGCATTGCAGGCTGAAAAATCTTGATAAATTACAGGAAGATAGACATTAGCTGTATGTATTACAGGTAACATATTTTAAGTTTTAATATTTATTTCAAATTTAACCATACACATACCTGACAGATTCGGTTTCCACAAATGTGTGTTGCCTGCCTCCAGTCATTAGCTTAGGAAATGCTGCCAGGAGCCCCTCTATACGAGCTTTAGTCATCTCAACAAATTGCCTAGACACCAGAGCTGGGAACGATAAGAAATTCAATTAGTTCTGGAAGATATAAACAATATTTATGCAATATAGATTTATGTCATGTTTTCAGAAAGAGTGTGTAGAAATATTTTGAAGAAATGTTACTATTTTGCTTACCCACATAAATAATAATATATAAAATTATTGATTCAATTCAATAAGTAATAGTTTGATAAGAAATAGGCATGGATTTATGGTGTCATATGGGACTTGTGTAGTCAAAAATGTAGGACAAAATATTTAACATCAAATGTTATATAAACTGATGTAATCCTGGAATATTGTGACTAGAAGTATTTGCATTATAAACTACCTCAATGCAGAATTCAGATTAATAACTAATCATTATTATATTTTTTTTTTATATAAAATAAGTTAATGCTTGACAACAATCCCACCTGATGGTAAGTGGTGATGAAGTCTAAGATGGTGAACGCACTAACTTATAATAGCCTACTCATTCTCCTCTTGAAGACTCCCACATCGAATGTAACCAGGTACACTGACACTGCAGGTTATTCCAGTCCTTTGCAGTGCACATAATAAATGAGGACGTAAACCGCATCTTCTGTGCAGGTGGTATGTTCACTACGAAAGGGTGGGTACCTGCCGTATGTCGAGTTGTTTGATGGAGTAATGGTGATGGGGGAATTAATTCGAACAATTCCTGCTCACACTCTCCAAAATGTACCCTATAGAAGACTGAGAGGCTGGCAACCTAGCGCCTGTGCTCAAGACTTTGCAGATCGGTTTCAACCAGATTTGGGTCACCAATGAGCCTCTTTGCATGCCTCTACATCGAGTCCAACGCAAATAGATGACATTTGGCAGCACCATCCCAAATGTGACAACAGTACTCCACACATGGTCGAATCTGAGCTTTATACAGGGTTAAAAGCTGATTCGATGTGAAGTACTGCCTCACCTTTTGCCCAGTTTCCTTGCAGCCGCTTTATATTATACATTATCAAAGTAGGTAGTATAGCAGAAATTATTTATAAAATAATGAATTTGGTGACTCATAAAGTGCAAATAGTACAGGAAAACAGAAAAAACTTATTTTTATATATTTTATTACTAGCATCGTTCAATTTACATATATTATAATAATATTTTGTAGTGTTGTGCCGCAGTAGGAGTACAGTGAAATCCTGGGGTATGAAGATTACCAATTTTCTTGCCTAAGTATACAATATTTAAGATAAGATATTGATACATACCTTTACCTGATTTTGTACACACCGTTGCCGCTATGAGCACCTAAAATAAGTAACAGATGAGTAAAAACATGAGTTGTAAACTATAAACACTAACCGGATATATCTACATTTTATTTCATGCGCGTAATCGAAAAGTGCATGAAACTATGTTAATTTAGAAACAAGTAATAGTCATAACGACAATATATTAGTTACCATTTTAATTGAAATTAATTACTTTCAGCTGAAATATTTCACAAAAATCTCTAATTGAAGTTAACCACATCCACTTAAATTTCTTGACATTGACAGATTATAGATGACGTGTTGATGCTGCTTGTCCATGTACATAATTCCACAGATGTATTCTATTATTCAATGCGCATATTAGTCAATGGACTTATCTTACGACACAGATACTTATTATACATAAATATACTTATACAGTCTAAGCGTCGAATATTGTACTACATGCATTGATTGTAATACGGAGATTTTAGTTTGACAAAGATATTCAAACTACTGTTAAGTATTTCAAACTACTCATTTAGTTTGACCGGATGAAAGGACTTTGATCAGAAAATTTTTAACAGCCAACTTGAACCATTCAGAACGTTACGTAGTATATTTTTATAAATGGATAAATAATTGACCGATATGCCACGTTACGCAAATATTTCACAAGTTCAATCACAGCATAGATTATTTGTAAATAATATACGTAAAAAAGTAATTCAATTTTTATTCTTCCCAATAAATATTAGCAATTGATCCAAAAAAAGGAAACAGTTTTTACATAATCTGTGAGTAGGACGTGACAGCTGTTGCATGAATTTTATCTTTACTCTATGCAAGAGGCAAGAACGCACTGTATATCTGCAATGCAATAATAAAAATTAAAATGTCAAATTTGTCAAAGCAGAAGTAAGCACATTGTGTTCATAATTTTAAATAACAGCGAGTTTTCATAAAAATCCCTGTAAATATAGATTTTAATTAAAGATTGAATCGATGTGCTGACCAGTATGGAGCTTGTTAATTAAGAGGAACGTAAAATTCTATGGAAAACTCCTGCATTTTACAGAGGCCAGCGTACCAAAGTAAGTGATACCGATTATTATGTATCGTATCGGTTTAGCACTTTGAGTCACATGCTCTGGTAACATGCGTGCATTGTTGTTGAGATATCGACATTATTTTAGCTAATGGTCAGTCGTTTGATTTGCATACAATCAAATTTTCCTCATGCCTGATTGATAGATTATAGATTAAAATTAATTATATCTAGTGACCGTAACCCATGACTTCAATGGGAGTAGTTAGCTCTTGGTTTGACTCGAATCGTAGTGTCAATAGTTTAGTAATTTTTTCTTTATTCATATTTGTATTTAGGATATTGAAATTTAAGTTCCATGGAGGAAGCTCAGTTAATAGAAAGTGATAATGAGGTACAACGATTATCACACTAATAATTTATGTTTGTTACTTCTGTTTATTTATCTCAGGAAATGTTTTATCGTCTAATGGGGTTTCTAAGATCATAGGTATTGTAAAGCTTATATTATTATTGGTATTGTTATTAATCAGATATGCAATTTTAAAGAACTTTGCAATCTGAAGGACACATTGACAGTCCACAGTTAAGAAGTATGTGTAGAAATGAAGAGATGTGATGCCTGCCGTAACCGTTCAGAAAGGGGGGTTTCTGAAGCACAGCCTGGGGATGACCGGGACCCCCTGATAAACTCTCCCACTATCTTGCAGGAGGACCCCTACGATAATCGGACATTAGTAAGACCTGCAATTTTCTTTTTAAGTAGTTTTCACAGTTTCTGTTGTATTCACTACTTATACTTTGTGCAAATACACTTTTCAGTTCTATGCATTTTTAAATTTCGAAATTGACTTTTTTCAAGATTTTTTTGATTGTCTATGGTATTTTTAGTCTGTGCATTGTTTAGATTATTGTTTAGTAACAGAACGATTATTAACACAAGGTAGACATCATACATGCCTTCAAACAACTACTATCACTATCTGGAAAGTAAACTCAACAAAAATAATCTCCATTGTAAAAAGTAAACAAAGTATAAGTGGTCAGATTATTAGCAGGTTTGATAAAAATGCCTTTTTGTAGATTAATCAGACTTGAAGCTAGATAATGCTATATACAAGGTTATTGAAACTTTAATCATATTTTTATTGCCGTTAGCAAGACAACAGAGCTCGAATTAAATTGGGTTTCCGGACAATTAATTGGTCTTTTGTTTTGTAACATAGGAAAATGTCTTTTGAAATGCTTATAGATTGCTGCTAGTTTGTGTTCAGTATCTAGTGTATCATTGTTGTATATTTGTGATATTTTTTAATATGTGATTAAACTTGTGTTTATTGTGTTAACAAGTGATAAGTGTGACAAATGAAAAAGAAAATTTATATTACTCAACCACCTAAAAAGGTTATTATAGATGTTGTTTTCCCCTAATCTGTTACAAGGAAAACTATAAAAGAGTAATTGTCTGTGTGTAAAACTGTTTGTTTTAAAGTCTGTTCAGTTTGATAGATTGAGTTTGGGCATGTTAAGAAAACACAGAGCTTTTCTTAAATTCAAGGACAGTTCCTTTTTTCTCATCTTGTCAACTTTTGTCATAGCTATATTCAGGAGCAATAATGGATCACTTGCCATCAAGTAAATTAAAATGAAAATAGTTTTTATTTCTCAAATAAATATTTACAATATAGTCTGTCCTGTGAGGGCATCCTTTTATGTAACTATTTACGTGTGCCAAGATGCCTCAAAACTCCTCACAATAGAATCTGTATTGTAAATATTTATTTGAGAAATAAAAACTATTTTAATTTTCATTTTTTTCATCAAGTGGCCATATAGATGTAGATGTTATTATACTAAAAAAATGTATAGATTGGGTGAGTAGACATGTACAATCCATTATACTATGACACTTTGGGATGTGATCAACATGTGATACTACAGTATTCAGTATTTAACTATAACAACCCAAGTAAGTCCTAAAAATGTGTTTCAAAAAGCTCAATTAGTACACAATGTCAACCAAAATTTAAATTTCTAAATACACTTTACTGACTTACCACAAAAATGAGCTTAAAGAGCAAAAAAAAAACATATCTAGAGGATTTTTGAGGCATATATGATACAATTTTTTACTGATTTGTATATAAAAATTTGGAATAGATCTGAAACACTCTATGTGGAACATAAGCGAAACAATTTCACACATAAATATTTTATTTCTTAACTAATCCTTTAGTGATGGGTATGCTGAACAGGATATAATAAATACAGAACTCTTAACAAAAATCTAAAATTGTGTACATATAGATGAAACGGCTTAACTATTTACGTAAGTTCAGTTCAGCCCATTATCCTATTCATGAGCAGTCTCGTCTGTTTAATTCTCTCCTGCATAAAATATTTATGTTATTCTGACTGTTTGACATTGCCAATCTACCATATTCTATTTGAAGGTTTTTGCATATTTTACTGATTTTCGCTTTTTCACTTGGCTGTTCGGTATCATGGTCTGGAGGCCCTTATGTGGATTTCCAGGTATTTGTCAAGATTGTGGACGGTAATGTTAGGATTTTTTGAGTATCTATTTGTACAATTATTTTGAATTTTTACTTGTATGAAATCTTCTCCTCTTTGGTATAATTATGAATGCTAGTTGCAAGTGTACATCAATAAAATCAGCACAATGTATGTATATTAAAAAAAATTGGGTTTATTGTCACAATTTCAAGCAGTTGTAAAAAAAAGTAAGTTGTAAGTTGTAAAAAGTTGATCAACCAGAACTCGAAACAGGAATATTTTTTACATGTGCAAAAGTGTATATGTATATGTATGTAAACGCGCTGCCATGCCAGTCTAACGATAAGCGGTCATTACCACCCATGCGAATCCGTAAACTAAAGGCATCACTGACCCGTTGTTAGCCAAAAAGACAAAATTAATCCCGCTTATTATCTATTTAGCACTGCAAGGACGCAAGTAAAAAAATTCATGGTTGCTTTTAAAAGGACAATAAAAACCTGCTAAGCAGATAAATAATGTTGCCGTCATGCACATATACCGCCGAGATTACCTTATCTGGAAGGCGGTGAACAGCGCGGTGACCATCAAAACGACGATCGTCGCTTTTTTTTTTAGGGAGGGCTATAGTCAAACACTGACCAAATTAGAGAGGACCCTAGGCACAGAGACTGCAAACAAAAACACGTCCAGACCCAACGGTGGGTATAAACGGCCAACAGTGTGGTCAGCTGCTACTTACAGATTTCCGCATGGTTTCTGCTACGTACAGGCCTGCCACCTGCTCGTAATTCTATACACAGGTCAGGGCTAAGGCGACATTAAACAGTCTGCAATGTACCATATAATTCTCGCAACGTATGTTAGAGTGGATTATATTGAAGAGTATAATACAATTAACGATTTTGTAAGAATTACTTGTGTTGTAGTTCATAGTATGAGTTATTTATCTATTAGAGACTTCCCCCGATTCGCTTTAAAAATCCTACGTCTTTTGTTTACAAATAGCTATTGAAAACAATAATGATTCATATTTGTTATAAGTATTTAATAAAGATATTTTAGGGTTAGATTTTCCCGGTTCTGTAAATTATACATTATTAAATGTTTTTTAATTTATTTATTTAGGTGTGCCAGTGGTTACAACACTTACATATTAGCTAGACTTACAATTTGCCCTAATTACTAAGTGTTTAACCTTTTAAGGCAAACATAGCATGCACTAATTAATTTATATAAATTAAAATCGTATGCGGTTTTTATTTCTGGTGGTGAAATTTTATTTGTTTATATTACATTTATTACAATAGCTATTTACAACGTATCTCGATGAAAAGTATTCTATATACGTTTATACCGTAATATTAATTTTCAATATTAGAGTATCGTTTGAAGCTATCCTGTGGTTTCCGCGTCATACGTCCGTTTATTGTAACTGTTAAAATATTTTAGCAACGCATGTTTATTTCCAACAAACGTAAATATAATATTTTTTAGAACGAAGTCATATTCATACTGATCACGTGTAAAGTGTAAAATGAACTTCCATAAAAGTTATTTATGACAGTCACTAACTAAGAGGGGCTCGGCGAGACGGCCGCCGGTAACAGGTACGTGATTCTTTCCCCGTAGCGTATTGTCTATGCGACGATGGATCACAACGATAGTAAACAAACTACATACCTTAGAAACTTTGTACTCGGTTTGACAGGTGGTAACTATCTTTATTTGTAAGATATTAATAGCGATAAGCATGCGTTTTGTAGCGTTCACTAAGTATCATTTTGTATGTATCTATCGAGAGAATAATGAGTTGGTTTTTATAAATTAGTGTGTGCAACATCTTATATTGCATCGTCAGCTACGATTAGGTGGGATTGTTGGGAAGCATTAATTTATTTTATATAAAAACAATATTTCAATATATTTATTAATCGTGTGTTTAATTAATAAACTGTATTAGATATGTTCTTATTATAGAGGCCACCACCAAGTACTCTTGCCTGCTAATTCTGCTGTAAAGCAGCTTCAAGCTCTGCGATTTAGTTTGTAGGACGCGGTAAGAAAGAAAAGCGACATTCTGTTACAGTTGTTTCAGGCTTAACAGCGAATCGAAGTTGAATAAAAGTAATGTCCTACTTGAAGAAGACAATAAATTAATGATAACAGTCATTCAGACCTCACACGAGCTTAAAATGCGGACTGTGTTTAAGATTACTAAAAAGATTAGTAACATTATATTCGATAAATCTATCGTTATCGAACACGCTACAACCAACAACGTTTAACACTTTTTTCTCGTACAATTCTGTCAAGGATAGATTCACAAGTCTCATTTTGAGCGCTAAACAGTCGGCCTCGCGGCAACGAAACCAGCTATGGCATACGCGGCCTTCGCGTTAGCGCTAAAATATCATGAGGTCGAAGAAAAGCCGCGACGGAAATACTGCATTTATGTCATAACCGCTATAAATCATCTCAATCGTGATAATCTGTAGTTATTGTTACTATCCATGGATAGTGTCCGTGATAATATATTGTAAAATTTTACGAAGAATCAATCAGAATCTTACATTACAAATATAATTCTAAATAAATTTCATTTGATATAATTTTTTTAAAAGCAGTAGTAGATAGTGATTTGAAGTCGATTCGTGTAAAATCGACACGTACCTCTAAATTATAAAATTGTGTGCGTATAAAAAAAAATCAAAACTTCAAAATCATTTAATCATTTGGTTATTCTGTAAATACATACTTGTACACGTTATTTTTTTGCTTCTAATACAGTCTCGAAACGGTGCTTTAACTTTGAGGAGAAGAAAGGTCGAAAGAAACTCCTCAGTACATCTTTTAAAACAACACATGGCAAAAACAAACTAAACCTGCGCGGAAATGGTTTCGGCACTCTTATTTCCAGGCGTTCTTGTAATTAATAAATTCATTCATAATATATTTTACCTACAAACAGTGCTTTAACGCGACGCTTAAAAGTTCCAATATGTAACTCACATATCAACTTGGGAACTTCATTGTATAAACGAACTTCAAGCCCCATAAAAGAACGTTGAAACTTTTGAAGGCAATATGAGGACGTTACCAAATTATGTATATTCTGCTATTTATATTCTGTAATATTTTTATATAATAATATAAATTTTGTAAAACTCATGAAGGCACCGTGAGAAAAGGCAGCAATTTACACTGAAAAACGGATATACAATTCAATATAATAACAGATAAAATTATTAAATTATAATTAATTACTTAATTAAGTCTAATGACTCGTGGTTGGTTTAGCATAACAAGCGTGATTAACAAAGTAAGGACACGAAACGGAACATCTGTTGCCTTTACGGCTTAATCGAAGCGGGTAATCCGCTGGTGAACTGGCTCTTCATCGTTGGAAGTGAGGCACAGAAATATTTCTCTGTTGATGTTTCAATGATAACCTCGTAGCCGTGTAATAGTGGCCCTGCCTGCTGGGCAAGGGGTCCTGGGTTCGATTTCCCGGATAGACATGTATGTGACAGATAAATGTTTGTTCTCGGGTCACGGCTCTTTGTAATGTTTTATTTATGCCACCTGCAACACAGTGAACATCCATTATCATTATTAAAAAGAGCGTGTTAGTCCAGCGCTTACGCAGGTTTGGGGTGTAAGATGTTTTATCCATCCTTGAGTCCAATCCAACTGCCACAAACCCAGTTTAAAGAGCCAGTTACAAAGCGCTATCTTCTTTCGGTTCGGTATGTAACGGAATCATGGGCGTCGGCGACTACTTAGCGTCAGGTAACCCGTGTAATCATAATTTGCTTATCTCGCACTAGGTGGTAAAATGAATAATAGCATAGCTTCAGCTTCAGCTAGAGAGGTTGGCTTAGACTGGACAGAGTAACATTTTATTTAAATAAATAGCCGACAATCGAGCAGACTACCTACAACTGTGTAGCAATAATTAAATCCCCACTCCGTTCAGTATAAAAGGTGTCACTTGTCTGTGTGGAGTTCATTCTACACTGGTCGTCCGAAAGGGCCACACGGTAGAATAACTGCTATATAGTTTTAACATATCGTTGTCAGAAATTACTCGGTAGCATTAAATTATTATCGACTGCAAAGTTTCCATTTTATTGAAATGGACAACCGTCCTTCGTTACCTATTAAGAATTGTGGAGTTCCAAGGCTATGTGAAAGGCCTGGCTTTGGAACTAATTATCAAGGAGAACCTTCTGCTCTCACATGTACAATATTCGATCACCCTTAGTGCTTATCCCAAAACTCAGGTGTTCTTTGAACGTGTTTTCTCTGCAAACCTCATGTGACCCGTCCGATGGTAAAGTTAGCTAACTGTATGCAAAAGTTTGTCTGTGATGTTAATCTATAGTAAACATATTAAAAATTTAACTGATCGCCTTTTGTACATGAAGGATGTATGAGAAAAACTATTATTAGCGGCCTTTATTCACGCAATAGAACCCAAAACAATAATTGTTCGTTTTTGTCTGTTTGTCTGTGCGTTTGTGCGCGCTAATGTCAGAAACAGCTAACCGATTTCGTTACGGTTTTCACTAACGTATGTATTGCAGTAAGCATAATTTCATAGTTAAAGTTCGTTCAATCTCAATCCGTCTGTAAATAAAAAAGTTAAAAATTAATGTAAAATAATGCAATGTTTTTCTGAAGCGAAGGGAACGCGATTTGCTAGTTTGTTAATAAAATGGATATTTTTATAATTTTCTTGCCCTTCCCTACATTCTCACGAATAACAAGTGGAGTAGTGTAAGGTTAAATTTATTATGAGCATATTCATTCTGGTCTTGAAGACACCATTATAATCGGTGGGGAACACTGACGCAGGCAAGTTTATTTTATTGCCATTGTAAGGCAATGATCTATATTAGAACACTTTTCGCGTGCCACTCTGCTCAATGGCGGCCGCCAATTAAGTTTAAATATTCAATTAGCGTTGATTTTATTCGAGAAAAATAAAAATGTTAGTGAACTGGTATTTGTATGAAACAGTTTTATTTTTTGTTCAGAACTAGATTTAGAAATGAAAATTAATAGACTTTAGTGGCTTTTTATCATATGTACGTGGGTGTATGTTAATAGCCGACAAACGAACAGACGAGCCATCTGATGGTAAGTGGTCACCGTCGCCCATGACCAAAGGTAACGGATGCGTTGTCGCGAGGAAATGGGAAGAAAGCACTGGCTCTCAAGCCCTCGGCCGGAATACGACAAGTCGTTTGGCAGCTGACTTGTATGAATTGCAATCCAACAAATTCACGATATTTTAATAAGATTTTAGTACTCCTTAATCTTATTTATAGTGAATTACCATAATATTGGTAATTATTGTGCTTGTTTTGAAAATATTAACCATTTTTTTATCACTAGCTGTCGGCCCTGATCTCTATCGGATTGAATATGATATATAGTTTATGATCATCTGATTTTATGTACCTTTCAAGTGGTACTTTTTTTTTTCAAATAGATGCAGTGGTACCGGAGATTACTTTACGCGTACACACAAACTCATTTATACAACAATTGCACTGCCTCTTATTAATATAAGTATCGATTATAATTGTCTTAACGTGGAACGAGCAAGTTGAGTTTCTAAAGTTGCGTACTTTTTTGACTTCGAATATTTATTCTTTCACACCACTTGTAAAAGTTTAGTGTATCGTGTAGGATATCAATATGTGCCGTATAATGGCTATACATAGCTCGATATCACGAGTGAGCGCGAGTTTGTTTGTTTATGAAATTTGTTAAAAAAAAAAAAACTAAACTGAATTAGGTTGTATGGATCTGTTCTTTACTAAATAAGTGACATTTAACATCGAATTTCTATTAGGAGCTTAGTAAATAGTGTTGTAATTGCTGTTTTTAAGTTTACGCTATACTACTTACCTTGAACCGTTAACATCAAGCATCCTCAACGTTTGGTGAAAAACATTTTTAATCTATAAGGTACTAGCCAGGTATAATTTATTTAGCCAACACGTTAATTAAAAATTCAAAAAATGCGAATGTTTCAATTTCAAATTTTCCATATTTTAACTGAGGAAAAAGTAGATTTGGGTTAAAACATCTTCCCTAATGTTTTTTTTTTACGATTTCAAATGCTGCAAGCGTTTGATAAAATTTATAGATAATTTGTCCCTTATGTGCATATTGCCCTTCAAACATTACAGTACAATAATATTATAATTAAGTAAACTTTGATTGAGAGATGAAGAAAAAAGTTGTCTTACAATAAGAGCACTCCGAGTCCACAACGAGGCATCTCTTACACAGCACACCAGTTAAATTTTGAATTACCCTCCTTATAGCTATGTGACTTCTTCTTGGTCATTTAAAATAAATTCAGTTCAAAGGAATACAGTTCTTATAGATGGGAAATGGGCTAGTAGCCTTCGAGCCGAATGGACGAGTGATGCCAAAATGAACGAAAAATGTATGTTTTTAAAGAGCATATATAGTATTAAGTGTATATAGTGCTCCTTTTAATAATGTGTTATAGCATTATGCTACAGATATAATACCTTTGACGTTACCACCGATAGTCATATGTGAATGGTCGTTGCTATTGTATTACGGTTCCTCGTTCCGTATCGCCGATCCTGATAGCCAATACCATCCTTGAATTCTATATTTACAAAAGTAACCACAGCTTTCTATTTATATAGCTGGAGCTGTCTGTAGGCGTCGGATTTCCGTTGCTATAAAAATAGTAAGAGCGACGCGGGTTGCTGTTAGGTGGAACTTTTGAAGTGATGAACCCTCTTGTTCAGAGAGCGACGAGTTTGTTTGTAGTTGAGAAATCTTACGATCTTACTCTAGTTTTAAAATTTATCTTCGAAGTATTAGGATTTAAGTTATTAAGTTGAAAAATACAATTTTATTCTTCAATAATTACAGCGTAGCTCAATCGATTACTAAATGAAGAATTACTTGAACAAACAAAATTTTTACCTATATATGTTTGAGAAGTTTGAAGAACTTAATTAAATTTTGTCGCACGGGAAGACTTTTTTTACTTTTTAATTCTTTTAACAATTTTTCTTATGAAGTCAGTTCGTGTTTAATACTTAGAAGAAAGAAAGTATTAGCTTTCAGATTGATATAATGAGTATATTGGAAGTACTAATCAAGGATATTTATTTTAAATACTTAAATGGTTTTTAAAATTGTGGTGGTTGTTTAACTGAGAGGTCAGGATTCGTTTACTGATCACTGGTGTCCACACCTTTTATTTAATTTGTCACGTCACACTATATCCTGTTTCCGTTCTGGCATCGCCGTCTCCGGCTTCCCCAATTAAAATAAAACTTAAAATGTTAGTATTGTTAGTTGATATTTAGTAATATTGTACGAGTCTCTTGTTAACTCAATGTTTCAGTAGAGAGTAAATAATACACTTGTTTATAATCGTAGACTGTATTACCCGAAATATAACTATTATAGACGAATGTTAATGAGATATAATGGAGTGAAAGGAGCGAGCACGCGTGGCCCTTGCTGGCTGGTCGCGAACTAACTAAAAAACGTTTTAATTTTAACTAAATTTTGTCGCGTGTGCCGCGGTAATGCTGACCCCAGCAGATGCACGGTTGTACCGTACAAATATAAATACACGACATAGACAATTATGATTACATTTTGATCCTTTCTAGATTTTCGGTATTTAAGCGCTGATCGCTTTATTTTTCAGTGGTGAGAGAGTTGAGAATTAATTAACAATGGATTTGGAAGTGTTTAAAATGTAAAATAAGCAAAAAAATGTTTCGTTAATGTCACGCATGATGGTGCTGTAAACAATGATCATATATTAAAATTTATTAGGTGAATTCTAAGAAAGAAATGCCGATGTCGTCAAGATGATGCGTAATTTTGGCAGGGTTATCATGTGATATAAAACATATTTTGTATTGATATGTTATAATATATACGTACTTACAATCAATTTCCCAGAATTCAACTGCAGAATTGGGAACGCAACGATTGACCTATCTATAGGTCTCCGTTTTTACACTATACGAAACAAATTCGTTACAACTGTATTCGTTGTGGCTGTGTTATAACTGTCCATTTTTTGTGCAACACACGGCCGTATCCAATTTATTCATATCGCAGAGTACGTTTCTTTAAAGTAAACAGCGTGTCTAATACAATAATTGTGGTGCAACAGTCGTGCGGCATCTGCGCGATGTTCCCGTCGTGTATGTCGCTGCTGCCGCGCCGTGCCGAGCCGCGCGCGCCGCGGCCCGGACAGGTGCCCGTTGTGCTCAACGTGTACGACATGTACTGGACCAACTGGTGAGTCGTGCAGTGTCGTGTCGTGTCGTGTCGTGCCGTGCCGTGCCGTGGGTCTACCGCGATACTTACGGGCGTATCTCTGACTTTAACCCGTAAGCGTCGCGGTAGTGTATTTGTACTGGCTAAATGGTGAGTCGTGCCGTGTCGTGTATCCACTGCGACATTTATCGGGCCGTGTGTCTGGTTTAGCGGTCGCTGCAAGGTACTTACTTGGTCTATGCTCGAAATTGATGAGTCCTGAAAAGTACTCTGTTCCAGTGTGGATTAATTGAAGAATTATTTTTGCCAACCGGCGTCACTCACTTAGTTAAGCTTTTAGGTTAGAGATCTTTATTTCTCAAAAGAACATTACATAGTTCACTTAAATGAAAAAATATACAACATAAATTTGAAATCTTACTGCCTTAAGCCAGTGTAATTGGGCGTGTGGTTACCGATAAATAACTTTAATCGCTTTTTGAATTGGTGTATGGTTCTTACATTTTTGACTTTGTTTTGTAATCTGTTATAAAAGTGTGCTCATTCAAGCATAATATTTCTTTTTCCGTAAAGCTTTCGTAGTGGTACTAAATTAAATTTACCCCCACTTCTGGTGTGAATGTTATGGTCCTTTAATTCAAATGTGATATCTGTTTGGGTTCTGCCTGTAATGATTTTGAAAATAAGTATGCAGTTTTTGTAAATGTAGGTTTGATGAATATTAAACAATTTTGTTTTATTATATACCTACATCAATTGTGTTTTTACTATTATTTGATGATCATAATGTAATAATAATTTTAAGATTTTATTTTGGGCACTCTGTACTTCTTTGAGATTAGTTTTAGCTGCTTTTTGTGCGTTGTGAGCGCTACCGATATAGCAAAATAACAACTAATTTATGTCTCTTAATTTTAAATTAATGAAAATCATTTACATGTTAATGATAACAACCGAAACCGACCGCTTGGCTTTCCGGTGAACTGAAACGATCTTGAAAATTTTGTCTCTTATAGTCATTTATCTAGTTAT
The DNA here is from genome assembly GCA_003671415.1 of Megathymus violae. NCBI lineage: Eukaryota > Metazoa > Arthropoda > Insecta > Lepidoptera > Hesperiidae > Megathymus > Megathymus violae. The sequence continues at coordinate 9,388,612 of PDGT01000002.1, forward strand.
CCGAACTTGTTTTACTTGTCCGATAGGTTACAATTGACAAAAGCCTAAGCCAAACTATGAGCTCGATTAGTGTCTCTCCGTTATTTTTAAGTGATTTTTGGGAGGAAATTTAAAAAATAATCTGAACACCAGTTCGCTCTCATAATTAAAGTGCGTTAAGGCACTGTTTTTTTTTTTTTTAAATCTGGTGTAAGTCAATGTTTGGCTACAATTTTACTTGATAGTAAGTGGTGATATAACCTTAAGTAGCTTTGAAGTCATTCACGCTGTGATGGGTTGGGAACATCAACCCGAGCAGATTATTTCATTACTTCGCGCTACGCACTATAATTAGTAAACAAAACGTGTCGTCCTTGCCAGGCGGGGGGATGTTTACGGCCGAAAGATGGGAAGTCGCCGTGCGTTGATTCGTACGATAGTGGAAAGGGGATGGGATAATCACATCGTTTAAATCCTGCGCACACTCTCCGAAATATATAAGATAGACTATATAATCTATATAATGTCTACGTTCGAGGCTCTGAATTGGACTCGGCCAACTCTGGGTCACCATCAAGCCTCTTTGCTTGTAGATTTATAATGCATGTTGATTATTAAATTATGTATCCAATATGACGTATCAATTGGCGATAGTTAACATAATCTCACTATAAAGAAGTAAATTGATATGTACTTTAAGTATTTTGTAACCAAAGTCGAATGGATAGTAAATTCAACAAACTTATTTAATAGATTGAACTGTCCGTGTACATTTTTACGTACGGATTGCACTTATTGTTATTGATTTAGGTAAAATATAATTAAACGCTAACACCCTACAACGGAACTGCGATTCCCTGTTTCGCGAGTAGCACGGCCACGCTATTCAGACATCATAACCAAGACCTGACATTTACGGTGAAAGTCTCCAAGAACCTTTTGGCACACTTGCAATATTATGAAAAACATTTTTGTGAGTTTCCTGATAATCTTTTACTTCACTGTGTAATAATTATTTACTTCCCGTTCGGGATCGGAGACCGGGGGTCGATGTCCTGTTTACTACGGCATTGAATCGTAATGTTTTTAATAATAGTTTTTTTACAGCGGAACAAATATTTTACTTGTACTCAATTTAATGAGTCTGAATTTTCACAAAGGTTTGTACGATTTGTGATTTGTGAGTTTTTTTTTTAATTCAAATTCAAAATTATTAAATCATTCACGTCATTGTTCGCTTCTACTACCGTTTCGGAAAGGTTCTTTAACATTGAGGAGAAGAAACGGTGAAAGAAACTTCTCAGCTCATCTTTTAAAACAACACATGGCAATTCCAAACTAAGTTTAAACTTGCGCGGAACTGGTTTCGACACTATTATTTCCAGGTGTCCTTGTCATTAATATCCTTTACATAGAAGCTGTGCTTTAACGCGTCGCTTAAGTTTTAAGTCTTTGATCTGTGCATACCTACGCATTGTGCCTCCGTATCTACCGAACCGCGACTCGCTCAATAGGACCAGTTGTTACGTCGGCAAGCCCTTGAGTATTCAAACAATGCCTTTTGTGATGTACTGTAACGCGATACTGGCGCTAAGTGTAGATACGCCGTTACCACAAATAGACCGACCGGTCTCTGTTGTGAGTACTATGAATGGTTTTCATTGTAATTGTACATTGCTGTGTAAAAAGCTTTCAGGTCCAAATACTAAATAGAAAGTACTTGTACGGTCTTGGACCGCAAATCGCTGACAGCGCTGTTTACCTGAGCGTGAGTTAGTACACGTCACGTCGCCGGACGATCGGGTGTGCTCATTATCAATCAATTCATACATTCCTTTTAATTAGCATTCAATAAAGTTTTAATTTACATCTAATTTATTTATATTTAAACTATCAACGGTGTCCCTCGACATCTTATGGTCCTTCGAGCCGAATCCTCAGGCAATAGATATGAGTGGTTCACCAGGTTCACCGAAAGCGGTAAAATATTATTCATATTCATAACTTCCCTAGTCTCGATACCAAGTATAAAGATAATTTGACCTATTCACATGTACTAGAACTTGAAAATGAATATTAATTGTCAGAATATCCACTAGAATATCATTAAAATAGCAATAATATCGACATAATTATCCAGTTATCTGCAGCCTTTTTCTTAGTTTCCTGCGGTGCCACATAAATTTTGTTTACGTGAAATGATATCAGTGCTTGAGATTCAATTAACAAGTAAAATGTGCAAATTTACCGCGTTCTCCCTTGCCGTCAACCACTCGATGACGCTTCTTAATGTTTTCAGGCAGCAGATCTGGTACTTCGTCTACTCGCTTGTCAGTTATTTCCATTATAAATATAAGACAACATATGGTTGACCTTTAAAGAAATATCGTTATGTGTGTGTGGATACATACACTACCGGTCAAAAGTTTGAGACCACTAATAAAAGATTTTTGTTATTAGTAAATATTCTTAAAATATTGGTGATAAAAAGTAATCTGCACACCTGCATATTCTATTGTTTTTAAAGATTGCCTAAAAGCTAATTCTTTTGTATATACGCCAAGGAAAGGGCCATAAACCAGCATTGTTTCCAAACTGCAATGTGAGCCGAAGAAGAGCTAGTCCGATAATCGATTGTAAAAATTTTATTATCTCATTACCGCAGCTGACACTTCGTTTTTTTTTTACATCATCTTACAATGCGATTGTTCTATATTTTTAAAATATGTTTTTAAGTTTATTTTAACCCGATATTTTCATGGTTATCTACGAATATCCGCTGTTAGTCTGATTTTGTGATTCCTACAGTCAAGACGTCTCTAAAATGGGAAAAGTTTGCAAAATTAGTATTGAAACGCGATCTGCCATCGTTGTTCTCCATAATGAAGGCAAATCTGAACGTGAGATTGCATCTCAACTCAAGTTATCAAAGACTTGTGTTCATCGCACTATTGTGCGGTACAAACAAACTGGCAGTAATCAAGATCGTCCGCGCTCCGGGAGACCAAGAGCTACGACTTCTAGTGAAGACAAATTTATTGTGGTAACCAGCAAGCGAAACAGACGCCTAACAGCCCCAGAAATCCGCGTTGAAGTCAACAAATCTCGGGAAAAACCTGTGTCAGTGTTTACAGTGAAAAGACGATTGCGAGACGCCAAGTTGTATGGTCGCGTTGCTGTTGGAAAACCTCTTCTAAAACCGCAGAATAAGAAAAAACGGTTGCAGAGGGCCCTAGCCCATCGAGACTGGACCGAAGAAGATTTCAAAAAAGTACTTTGGAGTGACGAATCTAAATTTGAAATATTTGGTTCAAAAAGAAGAATTTTCGTTCGACGTTCCGCCGAAGAAAAGATGATGCCACAGTGTGTAGTCCCGACTGTCAAGCATGGTGGCGGATCTGTTATGGTCTGGGGTTGTTTCTCAGGCTACGGGACTGGAAATCTGGTCCAAATTAAAGGAATTATGAAAAAGGAGGAGTATAAAGTAATTTTGGAGAAAAATGCTATTCCCTCCGGACTAAAGTTAATCGGCAAAGGATTTATTTTCCAACAAGATAATGATCCAAAGCATAGTTCAAAATTATGTAGGAGCTATTTAGACGAGAAACAGTCAGAAAAAGTGTTGGAAAACATGACATGGCCACCCCAAAGTCCCGATCTTAACCCCATAGAGCTTTTGTGGGAAGAACTTGACCGAAACGTTCGGGAACAATGTCCTTCTTCACAGCAGGCCATGTGGAATGCCTTAGAAGACAGCTGGAAGAATATCTCGCAAGAGACAATAAATAAGTTAATTGCTCGCATGCCAAGATTGGTAAAACAAATAATAAAATGCAAAGGAGGATATTTTGATGAAAAGTCTGTGTAAACCCTCTTGTTTGTATTTTCTTTAGTAATTTAGTATTATCTTTTGTATTCGTAATTTTTTAATTTTAAATATTGTGTATAACATGGAAATAAAAACTGTATTTCATAATGATTTAAATATGTTGACTTTTATTTGTTTTCTTAATTTTTTTATAGTGGTCTCAAACTTTTGACCGGTAGTGTACATAGCAGTGGACTTTGTTCCCAAAATAAAGAGACCTTGCTTAGGTAGGTCATTCCTTTATTTATTTCCAATTGGAAAACATATTTACATCAATTTTCTTATTACTATATATGTCAAAAACTATAATAACTAACGGTTAGTTTGAAGCGTCCAATTGATAGCTCTTCAATTGATTTAATTGGAGATTTTCTAATTTTTATTTGATATCGTCCCGTTCTAATCCATAGGTTCGTCCCTTACATGTTGCTATAATCTTCTATCATATGGGTCTATCCTTCTCTAGCGCTATACTGTTCTATCGTATATAATTTACATTAATTATTTTAAACATTATTTACATTCAGTGAACTAAGTTAAATTACATTATATAAATTTAAACAGGCATTCACATCTTTTTCTGGAGTTCCCCTTGTCAGTGGGTTATCTTTGTTTTAGATGGTATTGAGACAAGTATTCCTTATCATATATGAGTACTACACACCCAGCTACGAGCGCAGGCATACGTGTAATCCGCAACTTGTTCTTCACAAGACTGCCCGTTTGACAACTACCCTCTCTACCGCCTGACCGATTGCCAACTACCCTCTCTACCTATGTTCATAAGACAATGTATTGTAATTTTATTATTGAATAGATACATATAGTACGGTTAGTTTTAACAGGTAGTTGGTGATATTAATTTCCATTGCTATAGATTTCTTTAAATTAATTTAGGTAACGCTCAATAATAATAAACTGACAGATTATAGTTTAGGTCCGAAATGAGTTTAATGTGATTTCTTTAAAAACTGTATTGTTGAGTTGGTCATTCTATTATGAATCGTGCGATATTTATGTTTCGTTGTGTTCCAATTATCTAGGTACACGGCCGGTGCGGGTGTGGGGGTGTTCCACAGCGGGGTGCAGGTGCACGGGTCGGAGTGGGCGTACGGAGGGCACCCGTACGCGTTCACCGGCGTCTTCGAAATCACGCCCAGGGACGAGCGGGAACTGGGCGAGCAGTTCCGTTTCAGGTCAGTCGTAGTACGGTGCTCGTACTAGAAGTTTCGTACCCTGACGGTTTCTATCGATTGAGTTAGGCAAGTACGGTTCAGTAGTTGGATACGTGCCCGGTGATGACAATGTTTTTTGAGCAGTTTCGTGCTTCAGACGGGAGTGGGTTGGTATTAGCGTTAGATAGTCGATAAGAAATGTCGAAGGTCTTTGGACGGCTATGCCAAGCTAACTCCGCCTCCATCAGTCCGCACTGCGTGGTGGAGTATACTCCAAACCTCCTCAATGATCACACGAGACCAGCTCGTCCCTGCAGTGGACCCAATAGATTGAAGCTACACATGGTGTTAATATCGTATACCAGTTTTATATAATTTTTATTGTATAATTGTACGAATGAATGTCCAAGACGACGATCACCTCCTGTGAGGTGACCTGTCTACTAGTATTCCTGCCTGCTAGTGTGAAAACGGGAGGTGAAATGGGGGAGGCTCCACAAAGAGTTAAAGAAGTGATTTTCTAATTATGATCCATTAATTTGTGTACCATGCTAATAATTTAAACCCAGATGGGGTTAGAGGCTACCATTGTCTATTTATTGTAATGTAGTAAGGGAGAATAAATAACTGTTCATCATAAGACTTGCATTCTCTGTCTAGACAAGAGAAGAGGTGGTCTCAGCTCGGTGGAATGCACTCCAGGGTTTCTCGATTGTCAATTCTGAGAACCCGCACGCTGCGGTGGCCCATGTGTCGATGGCACAAATCGCCGAGGAACGCTGGTAGCCATGTTGTGACTTGTGTTATTGTGTGGTTCCAGGCAAAGTGTACATATAGGCTATACGGACTTCAGCGAGGAGGAAGTACGGAGATTGGTCACCGAGTTAGGAAAGCAGTTTCGCGGTGACAGGTAGCAAGTTGATAATAACATTTGATACGTTGACAATGTTAATTTTGAACTAGCTAGTACAGTAGTAGTTTTGTTATTTATCGATTGTAATTAATTGCAAAATATACCTCTAGACAACCTTCAAGATAAAGTAGAAATCGCTAACGGTTCATCGATCGTATGTAATTACGACGAATTCATAAAATTATTTTTTGAAGCAATTCCGTATGATTAGTATTATAATGATGTGCAAAATTCAAATCAAACGACAAACATTCAGAATACCTAGTTTAACGAATAGCGTAACCATAGATAATTAAAATTAATAATAGACTTTAATGTGATTTTAAATTGTTGATAAGATTATGTTTGTTCAGATCATAAATATACAATTTTAGTATTTACATAAAAAAAAATTGATATAGTGTCAGTCGAGGTTAAATGTTGTATAAATGCTATCGAGTGAACTAACTTAGTCATTGTTCATAGTAATCTCACTGTGGGTTGTGTTACATTACAACTCATATCGTCCTACTGCTGGGCTCGGGTCTCCTTCTTGCAATGAGAAAGGTTGAGGCCATAGTCCATAGACCACGCTGGCCAAGTGCGTGTTGGCGTACTTCACACACCTCGAGAACATTATGGAGAACCCTTAGGTAGGCAGGTGTCTTCACGATGTTTCCCTTCGCCGAAGCGAGTGATAATCAATACACACATTATTTGAAACCTTAGAGGTGCGTGTAGGATTCAAAGTCGCGGAAGACCTACGTTCGAACCACTAGACTATCACTGATGGCTCGGGCTGTGGGTTGTGTACACACACCAAATTCAACTTATACATTCGTGAAAATGTTTTCTTGGTCAAGTAACTTTATTGCAGGAGTTATATCAAAATAAAAAAAAATATCTAATGGGAGTTTCTCATACGAGCATTAAATTGTATTTTGTTTATATTTAATTAATATTTTATGTACTACACTATACAATGACTATTACGCGAAAACGAACTTTAAATCGAACTAAATATAGTTCAGTAGGAATGGAGTGACAACATTAGTATTCGTATCTGCTCGGGTTTACAACTCCCAAGTAGTTCCTGCCGTTTGACAATACACTGACGTCATCTATGAACTATAGAAATAAAAGATAATTAAATACTTACTGACAATAGATGACGTTACACAGTAAAAATTATAGAAAATTGAATGTAAGTAGGTGCTGGCAGAGAAGATGTTATGTTATTGTGTGGGTCGATTTTTATATTTAGATCGTTTTTGATATTTTGTAAAATGAAGGTCCCGGACGCCGCTGTAATGTCAATAGTGTTTGTTTGTGTGAGTTTGTCGACACTGATTGTGACACAACTTTTTTTGTGTGCCACCTTTGTATTAGTTCTGTGGAAGACGATTTATAATTGTGTGTTGGTTGTATCAAAGACGGCTTGTAAGTTTGTCATATAGTTATGACAACATTTTCAAGTATCTATCATGCCACGACAAAAAAATTAAAAACAATCTCCTATCTGTTTCAGATACCACCTAATGAATAACAACTGCAACCACTTCACGTCCGCCTTCTGTTTGGTAATTATGTAATGATATAATAAACAATTAAAAATAAACGCACACACAAACACATGCACACGCATGCACGCACGCACTCGTTCAAACGCGCACGCACGCACACATACGCATGCACGCACGCACTCATTCACACGCACACACGCGCACGCCCGCACGCACGAACTAGAATCTCACGGTGTTGGGGTACGATATAAGTTTTAAATAATATTTCATGTTGTCGTCAGGCGCTGTGCTCGAGGGACATCCCCGCGTGGGTGAATCGTCTGGCTTACGTGAGCTCCTGCGTGCCGTTCCTACAACGATGCTTGCCCAAGTATGTTGATCGCATCAAGAAATGTCACTGTTATTTTGGAGTCAGTTCGTAAAATTGGCCATATCGAGAACAGCATCGTGAAGTAGCCAAATCATTAAAGTTACGATTCGCTCAAATGTCACTGGGAAGTAGAATCATTCGAGCCTTATTCGAGCAGGTGTATTTATTAATAATAATTAATTTGGATTGGGTCATGGATACACGTATGAAGCTTTTATATATAACTAGGTTCTATCTAATCTTGACGGACCATTAGTTGATTTTAATTTTCGTTGAAAAATTTCCTACGGCCGTGTAAAATGACAGAAAATTCAGCCGAAGTGTCATTCGGTGTATCATCGCAGGGAGTGGCTGACGCCGGCGGCGTTGCAGCAGTCGCTGGCGGGCCACTCGCGCTCCGCCTCGCCCTCCTCGCACGGCTCACCCGTCACGCCCATCTCACCCACGCTGCCTCAATAGCATCGTGAGTATACGCACAACTCACTCGCACACACGAGAGAGAGAGAAAGAAGAGTAGGAGAAAAAAACACTCCATATACTCGTAAAATGCCGTAACAACACCGACGCACTGTTGTACCGTTAAGATTATTTACCTGTAAGTAAATATATGAAACTAAATAGCATCGAAGCCGTGAAAGTTCCCATCACACCAGCTTATTTATATATGGGCCTCCAGTGGTCATGTTTTTAAAATCCAAATATTGCTATCACCACATTCTGGACCGTCAGAACAGTATTGAAAGGATATGACGTTACACCCATAGTTGCTCGAAACTGAGATTTTGTAATTCACATATTATTTTCTGTCACGCAGGGGAGGCCCTGCGCAAGCGCAGAAGGCGGCGTTATCCACGCAGTAATACATAGAGGTAGTTATAGGTGACACTCCGTTTGGCGCATTGTCGAATTTAGGTCTAGGGTAATTTACGTCACAGTGGAAAGGCAATACGGCTTTGATTATCGTAACATTTGTTGGCGCCGACCTCTCCGTTTTAATATCTGTGCATGATCTCGAAACAAAATATTTTTTTTTCTCTCTCGTTGCTTTTTAAAAGCCTTTGCCTTTTTACTGTCACTTCATTTTAACCAGCCTTTTTACTAATGCGAGGAAGTGTGTTTAAAAATGATCAATTTACACGTTTTTAGTAATAAAAAAGAAGTCCAGAATAAAAGTTATCTATGGTTGTCTATCGAGTACAAAATTCTACACAGACTAATATGTTTTATTATCTAATTACCATTTGCTTCGGCGAAGGAAAACATAGCGAGGAAATCTGCCTACCTAGGAGTTCTCCATAATGTTCTAAGAAGTATGTCAAATAATTACAATTCGGGCGACATCGAATCGCGCCAGGCCAGTGGAGCTAGAAACCCGAGCCCAGCGGGGGTTCACTTATTTGGTTGTGACGATGATATTTGTATTTTAATCGTTAATTAATATTCGCCACAGTCAAGGATAAATTTTATCAAGAATATTCTCGAAGGTCTGTGATGTCCACCAACCCCCGCTTGGCCAGGTTGGTGGAGAGTGTCCTTTTGCCCTGCAGCGTGACTCTTTTGATAGTTTACATATCTTATAATAAATAAACGTTAGCGTGACATAAGCGTGACGTAACTTCATACATAATGTTTTGTTAGTAAAGAGGCTATGGTTAACTAACTGTAGTTCATAAGTGAACGATGCCGGGAAATGTTAATTTTAGTGGCTGGTTTTATAATTGCCCCGAATTTGGTGGGTGTTCGACGATTGTTTGAAACGGGTATTTACTCTTTAATTATTAGTTGCTGTGGAAAAATAAATCAGGATTTTTTAATGTGTTTTAATGATAATATATGAAAATAATATTTCTACTACTTTTACACTCTTAGCTTGTTAATGAGAATTCCAATTTCTTCTTTATTTGTCCGGTTTCATACTCGAGCTGTGAGTTTTAAAGGCGATATAATATGTTACAACTAATATAATTACAAAACAACTAAAGATTGCTTTTCAGTTTCTTAAATAAAAAATATTTTTGTAAATCATTTAAAATTGGAACGGTCTTAGCGTTCATCTCAGATTAAAAATTTGAATGGTAATACTGGCCATAAGAGTGTAAAAGCCAGGTTACAATTCTTTTATTAATCTATTTTAATATTTTATTACAATGACAATTCAAACAATCGTAGAGCAGTCTCGTGCCACAGCTTATAATTAAAAATAAGGTAGTTGCATTTGATTACAACGCGTGGTTAATCCAATGTTGAACCTTGCATTGAGGTCATACAAACGGCTCCCCGTGCGTTTTCGTCAAATGCAACACTGTAGCTTTCATCAATAGAACATATTGCTGTATTTAAAAATATGGGTTTCAAAAACCTAAACCAGTGCCTTGGAGGGAAACGGACACTATATTAGATTTTGTGTCCTCTCTTTCCCTCTGCAGATATTGCTGCTACAGTTTTTCGATGAAAAAATTTACACGCTGCTTTTGATAAAATAAATACTTCAATTATATAATCGTTTTGTAACGTAAGAGGTTTTGTTAACTTTAATAAAATAATTTTGTAAATGTTGTTGAAAAATTTAAAACCGTGTAACTGGTGAACGTATATTTGTACAATAGGAAAACATTGTAATGAGGTTGCACGGTGTACACTCGTTAACTTTAATCAATTACCTAAGGTTGTCTGTTTTACTACTAAATTCTTAAATTTTTGCGAGGAGCAAAACATAGTAAAATGGTTACACAAAATTGCTTCCGAATGATCTTTATCATATTAATGGAATCACATATAATATTAATTTCTATTTGTGTTTACTGTACAGCTAATATTTTAGCAATATTGTTACTAAATATTAATAATATTGTCAAAATTTTAGCTTTAAAACAATGGCAGATAACGAAATAGATACATGAATGAATTATCGACGATCAGTATACTCTGCAATTAATGTTAACATACGTTGTGTACTGGAGACACTTAAATTTAACATATTTGAATATGAGTTTGAGTACGCCATCTTGAATTGACTTCCAATGTCGATTATGTCAATTTTAGTTTTGTTTAGTGTTGGGTAACTAGGTGGCGCTGGATGTATCCGAATGAGTGAATGGATTTTTAAATCGCCTGGACGAGTATTCTGGTCATATATAGGTACATGGGCTGGTATAGGTACGAAAGTTCGGAATATAGTTTTTTTTATTTGTGCTCCTGTACACTGTTACGACATATTAGCTTGCGTTTTTTGGAAACCGATATTAGATGGTGCTGTACAATTAATCATTCGGTCGGAAAAATGGTCTTCAATGCTCTCCATATTCTATTATGTATTACATTAACTTATGGATTATGTACATTTTGTAGTTCCTGAAAAGAAATTAAAGTTACGTTCTACCTACTCGTATATATGTATACTAATTAGTCATTAAATAATATGAAATAAGTAATTCCACACAGTATTCTAAATTTGAAATGGAAATAACATTTTGTGTTACATATTTATAATTATATATTTTTTCTTAATTCATGTCAAATCATACAAGAGTAACTCCAAGTCAATAAAAATTAAAACGGAGGGTTCTGGAGTTATGTTTTAAAATATAATTTTATTTGTTGATAAAAAATGAATCATACTTCATAAATAAATTCTTAACTTTTGAAATAAATAAATTGACATAACATTTTATCTAGTATAAAACGTTGAAGATAAATATTTGTGATTCTGGTTTCGAATAATTAAAATACGTAGGTTTAGTGGTCCGTCCGTTAAGAATTTTTGATCGTTGGCGTAACTCGCGCTTCAATTTACAGCTTTTAAAACGATAATTTTACTATGAAATTTTTTTGAATCATTAAATTACTTAACTCCCACTATTTTTATTGAAGTGTATGTTGTCTCAGAATAGACACGTGCGCTTGTACCGACAAATTTTGTTGGAGCTCGGGTTCCGCTCATTTCACGTACAGTTAGTGCAGTTTAGATCGCACACACTTTATGTAGTACATTCATCCATCAAACATTCACATTGAATGTTTCAAAGTTACGTTAAAATGCGCCAGTGAGGCCATTCAGCAAAAGACCTCCAAGCCTGTTGGATGGATGGATAAAAATGTATATTTTATATCCTAAGGAATGCACGTCTATAAATTTGTAGGTCTCACAAATAATAAAAGACTAGACCAAGAGGAGTTGTGTAAAAATTTTAAGTAAAAAAAGGGGAGATAATACGCCGCCATGTGGTACACCGTAAAAAGTTTTTAATATAAAAAAAATAATAGTTAATTGCAAGAAGCGCGTGTTATGCCTATATTTAATGGACATAGATTGTTAATATTACGTAACTTTACTTATAATATAATATGAAGTCGTGTTTGTAAGAGGTTCTGTAAACATTTAAAAGTGCCATGTTTGTAGCGGTTGAAATCGTTCGTAACTTACTCGGATATTGTGTCATAAATATTAATTCAAATTCTAATAAAATGAACAATTGCACGAAATGCATTTTTGTATTATACCGTTAAGTTGGATTAAATTAATTATCTTTTTAAATGCCATTCGCATGCAACTTTCCAATGCAGGAAACAATAGGATGCAATACAGGATTCAAAATCCCTCAACGCCAGATCATAAAAAACTTGTCTCCCGCCTTATAACATGACAATCCTGGGAACAAAATAATTGGTAAAAAATTTAGTTCCGTTTATTTAATTTGTGAAATCATTAAATTTTCATTAACATTGTTCTTCAGTAGTTATCTAGTTTGTTTTTTAATGATTTCAAAAATTAAAACATGTTCACAAGTCAAGCTGTTTGACAAACTCAAGCGCAACATTTTGCTACAAATCTGTTCAATATGACAGGTAAGATTATGAATTAACATAATACCTATTTAAATACACACGCGATTTACATACCATTACTCACATCCTTCCATTTTGTACTAATTGTCTCATAGGAATATCTTCGTGACCCGAACACTTAGAATAATTATGGAATAATCCCGTAAGTATACTTTATCCTATAAGTACACTACTGTGAATAAAATTATGATCTACCTTTAGTATTATATACAGTGTAAATCCAATTGTTATTTACTTGACAATGCGCCAACAGAAGTAATCGATTTAAGACGTTTTTCAAAAGAGGCCATCTAGTGAACATTTTATCAGTATATTTCTTTTGCACAAGACTTCTGTTTGAGAAACGTCCGTCTCATCTAATGTCGGACTTACAGTCTGTAAACGTGAAAATGGCACGCGGTAGAAATAATGTATAACGATTAATTGGCATCTTTTGTTTAAACCCGAAAAGAAGTAAGCGTATCTAAACGGTCTAGAGGTAGGTGTAGCGGTTCCTAATCTTTACATTATTCTACCCCTTACCCCTATTTTCTATTACTGGAATATCGTTTTATATGATATGAAGATTTTATTATCTATCGATTCTTATTCCATCTTTGTTACCTCCAGGTCCGGAATCCTGGTCTAGACGTTTCTATACGGTGACTAATGGAACCTTAGTAAAATATATATCTACTTGCAACCACTATATTATAAATATAATGGTCAGGGTGTCATGTGACCACTTGATTCGCGCCGTTCAGCGTAAATCGCATAGTAACAGTGAATTTAGCACATGCAATATTCAGAAAATTAAATAATCAGAAGAAATTAGTCCCTCTCCCTTTTGTGTCGTTTTAGATGAAAATGTTAGTGGTTCAGTACAGCCCGCTTAGTGTATTTATAATATACAGATTAATTTATGCAATCCAACAGTGTCTCATTTAAGTTTATGTAATAAGGAAACGTTTCTGTTGGCTCCACTTCAACAGATGATGTCAGAATATGTGCCCATAATTAATCAAAATATTTAGATCTGCGGCATCTCTGGGAAGTAATGAAAGCCCTATAAGCATATAAGATATCCTGTTAGCGAATTATTTCTTCAAGCGCGATCTTTTTTCACGTCACTAAGTGCCACTAATCATCTGTTACAATAGTGATTTAATTGTATAGTTATAATTGCATAATATTGTAGATAATGATGACTTCAAAAACAAACCTGTGGTATGTTTCACTAAAAAAACGTGACATTTTTGGACTAATTAGGAACGTCTGATGTCACCGGCTGATGACATTCTAGTGTTTATTTTTGTAACGAAGGGCTCGCTTTTCATTCGTCAGATGATTAGTTCGATTTTATTCTATAGTTGCATTTTTTTTAATATGTCACAAGCGGTAATAGTTATTTAACACGATGTTAAAGATTTTGCAGGCGAATATGTACAAGTAATTATAAAGGTTTTTGAGTCTTAATGGTTTCGGTTATGTTACTGCCTGCTAATAATATCATCTACTTTAATAAGCTTATTGATTTATGTAAGACGTTTCATAAACTAGTTATTTAACTATTGAAAAAGTGGCCCTTAATTATATAACTTGTAAATTATGATATAACAGCAAATACAACGATAATTAGCTAGATATGTGTTAGGTCCTTGTTTATGAAGTTGCCGTAGTATATCATTATAGAATTAACATATTTACTCAATCGACTTATACGTCATTACTTTCTGCCGTCCATCAGCGGGAAACAATTAATTGTATGAAGGCAGTTTTAGGACTCTTCGCAGTTGCATTTTTTTAATAAGTTTCGAAAAAATCGAAATTAGTTGGAGCAAGGTCTCTAAGGTGTCACTTCGACTGACAATTCGACATGATAAAAATTGTGGCACTTTGAAATTGAATTTGGAATTTTCAAGCGAACGCCACTTGTTAAAGTTGCTTGTATTGAAAATCGGTAATTTCATAGGTAGGGACCTAATTATAGTGCGAACAATATTTTAACAATGTAGGCCAGTTGTGAAAATAAACCAAAGACAATCGGGAATTATACTTTTTATTATACACAATGTTTTACTTACGTCTTTATTAGTAATTTGTAAACAGGAATGACAAACAAAAATGGAAATCGTTATATGTTCTGTGGGCCATAATAATTTACAATTAATAAGGTTATGTATGTGAAACGGATTTATTATACTTCATTATACCTACAGTTTATACCAATAATTACAAAGTGTATGAACCTTTATTTACTCCGTTTCATCAAGACAAATGTATCCTCCACTTTTCTCTTGAATCATTCCTCTTGTTTGGCTCATGTCCCAGTTTGATGATGCAGTTTGTGAAACATGTTTGTCGTCAATTTGAATTTAGACTGTGTCATAAGTTATTGAAATTATTTAATTGAATGTTAGATTTTGTAATTTCATGTTTGCATTTATTTTCATGGAGTGTGTTTCAATCCATTTGTTTTAAGATATATCCCCAATAAACCTTAATTTACGTATGTATACTCCTCCGTAGTTGTAATGTTCTCGATATAGATCGCAAGTGTCTTTTGTAATTGTACCTACATGATTCAAAAGTCACCCAAACAGTCGGCAAAATATATCACGGTGTTGTCTTACGTTTGATGTTCGGTCTATGTGATATCTTGCACTTGACTGTGTCAGCAGTCGTGACGCAATCTTTAGTGAATATTAACAGTATGAATTAGTCGTTATGTCAAATTTACATTAGTTTCCTCTTTGGGGGTTAATTGTGGGGTAAAAATCTCTATTTTTATTATTGATGTATTCTAAACGAACTAATTTAGTGTATAATTGATTAGGTAATATTAACACTGTTACTTACTATTGAATTATGTATTTATTCTATTCGGTGAGTCGAATCGACCATTGCGAAGTGCGAAGTATGTTATTGGCTCATTGAATGGCAATATTTAGAGGTTTTTCACAATATTGTAAAAATGAAAGTTATGTATTGGCAAATCTTTTTGAACGAATAAATTGTGAAGTTTTCAATGTGATGTTTGATTAACAATATTTTGGTAAAAAAAAACTTTATTGACTAACATTATCCACAAATATTCAATACACCATAAATTGAAAACGTAAATCATACCACACAACGAAATTTGTATCCAATCCAACGACGAGTAACTTACATAAAACAACACTTACATATATTATAGCTCAAAATATCCCAAATTTCTACACCTCCAATACATTTCAATTACCATACAAAGACACATAGAAAACTGCATTCATGTAATTTTGAAAAAGTTAATATGTATGTTAATATGTTTTGCACTTAAATAAGTTATAGATTTACATACATATAATTACTTTTTGTGTTGTACAATATAATATTATCAAAATAATATAGCAACTATTTGCTATTTCTGTTTCGATTCGACAATCAAGCTCGTATAAATGTTGGAATATTTTTTAGATATAATGTCATGGGTCTCTGCGTCATACTCAATTTCTCAAAACGCAATTTCCGAACAATGCTTCGCTTGATCATTTTATAGCCTACTGCCTACTACTACCGCTGTCCGCCTAGTGGCTAACTTAAGCTCGTCTATACTTACCAAAAAGAAACAAAAGCAAATCGGTTGACAGAGAAAGGAGGATTAAAGGTAGGTACTGAAGTGTTTATATTTGCTTAATTACATATAGAGACTAGTTATTTCCGGGTGCGTTAATTATTTATATACACCCTGTACTATGATACGAGTAATCGTAATAATATTAGGATGGTCCCCGATGAGCTGCTACTCATATTAATTAAGCTTGCTGAAGTAAGTTATGTAACCTTTCATTAAAATGTGGATCTGCCGGGTTGAGCAGGATTAAATTTAAAATTTCTTTGTGGTATTTTGTTTTACATCTTAATGTTAATAATTAATAGATTGATTGCATTATTCGTTAATATTGTTAAAGTTATTTAAAAATTTGTTTACGTTTATAGTTGAATTACAAATTGCCCACCGCAGGGAGTTGGTAACTGCCAGTATGTTAATAAAATAAAATGTACAGATAGAACAAATAGATTTATATAGTAGTAAAAATAGAATATACATATAGCTTATCATTTGCACATTTACGTTCTTCCTACATACCAATTTTAGCAAAATCAGTCGAGCCGTTTGGTTGAGACAAAAACTTTGAAAATTCTAGAATTCGCGTCAATGAGTCATAAGATGAATATTTATCAGAAAATAATACAGTGAAATTAAATGCACGGACGGACCTAACAGATTTATAAAATATTACAAGTGTAACATTAGTATTTAATGTTACCCGAATTTACTCTAGACCCTAGAGTCTAGGGGATCTTTTTATACCAAGCAGGTCGTTAGTAGCGCTGGGCACCCGAGATGAACTAGTGTTAGTTGTTTCATCGCGGGACATCATGGAACTTGTGTAATAAGACCCGATAAGTTATTGAACGAGTGTTACCACTTGAAATTGTCAAATTGTTCAGTAAGCTGAGAGCTTGGTTAAAACAACTACATCCAATCCAGAATTTTCGAGCACCGCATAAAGCCACGAAATAAAACATCGAATCTTACTCATTACAATTTATTATAATTAAATGATACCATCAATCCGTTCGACGTGCGAAACTTAAACCACAGCTTAACTATAACTTCTGTACACCACGAGCCATCACATTCCATCACATTCACTCACGATTACTGCTGTAACCTAGTCATAAAAATCTTAACTACCTAACTATTACTGATATTTAGGTATCGTTTATCTTAATGCAACTCATTTCATTACCTTCTATTGAGCACACAAAGACATTCAATGTCGCCCCCGAGTGAAAGTTTCACACCGACGGGATGTGCGGATTACTAAATACTTTAAGACTGCAAACGTGTTTATTCTATGTGCGAGACTCGCCATAAACCAACCACTCAAATGATTGAACTGAAACATTGAACAACAATAAAATAAAAAAAAGTCAAATTGAAATCTTACGTTTACATACGCAATGCATAGTATACATGTTTGTCTGAACAAACACTGTACAATTATATTAGATCCGTCACAAGTTAATAAATCTATATATTCTTCTTTACAATGGTACAAATTACAAACATTGTTGTGTTGGAGTACATTCAGAACATCATACAATCGCACATACTTCAGTAAAACTTTATAAGTAAACGGTTGTAATAAAGATTGCACAACAAATTAACTCCTATAATAAATTACGAAACTGTCACACTGAACAGTATATTCGTATAAATTAAATTACAACTTTGCAGAATTACCGCAAGTAGCAGAGTAGGTACTGTTTTAATAGAATTTCATCTGCCACAAAGGTGGTCCCATCGCGATTATTCGTTAGCGAAGTGAGTTTTCTCATCATGAATAGGAGAACATCAAGCTTGGATTTGTGACCGAGCGGCAATATCAGGGTTTACTCGAGATCAGCCATCTTGCAGAGATAATAATTAGGTTCAATGTTCCCACATTCAAGAGTTAAAACTTACTTAAATCGCTAGAGGACTACCCGTGGCGAGGACGCACCTCCTCTTTACTTCGAGTGTTATTTAGGGCAAAGTCCACGCATTGTCTGTTTATAATACACGAGTCATTGAGTGTTGCGCTGGTTCTACAAAAGAGTTCTGCGTCGGTCGGATGCGCTGCACGAGGCCTCACTTCTTGTCGACCGACGCGTTGCCAGTGTTACTCGTATTCGCTCCGCCGTAATTCTGTTGACAAGGTTTATTTATGATGTCACCAGAGTAAAACACCAGTTGCCGATGTGTACAAGCCATGAAATACTATAAAGAGTTAATAAAAATCAAAAAAGGCCTTTACAATCAACATCATACTGGAGATCACAAGTGTTAAAGTTGAGTTTTAGATGGCTCAGAGTCTAACATCTTCATCAGCATTACATTGACATGATGCAAAATGCTCAAGTTCCATAATAAGAATTGATGACTCATTGCAATAACTTAACAAAAAAAATTCAATTGGCAATCTTCCAATCAATATTTTCCCAAAACAGCACAGAACAATAACCCAAACACGAAGTTGATATATTTATTTATCTATACTAATAAATAAAATTGGAGTCTGTTTCTAATATTAAAATAACCGCTTTTTACTACATGCATATGAATGTTTATGTGATACATATACCAAAATATCAATTTTTGTCTGTCTGTTTGTTCCGGCTAATCTCTGTAACGGCTGGACCGATTTTGACGGAACTTTCACTGGCAGGTAGCTGATATAATAAGGAGTAACTTAGGTTACTTTTATTTCTACTCAATAACTTTTTTGTTAAATTCCACGCGGACGAAGACAGCTAGTAACATATATAATGTGTTGGATTTAAAAAACCTTTTCAATGTAAAAGAAAACGGGAGCTTAGCAGTGTAATTTTGGTTTACTGTTTTGATGATAAGTAATAAATGTGTCCTCCAGGTTCATTGTGATAGGAAATGTGTCAAGTGACAATTCTTGTGACCCGATATCTTGTATGTTTACTTACTCAAAAAAAAGGTGGTTCAAAAACAATGCCATGTACCTGATAATACTGGGCCCACGCTTGTGTCTGGTCGGTCGAGTTGCCCTGCTGGTTGTTGCCTTGCTGTTGATACTACAAGCAATATATAATAAAAATATGTATGTCAAATTGAAGTGGATACACAAATTTTTTTACAAGAATCAACTGCAGTGCATTAGAAAAGAAGCCCGAAGTAACGAATGGACAAGGAATTGATCAAGTCAGTGTTTAGCATTTCAATGATTAGTCCACTGCATTGTACTTAAAAATTATAGTATTACAGTCCTATTTTCTCAAGTCCAAGCCACTATGCAGTGATGATTGTGCACCCTGCTGAAGGACAGATGAGGCAGTGGTACCAGACGTCTGCTGCTGCAGGTCCACAACCCATTTTCAGAACTAAAGTTTAATGTTCGTAACGTGCCTCACTAGTTATCACTCTCTCTTTTAAAACACATCTGTGATATGTTTCAAATGTATTTTGTTTATAGTGCTGGAGAGTCACGTAGCACGCCTGTTGTTAGTGATGTCCAAGGATGACAGTAACCACTTGCATCAGGTGGTATATCTACCGGCCTAGGAGGTCACTTCATTTACCATGTTATATATACAGTTGTTCCCAAAAACAATGTACAAAGCGGAGCCAAATATAATAGTAGTTGCCCAACTCACCCCTGGCCAGCCCTGTTGCTGTTGTTGCCATTGCTGCCACTGGTACCATTGCTGCGCGGTATAATTAGCCGGCCATTGCTGCTGCTGCTGTTGCTGGCCGACACCGCCCGACCCACCCGAACCACCAGTCTGCCCGCCCTTGCCCTGCTGCTGGATCTGTTGACCTTGTTGCTGCTGACTCATCTGCTGTCCCTGTTGCGGATTCATCTGCTGCTGGCCCATCTGAGCGCTCTGACTAGGGTTCCAACCCCAGTTTCCCCAACCGCCCCAACCTACACATATTCATTAGAATAAGGTCATTTATTAACAAAATGTTGGAACTATTATTATAAATAAAATAGACACAATATCCATTATAATTGAGAACATGAGTTTCAAACATAGAACAAAAAAAAATCAATCTGTGTACTTGTATGTGCCTGATGTGTGCACATCAATGTAAGTAACTGTAACTTTTATCAATAAATATGTCGAACCTTGGTTCTGGTTGCCCCAGTTGCCCCAGCCGCCCCATCCACTGGCCCACTGGTTCCAACTTTGGTTTTGTCCCTGGCCCTGGTTCTGATTTTGACCCTGGTTTTGTCCCTGGCTCAGATTTTGATTTTGATTTTGGTTCAGCCCGTCCTGTGTGATGACAGTTGTATGACACATTGATTACTAATATTTATTGTAGATTAAAAATAAAACACACTAAGTAGCAAAGATATATAAAACAAAAATAAGATATTTGTAGTTGAATCACAATACATCAGTAAAAAAGCATTTGTTGATAATATTAGTGAGGAACATGTAAATCTGAGCGAAATTCAAATAGATATTACTTAATAGTGATGTTATGGATATGAAATTTCGGATCTTAGATATGGATACGGATATATGAATAATATTTTACCGGTTTCGGTTACGGTTACGGATTTGAAATTATTTCAGGTTATCCGACTGTTTCAAATATGGATATTAGATGATTTGCAATTTGGATAAATACTATAATGTATTATCAAAGTTGGACTATATATCTAGGTATCATGTGACATTATAATCAAAGAAAAAATAATAGCGTTAAAAATTAAATGATAAAAACTTTAATGAGGACGACGCGGCTAGTGTATCATATCATACCATAAAAGCTGTCATAGCGTGTTTTATGTAGACTCTGCTCCTATTCGAAATTATACGAAACATTTTTATCGCAGTTGTTACGGTTTCTGATATATGTACATTGTTATTTCGGATATCCAATAGTTTCGGTTACGGTTAGGGAGCTCCATAAAGTCCCTGCTATATAATACTCGAGAGCGTTAAACTGGAATAACTTCATCACAGTTTTGTTCAAGACTATTTTTTATAATCTCTATGCAATGAACTATGGACTGTGGTATATCATTTGAAAGGTAATTTTGTTTTATTGTGATCCAATTACAGTTGTAATGATGTAATGATGACTTACTGGTAAAACAACAAGACTGATTCTGTGAGACGTCAGAGACGCATGGTTTACAGTGAAGCTCACCTTCTGGTTGTGCCTTGCCAGACCACCGGGTGTCGGTCGCGGAGGGCGAGCCTGTCCACCACCACCGCGCTGCCACGAGCCAGCGCCTCCGCCCCCACCTCCGCCTGCACACATTTCATATAAATGTGTACGGTGAATACACTCTTCACAAACGTTTTACTACACTTCGTACACACAGATGAAAAATTGCATGCGCATGGCGACCTTGTAGCGGATGGTCCTGGACACAATTTATATAAGTTACTGCTGTTACTTTGAGTATTTGTATACTTATCGGGCTTCAGCTATTTACTAGTTACAGTATTCTATTACTAATTGTGCCATTGTACTAAATGAATTTAAGTTGCTAGCTAGCATGAAAATTAGTGGGACACACGGATAGACAATTGACACCCTAGTAAGTGATCCTCAGAGTTCCATTTCTTTCATTGATTGGATGAAACAAAAAAAATTAAATTGTAATACGACGTTGACCAGTTATGGTCTTCTTATTTGTCAGGTACTAATGTAAAAAATATATATGCTGTAGAATCAGAAAACAAAGTACCTGATTTGACCGGTATAGCGACCAAGAAGAGATATACATTGTGACGTCATTTGTCTTCATAATGTAGTCACTTGGACAGAATTGTAGGGAGTTGTGATCATGGCGCGCTCAGTATCGTGCTGGACCTGGACAATACTCCAACAGGAAACGGTCGGTTTGCCCCATTTACTGACAGTAACATTTTTGTAATTTGTAAACTAATACAAAGAGATCTCTTTGGTAGTGGATCAAGTACAACCAAATCAAGATAATGATGGCATTGTCCTGCCGATATAGGTATATAATGTAAATGTGTACCGTGATGCGGTGGCGGCGGCGGTGGCCCCTGCCGCTTGTCCTGCTGGTGTGGATGCTGCGGCGGAGGTCGCGGACGGTCACGCGAGAATCCACGCTCGTTGTTTCTTCCGTCGCGACCGTCGCGCATTCCTCGTCCGCCGCCTCCGCCCCCGCCACCGCGACCACCGCGGAAGCCGCCGTCGCGGTCACGTCCGTAGTCGCTACAACGATATTACATGGTAGGATTAACGAAACCTAACAAAAAAAAATTGAACTTGTTCTGGTGTAAATTAATTTAGAATCACAATATTTTAGATTTTATTAGTTGCGGAGAAAGCTTACGGAATCATTGTGAGGAAACGTTTATTCCTTGTGTTTTTTTACAAGTTGAAAGTTCAGGGAAACCTGTTTGTACAGCTGTATTCCACCATACATATGTGTATTATTGAATAAATTTTATTGTATTACAAACTGGCTTCATGGGCCCGTTTCCTTACCAGATCCAAAAAAAAAGCTAGTATTTTGGTATAGGGTCTTTCATAAATTGTAGGTAAAGGCCTTCCAAAATATATGATAAAGATACGATAAGAAAATAATGTGTCGCCTCACCGGTTGTTCTGCTGCGGCTGCCAGCCGCCGCGGTCGAATCGTCCGGGCGGGCCGCCGCCCATGCCGCCGCGGTCGCGACCGCCGCCCGACCACCTACCGCCGCCGCCGCCACCCCCTCCGCGATTGGCAGGGCCCCACCTGCTGCCTCCGCCTCCGCCGCCGCCGCCGCCTCCGCCACCCCATCTGTCCTCTGTCGAAAAACACATTCTACTCAGTTTTTTTTTATTACAATATATTTTACGTTAATATTCGGCAAACGAGCAGACACTTCCGAATTGTAAGTGCACTTCGTTGTCAGTGGAAATTCATGACATGCAATAAATTCAAATCAAATCAAATAACGATGTTAAAACAGATGACGGTTGATTTTTAAAAGGTGATGGCTAGTAGCCCGGCAATTAAAAAACACACCACGGTGAACCGATACCCTACTGGCCTCATCATCAATTGTTCAGCATGGCGCATTTATAAGCAAAAGAGTTTGTAGCTAGCTTGGACATTTCATGCCTCATAAAAACTCTAAGTATCACACAGTTGGAGGGAGGGCGACACAAATGAAACTCACCTCGATCCCTTCCAAAGTCCCTGCGCCTGTCGTCTCTCGGCTGCAGCCGGCGGTCGGAGGAGCGCTGCCGTTTCGCGGGCGGCGCATCTTTGCTGGTACTGCGGTCTCTCTTCTCCCTTTCGCGAGTCACGCCCGCCGCCTTCGCCTCCTTGTGGAACGCCTCGATCACCTTCTCGGCCTCCTCGCGGTTCAGTTCCGTGAAGATCACCTCGTCTATCCACGCGCACTTCTCCGGCAGACTGAAGTTCGCTGCGTATTTAACAAAAAAAAAACGATAAGAGCGAACGCAATGATTGTGGCGCAGGTGAAAATGCAACGGGAAGCGATCGGCTCAGTTGACGCCGCGTCGAGGGTGGAGATGTTGGGGCCTCGGTTGTAGTTATCAGTGTGTATTCACCTTTCATATCGAGCACCGCGCCGTCGGGTACTTCCTTGCCCGCGGCGGGGCGCGCCTCCAGGCGGCGGCGGTACTCCTCGCCCTCCGGCACTACGACCGCGGCCACGCGCCTTCGTCCTTCGAACTCGCGCAGTTTCCGTCGCTGCGCCGACGGGTACACATTCGTCTGTATCGTCGCATTGCGTCGCGATATCGAAACCGCGTTAAACGCATTACAAGGCCCCCGCCGAACGCCGATGTGAAATGTGAAAACATACGCATTATAGTACGCGCGCACCGAGCGGGCGACACCTAGAACAAGCTCAATGGAGATCCTGGTGTTTTTTGTTTTTGTTTTTTGGTGGGGTTTACTCGCTTTCGACGGTCCGTTTGGCAAAGTCTCGCGCGCCACGTTTGACAAGGTCGCCCGCGCTACGTACTCACCCTGCGTGAGGCGATAGATACGAAGTGGACTTATACATATGACGTACCTTGACGATGCGTTGATACGTGGATGACTGGTATGAAGCTAAATAGAATGATTAATACATAGATATATATTAAATAATGTTAAAGGATATCCTCAAACGCGTAGCGGTGTGCGTATCGATAAGACGATCATTAACACTTCGCCAAACTCCCCTTGTCCAAAACGGTACGTTCGTTCGTTCATTTTCGTTCCGTTACGTCGAAATCCCTCAAAGCGTCAAAGCGTCGCGTACGCGTTCGCAAGTTCATAACATCAGGACGATCTCGATTGTTCCTGAATTAAGTGTAGCTGCCCAATTCATAAAATAAATCACTAACAAATTCAATCACGTTCTCATATCAAAACTTAACAAAAACAAAAAATAAATCGAATCGTGAAATTTAAAAACGGGAGCGGTCCTCACCTGGTCCAGGATATAGTTTCGGAGGCGCGCCTTGGCGATATCCAACAATTTAAGGACGCATTTAGCTCCCTTGGACACCATTGCGTCCCACCTGCCCTCGTAGTGCGTGCGGAAGGGCTTACAGTCCACCTGAGATTGACACACTCATACAGTGCCGGCAAACAACCAGCCGCCCTACATTAGCCTAATCTTACGCTATAGTAATACATCATTGGGATACCAGGGATGCGGGTGTCCGCGGCGTGGGGACCGGAACTGGTAAGTTCGTCCTCTTCTCTGGCGATCCACTGGTATCACACTATACAAACGACCGACCGCTACAGGTCTGATTTGCTATGTTTTACAACTGTTTGACAATAAATGTTGCTCATTATTTGGCTCCTGTTGAAAACACACATTTACATATTAGTATCGATGAACAGTTTTTGTTCGCACACACACATTGTGATTTTTGCATTGCAATTTGCTCATGTCGGTTGTCAAACCTTGTGTCGCTGCAAAGGAAAAGTTATTAGTCAAGTGTTGCGTGTGGTGTGCGTGCGTGTCTCTCTTGTGCGCTTTTGCTTAAAACTATAACTTCGTCGAGTTGAAACACTGTGAATATTACAAATGTACGATGTATCCACTGAAACTATACACAAGTGATATTTAAATTTAGTCACACTACAAAGTTACAATTTGAAAATAGCAATAACATTACAAAAAGCTACACACAAAACGGACTTCACAAGGTATTCATCGTATTATAATTATATTGTAATTGAGTGTGAGGAGATTCTCCATTTAACATGTCTGTGACCGATTAGATGTTGACGTATGTTTTTGTATTGACTTACATATTATAAAATATGTATACTGTAGATAAGAAAACAAATTAAAATGTTCTTCTATCTACATTATTACTAATTATCTATAATAAAAATGTATTTATATAATTTGACAATAATAAACAAAGATTTTAGATAAAAATATGAGGAAGAAAATGCATATAATATAAAAAAGTGCTTTACAAGATATGTGTCTTTAAAACATAAACTTGGAGGATCTATATCACGTATGTACATATGTGTATTTGTATTGGTGTGCGTGTTCGTGTCCGTGCGCGTACGAACGTGCGTCGTACCTTCATGTTGTCGAAGAGCGCGGCGGTAGAGAGGATGTTGTACCGACGATGAGGGTTCT
This sequence comes from Megathymus violae, assembly GCA_003671415.1. Lineage (NCBI taxonomy): Eukaryota > Metazoa > Arthropoda > Insecta > Lepidoptera > Hesperiidae > Megathymus > Megathymus violae. The sequence goes on from PDGT01000002.1 coordinate 9,414,419, forward strand.
CGGCGACATGCTGCATGGCCCAGTGGGTCTTGCCCGCGCCGGGCATGCCGACCATCAGTATCACCTGTCGTGTACAGTCACACCGTGTCAGCGTTGGCGATAATTACAATTAATGTGACAACCTCTCGGGCTAGATCTCAACTTCGATTGCCAGAAAAACACTTATCTAACAGATGGATCATTGGTGCGGGCCGTCTTGGGTGTAGTGAAGTCTACATATAGAGTGCGTCCGCGCCACTCGCAACACATGCAAATACCAGTGCCTGAGCGTGTCCAATTCATTATTTTTTTTATTTATACACCAAGAAAGAAACTTCCAGATTTTACATGTAAATAGCAGTTAATAAGACCTTCGTATTTTTCTACTAAACAGGTGACACCACACGTTTTGCCTCACAGAACCTGGTCGCTCCCCGCAAATGCAGGGTTTTTAGGTTTCTGCCCGAATATGAAAAAAAGACAACCCGAAAACTGTCGTCAGTCATGCTGTAACATTAAATTGGTATTAAATTAAATGGTGGAATACTCCAAGTTTCACCAGGATTGATCTATCATGAGGCTTCCTACACGGCGTGCGGCCCCCGCAGTGGGGCGCCGGCCTACGTGACGGAATACGGGACTCGAGGGAACCCTCCTTGCCCGGGCGTTATACTCGAGAGGGACATCAACCCCATGGTGTTGTTAACCCGCTGTTTAGCAGGGTGGTCCAGGATTAAGGCGTGATCCGTTACATTGGTTACTGAACAAATTGTATGTTATAGTCAATATGTCAAAACTCTTATAATCCAAATTTCTCAGTGACAATATGGTCATTCTTTACCTTATTGTCAGTGGCTTAGAAAGCATATTGATTAGATTTAGTGACTTTTGATAGGTATGTGAAGTGCACCAACCGCCTCGCATTTAGGAAATTCTTCTCGATTTAAAATGAAAACCAGAAAAACAAACTTGCAAGCAGTTGTACAAAACAGTCACATTCGTGATTTGAAATTGGCCTCCACTAGTACTTTTTATTACCTGGAATACAGCTATAAGTCTTCTGACATTTTGAAAAGATGACGAAATAAATTAATAAACATCTAATGGCAGAAGACTAGGTATTCGATATATGTAATTTTATAACCCATCAGAAAATCTGGAACGGAAAATAAAATTCTCAAAAGTGAGATAAGTCTATCAAAGTCATAAATCTACCTACATTTACCACGTACAGACCAGCAACCAAGCTAAGGTAATAAACCTTAGCTACCTACCTTAGAGGGAATAAAAATTCCCTCTCATTCAAAGATACAATCTATATCACATAGTTACGTCAGGATTCCAAGTTACATATTAAATATAATATATTAAATTAATGGGCAGACGAGATGTGGGAGACGCCAACTGGGGGCCAGTGTCATTTGACTATTATAATAAATAGTAAACAATATTCAATGGATGTAACCCACATTCAATAATTACCTGAACGTAATCTGTTCTCATCACTACTCCTGAAGGTAAAGCCTAGTATTAAACATTGAAGTATTCGCTATAAGGACATATACTAAAATAAAGACGAAGGTGATCACTTACCCACTTAAATGATAAATCCGAAATCTACAACCCTTTTAATGGATTGTATTCACTATCATAAACTTTCAATCGATGTTTCCACAGATCGTGGACAACGTGAAACGGGGCTATGTTGCACTGACCACAACTGCAGACGGACTACACATCAATTGCTTCCAAGTTATTATTTAGCAGTGCAATGTCACCGACCACTCCATATTCTTCTCGCTCGAATTAGTAACGATCTACGTTTGTAACCTACAGCTAAATTCACTAAACGAACCTGTGCTAACACTCCTGTATATAGCAGGGACGTCTGTTTATATCAGTGAACCACATGTGTGAACCACTTTTGTTTCAATCTTAACAAAAAAAAAACTAGCTACAAATGTTCCTAAATACTTTCTGAAGTGTTAAAAAACATTTAAAACTTCACTGCATTTCATGTAACCAGATAATTTTAAAAATTCTAACATGTCAAAGTTTTAGAACATGTAAAGTTATGTTTTGATGGTCGCAGTGATGGCACGGAGGTACACAGAAGATTACCAATATGATGAGTGTACCTCGCAGTCGGCGAGTGTCTCGGGACGCACGGGGCCCGGCTCGAGGTCCGCGTGCGCGATCAGCACGTAGCCGGGCACCAGGCACGCCTCCGACCCGTCCAGCTCCTCCTCCACCAGGTTGCTGCAGATAAAGTGCGAACTTATGAAGGAAGATTATTTATTACAAACTATATGAATATTGTAAAGACATCACTGCTTGTTCACGAGTTTAATATGTAGTCGTAAATAGTACGAAGTGCTGTCTGTAACTGTCTGTGAGTTGGAAAAATTAAACTCCTCGAGAGTCGCTTACCGCCTCTTCTTCCAGGACCGCTTACGGTACGGAATTGTTCGAACGATAGCATAGTTTTACTTTCAAAAAGTCTTTGTAAAAAAAAAACTTCGAATTAATTTCACTGTGATATGTGTTAACCATATATATATCATTCGTATGTCAACATTGTTCAGCGAAGAGTATGAATGTATAAGTGATTTCAATCTAATAATGGCTCGCTACGGGTTATGGGTTTCTCTTTGTAATCGATGTGGACTAGTGAACGAATTCGACTCTCATGAGTTTTCATTTCCATCTATCTATCCATCTTTTTAGTCTTGTAGATTTGGAGAAATTCTTATGTGGAAGATGGAAAGAAAGCTCCGCGAATAATCCTAGAAGTTTTCTTCGAATATGGGGAACGCTACAATACAAATAGTAAGGAAAATAGAATGCATCTTGTATCATTGTACTTTCTTCCGCGATGTCTTAATTTTCAGTATAAACGTGACAGTAACAGTATTATGAAATGAAGTGTCATTTATATTTCTATAATTTGATTTGGTTATTTAGTTGATTTAAAGTTACAGAGTAACTGAATCGTATTTGGCAGTAAATTTTCAAGATGACCATTATCTAAAAATAAAACTTACCGAATAACAAACTGGATCCTCTTGTCCAATGTCACACCTTGTAATACCTGTTCCTCTGTCACTTCAGGAACTAAAATAAAAAAGCGTCAAAATTGGGTTGTGGCTCTAAAAGGATGACATTATGTTATGTTTGTTAAAAAATACTCTGATAGTTTTTTTTTTATGTCAATAGTCGACAAACGAGCAGACGAGCCAACTGATGGTAAGTGGTCACCGTCGCCCATGGACATCAGCAAGACCAATGGTATCACTGATGCGTTGTCGGCCAGGTAATGAGAAAAAGGTTAGAAAGAAAGTACTGGCTCTCAAGCCCCCAGCCGGAACACGAGTCGTTTGGCGGCTGACTCAAGCAGGAGGGTGGTAGCTAGCCAGACAGGCTTCACGGAAAGATAATAATACCAGTAATAATATTAATGACTTAATAATAATACTGATAATATAATCCTTACGTGAACCCCTACCACCAAGCGTTTTCTTAACAAGAGTAATGTTCACAATAATAATACTAGGAAAACTTAACTGATTGTACCAAATTTCAGACAGCAAAACTGGTGGCTCTTCCATAGGTAGATGTGTAAATATTTGTAATAAAATTCTGTTACAATTAACACAAATGCCATATTGTAAATTAAAAACTCATATTAAAAGCATTCTAATGCCGAAAGGTTATGACAAACTTGATGATTATTTTAAGGATAAGGCTGCTTTGGACATGAGTTTAATATATAGCCATACGTGCTTTCTGTAACTGTGAATAGGAAACAATCTCATCGCGAGTTTTTTGCCGCTTCTCCTTCTGGGACCACTTACGATAGGGATTAGTTGAAGCGATGGCGTAGTTTAACTTTTTAAAAGTGTTTCCAAAAGTGGCTTGTTAATTGATAATGAGTAAAAATTTATAATGAATTTCCATTAGAATTAACTGTAATGGAATGCTGTAAATTTTAAAACTCATGACAAATAAAATTTTTATGAAAAAGTTTATTACAAAGTAGATGATTACTTCATTCTATAATCTTTTATATATCTAGTGGGTACCTGTGTTGCTCTCAGGCTCCTGCTTGACATTAGGTTCAGAGGCACCTGAATCTTGATCCTTTGCCTCTTGGTTCTCAGAAGCCTGGTCAGTCTCCATAGCTTCTGATTCCTTCGGTGGTTCCTCTGATGGCGCCTCAGCGGATTTTTCTCCATTTTCCTGAAAAACACTGAACACTGTACTCAAAATTTTTAGCACTTCGTCAAAAGTATATCCTATGACGCAATCCTGAGTTGTAATATTAATTTCAATCCATTAGTATATCATTGCCAAGCTTCTAGGGGCCTCAGACCGTAACATTATGCTGCCACAACACTGTAAATACACACTGGCGGAGGGGCTACTAGATAACATAAAAGTCGAAAAAGTTTACACCAGTCAAAGCAGTGTTCTCAGCGGAGCACGGAATCGCTCAAGAACTTTTGCTACTAGCAGGCTCAATATAACTCTCGACTGCGCTCAATGTTGCTTAACTCGGTCGATCACTTTGAATGTTATTAGCTAATTACTTGTTTCTTGAATGACAAACCAGTCCACTCTCACCTTAACCTCCTCATTATCAGCACTGTCCTCCCCCTGACAGTCACTATCGTCGGCTCCCTTCTCGCCTTCCCCCGCTCCCTCATTCTTCTCATCTTTGTCTTCACATTCTGTATTGTTCTTCTCGGCGTCATCCTTCTCCTGTTCCTCTCTTTTACGCCGCTCCTGAGAGCATGTAAGTTTTTAGAAAGAATTTAATTATAATTGTCGCTAAACTTTAAGGCTTAAGATTTACCACCAGACTAGTCGATCCCTAGTCATCTAGCATTGTAACGAAACAATGTCTTCTTAGATAAACAGAAAGTTCGTTAACTTTATTATTATCCTGCCGTTTAAATTATAAAAAACGGGAGTATGTACTAGATACGTACATGCGCAATACGTACAAGCAAGTAATAACTTACTTAATTTATTATAAATTCTACTCTACTCCACTCCACTGTACTCAAATATCTTCTCAAAGCAATAGTACAAAATATTAATGACTTTATCTAAGGCATCTGGGTACTACCCCAACTTAAGCTTCACAATAACGCAACAGAAATTCACCTCTCTCTTTTTCTTCTTTTTCTCTTCCCGCTCGCGACGCACTTTCTGCCGACGCTCTTCCTTCTTCCTAGCTATCTCCTCCTTCCTGGCCAATAAGATCTCATCGCGCTGTCTTTTCTCCTCTAGAACCTGCTCGATGGGCACCTCTATCCTCTGACGAACTATCTTAGTTTTTGTCAGCATGTTGTATCTATTTAAAAATAAAATGTGAAATACGTTGTTAATCCTTACCATAAACAACAGAATAGTAAGATGGACGAGTTGTTGCGTACATTTAATAATTCAGCCTTTCGTCGCTGCGCAATAAAATCTGTTTAAATAATTCTTTCTATATTATGTGTTTTGACTGTTTGATTATTACACTCGTTTCCAGTTGGCATATCACAAAAAGGTTTTTATTGACATAATCATAATAAAACGGAAGTTATTTCCTAAGTGCAAAAAATAAAATGCACATATAGAATTTGGCAAGCGCAGTGACGCTTTTAGGATTTTAGTAATAGTATTAAAATAGATAAATTTTACACTAACTAGAAATGTCGAGCTATAATGTGGCTTAGACTAAAATAATGTCTATCCACCTTAAAATAAAGTACTACTGAAGAACTACAATTACAATTTACATAAAGCCTATCTTACCTTGCACAATTCTGTACTGTGTTTATTAAGAACAAAATATGTTATTTCAGTTGCGATCTTCTATGCCATAAGGCATATAAGGGTAAATATAAAATATTACTATTCCTGCTTCTTTTACTTGTTTTCTATATAGATAACAAGCTTAGATCTTAACAGGGTGCAATACATAAGGCATAAAATACAGTACCGTACATTATAGGGCTTGGTCCCCTGTCATAATGAACAACACATCACAATGACAATCACCAACAATCAATGATTGAATTTTTCAAAACCATTTCATTGATATTTCAAACTACAAGTATACACAAGTTTTACATGTATACACAGGGTGAATGGAAATGTGTTGGCAATCCGTTAGTGAGATGTAGGGGAGATCATTAGCAATCTAATTACCTCTCAAGACCCCTATCAAAGTATCAATCACATGTGGTATTAAAATGTAATGACACATTTAAAAATTGTTTAAGAAAATATTCGCTGTGTAATTGTTGATTGCCATGTATATTATTGAATCGTATTTTATGCATTGTTTTTTTTTTCAATTTCCAATTTTTAATAGTGCACATCCTTGATAAAATCTTAAAATATTTAATTATTGCAAATTATATAGGGGGTCATAAATGGTAATTTGGTTGCAAATGACATCCCCTACATCCCCCTAACAGATTGCCAACATATGCTCTGCACTCTATATCCATATGACAAATATTTATTTTTGAGGATATTCGAAAGTACCATTGGTGAACATATATATACGATAGATAACTCCGCAATAGCATGATTGACACATTAGATATACTCACTTTTCATAGCCCATATTGACTTTATAGCACATATTCTTGGTCAGGATGTGCGGGAAGAGGGGCTTGCCATCTAATATGGACTTGTCGAACTCATATGCAGTGCCCAGTTCCACTCCGTTCAGGGTGTAGAATATTTTGCATGGAGTTGACTCCAAATCCTGTATAAATACATTAATTATTACGAAATGATGACAATATGAATGAAGTCTGATGGTTATGTTATTTATAAATGATCAACAAAAGTAACATGAATGAGCATGGTCAGTGCTTAAGTGTGGAACTTCACAGGCTATAACTCATTAAAAAGTTTGATTCCTTCAAAAAGGTCACAATCTGCAGACTTAAACCGTAAACCTTGCCAGAATCATTCAAATGACCTACAACTTGATGTCTATCCATGTTTCATTATTAATTCATTTTAAGAAAATAGTATAATATACCATGCAGTAAAGTGCTAACAAAGGGTTGCAAGTATATCAAAAGGTTCAGCGTTCCTTTATGGGGCTTGGAGTTCGTTTTTACAATAAGATTCCTAAGTCGTTACGTGACTTGCCCATTGGAACTTTTAAACGTCGCGTTAAAACACAACTTATAGGCAAAGGATATTATAGTATACATGAGTACATGAATGACAAGGATGCCTGGACAAAATTAGTGTCGAAACCAGTTCCGCGACGGTTTAAACTTTTGTAATTACCATATGTTGTTTAAAAGCTGTGCTGAGGAGTTTCTTTTGCCGTTTCTTCTCCTCATTGTTAAAGCACCTTTTCGAAACGGTGGTAGAAGCAAAAAATTACGTTCATAAGTGTATTTACTGAATACCTATATGATTAAATGATTTTGAATTTGAATATGATAATAAATATGTAATTTTGGTTGCGATCTTGCAAATCATGGAATATGAAAGAGTAAATCCAAAAAGTAATTTATATACCTGCTCAGTATACCTGTCACCTACATACAGTGCAAGTATTGTTTGTTACTTTACAGGAAATATATTGCAATAAGGAGAAATTATAAATTAATTTGTATATCAAGATGAAACAGTGGGGTATCAGAAATAATAGTCTTTAACGTAACACAAATCACTCATGAGGCAAAAGGACAGAAATATATGTTTTATACAATAATTCACCAATGATATTTATTCAGGCCATTTCATCAGAAAGGAAACTAAAGCAAACTATGTAATGTCTGAATATAAACACTACGAATATTTTTACACTTACCAGGTAAATACCGACGACGTCTTTCTCAGCATACGGTTTGCCGTACTCTTTGAACTCTGAGTTGTTGACGGCGCGACCTGAACTTTCGTAGCCCCAGCTCATTTCACTGTCGCCTGTTCAATACACAAGTAACTCTATTTAGCAGGGAACGACAGTGATGGTCTACAGTGATAGGAGAAAAGAAACAGGATAATAGCATGATGCTGTTTTATTTTATTAAATTTGGCTGATAGAAGACAGTTACGATTCGTTGATTTTAAACCAGTAAACTATGGGCGGGTGGTCTGTTATGGTGGTTTTTCGGCATTGAGGGCTGAAGTAAATAAGTAACAGATAACAAAAAATATAAACAATTATTTTTTACAAGCGCTCTATTAACAAACAAGACCAAAATAACTATTTACTAAATTGACTGGTTTACGGAGCATAAATAGTTCAGGAAACATACCAAGATGCAATGAGGAGTCCACCGTGGACCATCCCACTCTGAGCCCATTGGTAACTGGGTCTTTGTCATTGGACTCTGTGGTGGTCAGCACCGCACCCAGTCGCACCTGTGAACAAAAAATAAATAGACATTCTACAACACCACTGCCCTGTCACGTCTAGCTAGGATCCAGTAAGTAACACTGCAGTCACATTAAAATTTTAATTAATATGGGATCCACTAATACACTTAGTCATTTTCTTCATCTTATTACTGTTTTCAACAGGTGCTTTATTAAGCGTTTTAAAAAACGACAGAAATACTAGTACAATGAAAGTCTTCTATCGAAAACTATATTGATTACAATAATTTTTCAAACAAATCTTTACTACTATTATAAAAAGTGTGCGAATTTTGTGAATTTGTGTATATGCTGAAAGTAATCTCCGGTACTACGGCACCTACCTGAATAATTATTTTAGCATTTTAAAGATACATTATACCCGATGGACATAGCATATCCTGTAAACATAATACATTTTTCAACCCGTACGAAGTCGGGGTGGGCCACTAATAAAGTGTACAAGAAGTAGGTTATGCTATCATACCAAAACCGATAAACTATTTATATAATGCTGAAATAACAAATAATTTATTTATATTTAAATATATTTTAGAAAACAATGAGGTTGGTGAGTCAATATATAACACTCGCCTCGTAACACACTCGTCCGGCGGTGACGCCGTGCGTCGCGCGCGCGCCCGCCCACGCGTACGCGAACGCGCCCTCGCTGAGCGGCACCACCGAATTTAGTTCGGGCGCCTCAAGGTACTGGTTCAAGTCGCTGTCGTCTGCATCATAACAAAATTATATTAATATATATAATATATGTTTAATTTGTATTTGTGGAGCAGTATTGAGTTTGTATTTCTAATTATATTTTGACATGCGATTCTTGTCATATTAAAAGATGTAGTTTTCTTCACGTGTTTTTATTTGAAGCTTTATTTCTTACGCTGAAAACATCATTACATGGCGCGAAGTTAACCACTACATTGCCGGCAATCATGAATAAGATTTAGTATATTTTTTGTTATTTGAAACCACATAACTCATCAGGAGCTTCACCAATGTTAAAATTAATGCGTAGGTACTATTCCTAATGCTATATATATAGAGATACACCTTGAAAGTATTAAAAGTTGAAAAAATAGATACTCACACCAAGACAAAGTGATCCTGTTTTCATTGATTTCTGGCTCAAACAGCTTCTGGTCACCTGCATCCTTCTTGGGTTCAAGCTGGGTTATGTCCTAGTGCCAAAATAAATGAATCAAAATGAAATTCTAAAGACTTGCATTAATAGAATATTTGTGATTTATGTAAATTGAATGCATTGAAACTGTTAAGTAATTTAATTAGTTTATCCTCTTATCTATTGTCGATTTAAATTCTTATTTTATTTTTACTGTGATAAGTATTTGTATCAGGGAAATTAATAATTGGAATATACAAATAATATACGAGGTTGCTATTTACACAATGAAGTTTATATTATTCCTCTATTTTATATCAAGCCTTAAAGGTTGCAAGGCAATAGATACAAATAAATATAACATAACATACTGTAATAACGGCCAAGGGAGGAAATGGCCATATAATGAGTAAATGCACATCTATAACACTACAGTCAACACTGGCGTGGTATAAGTGGTCAAGAAGCTTATTATTTTATTTTAATTCTTTACACTAAATTGCCAGATTAATATTGTCCAAGTTAAAGAAACACGTTATTTCAACTTCCTTCAAATGCTTTAAATAATCATCACCGTCTGCCTTACCTTATCCCATTATCTGGAATCGGCGCAGTATGTCTATCCTTCTATTCATCGCGCTTTCCTGTCATACTTATGTCCACTCCCTCATTCATATCACTCTAATAGAATCTATCCACCGTTTCTTGGGTCTTCCTCTCGCTTTGTATCCATCCACATTCATATTTATCGCTTTTTTTGATCACATGGTTTTCATCCCTTCTCATCCAAATCATACCAACCTTCTACTTCTGTCTATTATAGGCGCTACTTTTAGACTACCCCTTATATACACATTCCTGACCTTATAAATCTCGGCAGCGTGGAGACGTTTATCCTCACGCACTTTCGCCGCCCAACATTTCGTTATAATCGATTTGTAAATCTTGCCTTTGACTTGAAGCGGCATTCTCGGGTCGCAAGTTGTGCTCGTTATTTGTCTCCACTTCTGCCGTCAATGCTTGAAGTTAATAAAAAAAAAAATTGCATCACCGCATACCTCAAGGGGTGGCGCTAACACCTCATTTGTGATCTCAATGCTCTTATAGTAGTTGCTCCATCTCTGCTTCTTTTCTTGTTTACGCTTCAAGCGCTGAAGTTTCACCGGATCCTACAAATAATAAAACCTAAATTATGTCATAGTTAAAACTTATTAAAAACGGAATCTGTTAACACAATCAGTAATATTTTATATGGCAATTTACACATGACTGTGTGAATACATCAATTTAATATTTTTGTATTATCTTGAGAAATAGTAAATGTGTGGAGATATGAACAACATTCCTTCTCACTTGGGGACAGGATTGTGGAATAAGCCGCCTATGGATTCCAGAGTAACATTCCAAGTATCAAACCTTGCTCATTTCCTCAAAACGCTTGGCATCCTCTTCTGCCTGCTTTTTTTCTCTCTCCAGCCGCTCCTGCTCGCGAATCTTCAATCTCTCGTTCAACTCTTCCCATTCTTCCTCCTCAGTGAGATACCTCTGCAACAATAGCGATATTATTTATTCATGTAATATTGTGTAAGAGTTATTATTAGTATTTAGAGTATAATGATTTAATGATTTTGTAATGTAACATTCCTAGATTTAAGATGAATAGCAAATGTATCACCTAAATTTAAAGAGTATTAAACCATACTTCAAGCTGAGAAGTCTTTATATTTCTCTCCCCAAATCGAACCTTTACAGTAAAAATCAACATAAGAATGTAATATAACATAACAATGTATTATACAAAATTGACAGTTTATCCCATTAAATAATAGATGTAGATACAGATGGAATCTGGCATCATAAAATATTTTGTATGGCCTTAATACACAGTTAAAAAAAAAGTTAAAAGTTACTCAAAGTTACCTTCAAGAAGGTTGTATGTTGTTATATAACTAGTATAGAAACACTGCAGATGTAGCCATAACTTAGACTTACACATGGATAATGGAATCTCAATCAAATTAAATACTTACCGGTGGTCTCTCCCTCTTGCTATTGTTCTCTTCCTCATTTCCATTCTTTTCTGCAGCACTCTTTTCACTCTCGATAGCCTTTTCTTGATTTGCTTGATTGTCTACTTCCATAGGCTCTATGGAAAAAATATTTTTAAATATCAATAAATACACTTCATAATGATAATTATATTAAAAACAAACAAACCACCCTCACTTCTCTTAAAAAAAATTGTTGCGTTAATAATCGTTTTTCTCATATAACTTTCATGTACAGAAAGCAATCAGTTATAATTTTATTAGATTAAAGTTATATATTATGAACATCAAAGTTAACCACAAACTATTAAAATACATTTAGTACTGTTTTTGTGGTCTTAATTTGAACATTCCAATGGGTACTGAGACTAAATAGAAATATGATGTGTAAATGAAAGCAACTTGCTTGGTCATACAATTAGAAAAACTGGTAATGTTGTTGTTTTTTATTTTTGATATAAAAGTTTATATTGATCAACAGATTTTATTTATTTCAAAAATATATACAAAATACCGTTAAAACAAAAACTGTAACTAAGACAGAAGAGTACAAGTGGACTAGTTATTTCATGCCCATTTTGTTTATATCCAATAATTAATAAATAAATAATATTTGTTCATTTTGTGATTTTTATATGTATTGGTCAGTTATATTAAGTAAAATTAAATACATTTAGCAGGAACTACAACAGATCCTGAAAATTCTCACTTATAAAGTCTATGTGTGGGTGTATGTAAATTGAAAGTGTTTTTTTTTTTCATGTTATAGTCGACAGACGAGCCACCTGATGGTAAGTGGTCACCGTCGCCCATGGACATCAGCAAAACCAATGGTATCACTGATGCGTTGTCGTCCAGGAAATTAGAAGAAGGTAAGAAAGAAAGAACTGGCTCTCAAGCCCCCAGCCGGAACACGAGTCTTTCGGCGGCTGACTCAAGCAGGAGGGTGGTAGCTAGCCAGGCAGGCTTCACGGAAAGATAATAATACCAGTAATAAACATAATAATACTGATAATATAATTTTTACGCCAAGCCCTACCACCAAGCAGGCTGACTTCTTTCGCCTCTTACGACACCCTGTTTTGTCGGCATGGGGTTGGGGGGAGTATTCTAGGCCGCCCCAATACGGCCAAAACTACGTACACGATTTTTACCGGAGCCAGTGCAATATCCGGCTAGTTCTTATAAATATTGTAACTAAGCATATACCTATCAGTATCATATCTCAATAAAATCTGAATTTCCTTAATTCTTTAAGTATATATGTCATAAAATATTTTAATATTTTATGGAATGATTAAACACAAAGAATTTGATACAATTTATATTCTAATACTCTTACCTTGACTTGATGAATCTTCTTCCTCCTTGATCTCAGGTGACCTAAAAATATTATAGACTTTAGAAAGAAAGTAATATATCAAAAAATAATGTTTGGGTTTCCTCAGTTACTATATCCCTCTGTATTGTTAAATTTATGATATATCAAATTAATTTGTCACTTTTGTTATCTTCTAACAATTTGAAACCATGTTACTTTTTTCAGAGGCCCAATGCTACATAACTGTTCATTTAAAGTTCTTTGGTTATATTTAGGAAGAAACACTATTTTTTAAACTTATATTAAAAAAATGAAACTATTCTTACATATTAATGTTGTAGTCCACAGGCGAATAAGCAGAGTTTTAAATAGAAAAATATTGTATTGAATGTTTTAAAGTAATTAATTTAAAGCAATTTTCTGTACACACACAACTGCTAACTCAAACTGCGGTCAACAACTGCATGAGCTAATTGAAATAATTAATATTTACCTCTTAAACTATTCATACAATAAAGGAAATTAATGATATTTACATTGTTTTGTGCCACTATGTCAAAATTATAGTTTTGTCTTGATTAGGTCACTTACAGACTGATAGTTAGCAACAGGAATGTCGGAAAATTTTCGAGGGAATTTCCAATATCTAAATTAGTACACAATTGTGAAAACTACGATATTGTAATAGAACAGCAATCAAATTCTAAAAACCAAAGCAAACCAATGTCAGTTTACAAAATACCTCTTAAATATAATCCCATAAAACACTATTGTTTTTCTTTTTACACAAAATAAGTTAATTAAAATAATTGACAACATTTGCAGTGGCTGATGTAGTGATGAAGTTTAAGAAGTTAAGTATATTAACTTATAAAAGCCACTCTCCTCTTGAAAGTGTATAATGTTTGTTACTATTCTATTATACCATCAATTAGTAACTCCCCTTTGTACTTACATGTCGTTGTCTATATTATAAATTTCTTTTTCATCAGATTTTGTAAGGGTAGTTTCTTCTTGCGAAATAGATTCAATTTTCTCAGGTGTTGTCAATGGATGGTCATTCTCCTCAGGTGATGAACGTTCAGGCTCAGGTGGTGAACTTTCAGGCTGAGGTGGTGAATTTTCAGGCTGAGGTGGTGAAGTTTCAGGTTCAGGTGGTGAACTTTCAGCCTCCAGTGCTGAAATTTCAGGCTCTGGGTGCAAAGACTCAGACTCCTCTTTTAAATCTTCCTCAATTGGTTCAGGGATGTCATCACGGATAGACTAAGGACAATATAATGTATCTATAGTTGAATCATCAACTACAACTAAAGCACGTTTTTTATTTAATGGATTGAACTATTAATGATATGTAGTATGTATACAAATTAACCATACATGCTTCTGAACAAGAGTAATCTTTCGTTGTATTAAATATCAAAGAAATTGTTTATATCAGTCACCCATTTCTGGGAGTATATTACTCCCAAATTCGGTAGACACAAAATACTATTTCTTATAGAGGACATAACTCGAAGGATTTTGAAGCTTTTTTTAATTCACTGTGCGTTGTTTTAGGTATTCCTATTTATAATATTCCTATTATATATTTAGGATATGTATTGAAAGCATATTGATTTATCTTTCCTGCATTTTATAATGGAATCAATCATTGAAAAATGCAACCCATCATGACTCTAATGGCAAGCACTTCTTTCGGTTAAGTGGTAATATACTGCACCATTTAATTCTGGTCTTGGAAGATAAAGGGCGTAGTTAAGATTTACCTTACCTTAGCAGGAGTAGAAGCTAAATAAGAAGATCGTCGCCTGGTGGTCCTAGCAGCTGGTTTCCGTGGGGTGCCAGTCTCATCAAAGTCTTCAGTTGAAGTTTCCAAAACAGACGTGTCTGGAAATGCTGAATGACAATATTGCTACAATTAATAGAGTTTAGATACTTTTACAATGAATGTTTAGGATTAGGTGTAGTAAAATTGTTGTTTAATTGGATGAACTATAGGACAAGAGACAACCATAACCTGCATATAAATCATTCACAGTTTATAATAATTTTTAGTTTAAAAACACAGGTGGTACTTACAGATACTTTTCTATCTTTCAATAGTATTTAATTATAACATATTATCAGTAACCAACACCAATGTTGATACATTCACAAAATCACACAAGTCACAAATAATTAACACACAAATAGTAAGAAACTTCTCAATTGCACTGCAAATTCTTTGTTTGATATTTCAAAATATTTCAGTTTTATCAGTTGCAAGCTATAAAACTACTAGCAGTGACAGAATCAACATGTACCTTTACAAGAATTATCCTCGTTAAGCCAGTACAAATAAACAAGAGCCTTATAGCGAGTTGATATGACTTGATTTCGAAAATTTTGAAACAAAGCTATTTCACAGTATTAACTACTTTGTTATCAGCATTTTCAACCACAATTTGATTTTGATAGCAAAATTTTTAACATGTGCAACAAAAATATTTGTGATTTGACAAACTTCAACAGAAGAGTGATTTTATTAGTATTACTGTAATTTTAAATGTATTTGCATGGTTTATTCACCTATATAGATATTTACAATTTTATTCATATTAAAAAAAAAACAAACAAATCATATTAAAGAAAACTATTTTTTTAATAGCCGACAAACGAGCTACCTAATGGTGAGTGGTCACCATCGCCGATGAACATCAGCAAGATCAAAGCTATCACTGGTACATTGTCGACCAAGAAATGAGAAAAATGTAAGAAAGAAAGTACTGGCTCTGAAGCCCCCAGCTGGAAAACGAGGAGTTGTTTGGTGGCTGACTCAAGCGGTAGTGTGGTAGCTAGCCAGGCAGTCTTCACAGAAAGTGAATAATACTAATAATAATATTAATGACTTAATAATAACACTGATAATTTTAATCCTTATGCGAAACCCTACCACCAAGCAGGCTGACTCTTACAACACCTTGTTCTGCTAGCATGGGATTGGGGGGAGTATTCTAGGCTGCTCCAATACAGCTTTTTTAATTTAAGCACATGATATGAATACAATATGACTGAATTGTTTATCAACCAATTTCTACTAGATCACATGTTTACTGCATCACTGATCATTAAAATATGTTCCTTAAATTAATTACTTGAATTTACAATTGTATGTAACACAATATAGATCTCTTTACAAAACTGGAGTAGTACATATTGCAAATTTTCATGTGGATGGCAAAATTCAATAAACCTACACAGTTATCAATAATGCATTTTTCATTCACACTATTTCGTGGTTGCTCAAGCATCCTACAAATTACTCATCCAACTCAATCCTAAGAGATACGAATCCCCAAAATATCTAACATTGTTTATTTCATATATATTTATATAATCTTGAAATTTTACAATATTTCATTTCACTGACCGTTAAAAGTACCATCTCATTTAACCACCGAGTACCCTAAAATACATAACCTATAGATGAGTATTTTCATAAATTGAGGCCAACAGAAAGTACAATATGATGATGATGATAACAATAATTAAACAATTTTTTTCTTCCTCTATAACAACAATGACTGAAATACTTTAATTTTCAGAAAATTCATGTAGTCATGTGGAGATTTAGGATCAAGCTAAAGGAACAGGAAAGGGTAAGATTAATGTTATCCCCAGAATGCAGTAGTTAGCAAATAATGTATAGAATGGCAAAGTTTAAGTGTTATAAACTAGTGTTTAGATTGCCCTTTAGCAGGGAAAATCTTTGATTAGATGATTTTTTTATTAGATGCCTAATTCTGTTTTTTTTTTCTCATGAGAATCTCTTAAAGTAACCAAGATGATCATTAGGAAACAAATTTATGATTGCATTTTGAAATAAGCTAATCTATGTTTTTGAACCTACTCAAAACTGTGTTAATGTAAACTAATTTACTATTTGGAATAACAATAATTTTCACACAATATTTTCTCAGCATACTTTTAATAGAGCAACAATATTTTGTTTATCATTAGTATGATAATGTTGGTAAATATAATATTTTTTCAATTATAGTATTAACATTTCAACTGTTGTAGGTTACTTTGATATATTCCAAGTAACAGGCAGGCGTAGGCGGATTAAAAAAATTAATTACATATGAATTTATTTATTTGTAGTTAAGTAAATATTGTTCATTATTTGAAAAGTACCTATTAGCTGATAATGTTCATATAAAACTATATCAATAAACAAGAAGAAAAACCTAGAAAACTGATTAGGCATTAAGTAATTTCTATGGGTTTCGACAGCATTGTCACTACAGTCAACCGATAAATAAAATAAAACATGGCTTCAACTAGACCATAAACGAACTTACACGTGCATAATCAACTTCATCCTAATCGACTTGACGTGTTTAAAACTTAAACTTAACATTTCAATTGAAAATAAAATTTGCAAACTATTACATTTTTTACCTTTGCCAGTTTTAGCTTCTAATGCTTTTTTCAATCTTTCGACTAAAGCCGGCTTGTTACCCTTCGTATCAAGACCGAGGGCGCCAAGCTCGGATCGCAAGTCCACCACCTTCATTTTGGCGGGATCCATATTTAAGTTTTAACAATTCAATGCACAAAACTTAAATTCAATCGACGGTTAAACAGAAACACCATTTACGTAGAAACAACCATTACTTGCTTATTTTTGCGACTAAGAATAACGAGAGCGCCAAGCCAAATCAATATGGCGGCGATGCGAATGCGAAATACTGTCTGAACCGGAAACTTATTTTTTTCTGCCAGTGTTATGATGAGAATATAAGAACGTGTTGAATGGTGTCGTGACGCACCGGCAGCCTCTATCGGTTTCATATATTTACTACACAGTAGTATACATTATTTTAGTGTGTCGCGTCACATAATATGTTGCGACAGTGAAGCTCTGACAGTTCAGAAAGCAAAAATTTTTAACATATAAGATTTTTTCTAAACTTATTTAATAATATGCTTGTTAAGGTATTTAAGAAAAAAAATTACCCAACTGTTAAATAACTTCGTTTCAAAAATTAGGGGTTTTTTAAATTTTAATATTCCTTTTTAAGTTTAGTTTTATTTCATGAGGCTCAGTTAAACAGTTTTAGAAAATTTCTGCACGCGACGTAAACCTAAAATAGTTGTTATTTAGATTATCAATACGAACATAGTAGATGGCACCTTAAAATATAATATACTATAAGTAGGACCCCCGTTCAAATGATAAAACACTGTACCGAATAAAACCTATAAAAGGAGGGTAGGTAGACTTGCTCATTCGCTTTCTTGATCGGATTCGCTATTGCCCGGTGAGGACGATTCGAATAAGTCGGTATACGGGAGCCATTTTTGATATTTCATCATTGTGAAACTGATCAGTGTATTTAATATTCTGATTTTGGTGAACTAAATCTAGGATAGGTTATTTAGTCGGTTTTTTTAAATAAATTACGATTTATTTCTCTAAAAATACTTTATATAAAATATGATTTACGCCGCATCGGGACGGCTTAGAATACTCTTTTCCGTCGTAAGAGGCGACAGAATTCAGCCTGCTTGATGGTAAGGCTGCGAGGAAAGTTAATATTATCAGTATTACTAGTTTCCGTTATACCTGCTTGGCTAGCTACCAACCACCTGCTTGAATCAGCCGCCAAACGACTCGTCGTGTTCCGCTTGGGGGCTTGATAGCCAGTATTTTCTTTATTACCTTCTTCTCATTTCCTGACCGATAACGCATCAGTGATACCTTTGGTCTTGTTGATGTCTATGGGCGACGGTGACCACTTACCATCAGGTGGCTCGTCTGCTCGTTTGTCGGCTACTTTCATTATGCTTACTTTCATAGAAGTTGATCTTAAAATTATATATATTGAGATTAATAACATGCAGTAAATACTCCATTTTATGAATAAAACTTATTTTTTATAATTATGTGTAAAATAAAAAGATATTGTGTATGTGAAAATGATATCGTTTCGTATAGGTCTTGCAGTAAATCTATCGATAAGTGGATAATTTTTAAATAGGTGTAAATAAATATTTTTTGTTTTATCTAGATATGTTCATATTTTGCCTTTTTAGTTTTCATTACAGCTTGTAAACACATCGGACAGAATGTATATTACACTGATATGAAGGTGCGTTCTTGGCTTTGAAATAGTATTAACTCCTTAGATTGATAAAATTTGGCGAATTTTAGCGTCTGTTATCATTATGATATGATAATAGCTGGCGAATGTGGTATCATATTTATTGACAAATTTTAGTACTTTTAAGTTTCCTGTAAATGCAGTTAAAAAGAAAAATGGATTCAATGGTTAATCAGATAGGCAGGGTTCTTCATAAAGCTTACTGTACATTTTAAGGATAACTATTTCGTTTAACGAAATCACTGACATCTTGTTACTGAACAATCTTTATCTACAAAATTTGTTGGTTAGTTCATTTCTGAGGGCAATAAGTTAAATCGATTTACATCAAAGAATTAATTAAAACGAATAAGTATTTTTCTTATTATTTTCTTTAGTACCTTTTAATGACGTTTTGTATTATTTCAATCGGTTTACAAACGAAAAAGATATGTTAATATAAAGAATCCTGTCCAATAAGGTTAAGTGTCGACGAAGCGAAGAAAAACGAAGTTACTAGAATTACCATGGTGTTTATTATTGTAACATGTAATAAATAATCAAGAGAACGAATTAAATATAGCAAAAAACCTGTGATGGAATAGTCGACATTCATGTCGACAGTGCATGGTTGTGAATTTGTTATCGCTAAAAGTCACTCACACAGTTGTAATTTTCACAACATGCACATTTAGGTTTTGGTGACGCGATGAGTGTTCGTCTATAACGTTAGTATATATTTGCGTTAGCAAGCTTCCACATGACGTGTCAAACACAAGTTAAATGTGTCATTCTGTTACTGTTTATCCAATCATTGAATTTTTAAGGTTATAGTTATCAATTGATTTGTTTACGTTTATAAAAATAATTGTATCTCATAATATCTAATATATATCAAAAAAATTATATCAAAAAAATTGTAACTCATAATTATTATTAATCTAGATCAAAGACTTCATGTAATGCAATTCATTGAAAGACTAAAAATGATTGTTAACTGAGTTGTACCACGTGGTCATAACCAACATTTCTGTATAAATACGACTGTTCGACGCAAATAGCGCAACGAGGTTAATGCGAAGAGCTCCGCGGTATGTTTCCACTATAAAATCAAACGTGGACTCTATTATCCCCATATCGGTTTGTTAGGCACCCCTGTGCCCTGGAAACACACAGCCAACTTGGGTGTGACTTTAGACTCCAGGCTCATCCTCAGGCCCCACGTCCGAAAGGTGACAAGTTCCGTCCGCTATTACATAAAATGTCCCTCAGAAGCAAGCGAACGCTCTACAAGGTTTGCATACGATCGGTTATGTAATATGCCGGCCCTGTCTGCGCATACGCGAATCCCAGTGTCCACCCAATCCAAATAGTCCAAAACCTCTTCTGTAGAATGGCAACCAACATCCACTGGTGCGTTAGGAACGCCGAACTACACAGGGATTTGGATCTCCCCACAATCCAACAAGTCTTCAAAGGCTATTCTACATCCCTTTTTCAAGTCGTCGGATGAACACTCCAATCCATTATTAAATAGAGAAGCAGCGGATTACACCGCTCTTTTAACAGATCATCAAGTTCGGAGGCCGAGGAATGCCCTCTCAGATCTTCCCGACCAGCTCTCGTCTGACTTGGACTGCCGACTGGCAGCCCATAGTCAAAAGATATAACCTCAACAGTTAGTGGCATCCTTAAGATGACACATAATCTCTCCATCTGACAACACCTTCAGTGTTAATTCCTAAGCAGACACTCGCAGGAGCGCCGCTAGCACCCTTCTGTCCTTAAAGAAGGGTCACATCCGATGAAGGCTTAGAGGCCGCACGACCAAAGTCACTTCAGGTGTTTAGTGGGTAAGAGTCTCACATAACCAGCGTAGCCGGCTGCACTGGTATGCATGTAGCATTCACCATCTTCCTCCCGTAAGAGGGAAAAAAACACGGCGGGTCACTTGGGCGCGGATCGTCGAACAGTACGGAGCTCTCAAGAAAATACAAGAATAATTTGAGGAATTGAATTTTTTTTATTTCGCAGTACCTATCATGGACCCTATTGAAGTTAGTGACGTCAGCTATTCTGACGTCACACTTTTTAAAAACAATGGAACGGTCACCAAGCCGTTATCCACATATTTACACGACTGTTAGAGTGAGACAAGGATATTCCCGCCGAGATTTAATATCTCGTTGTTCATGGATATATGGACATGCTGTAATGTCATATTTTTGGATTATAAGTAATAAATGACCTTCAGAACTCATTAATTCCCATGACCTAGATCTAGGGGACTTTTTAATAGTTTGATTACCATAAATACATGATCCTTCAGTGAATCCCATTTGAGAAACTGTAGATGTGATCATATGACATATTTATAGTATTGGATATAAGATGTAGATGTTAAGTTGAAATAACTTTTTCTTTCATTGATTTCCATATATATCCAATTCCTCCTTTGAATGAAGGTAGAGAATTGAATAATTCTAATATCCAGGTTAGAAATAATGCTTCTACAACATATTCAAAAATATTAACTGACAGATAACCTTCAATTGATAAACTCAAATTATATGCAATTAGAAGTGATTTTATATCAATTTCATTTACAAAATCATCAACATTTAAAGTTTTATCTGTTGAATGTCCTCGAATTTTATCTAACATTAAAGATTAAAATCTTTTAAGGGATGTCATTTTTATATAAATATTTTGTTTGGTTTTTATAATACAAATGTAATTAACTAAAATTTTAGATAAAATAATGTAATTAATATAAAATCAATCATCAAATAAGGTCATAAGGTAAAAGATTAAAAATAATATAACTACTATGATTATCCCCTATCTATTAATTATTAATCTTAAAATTCTAAATTATTTAAATTTGTTATTAAAAATAAAAGTCAAATTTATTGTAAACTAAAATTATTGAGAAATATTTATAATTTTAGGAACCCATTGACCAATCAAAGAAGGGACACTCTTTAACAGTCTTTTAAGAAGTTCCTTTTTCTTTGAAAACTCAGCTGTAGAATATTCCAATAATATTGATTGATTTTTCTCCAGATAGTGAGCTACCATATCAATGTCTTTGTTTAGAATAGCCTCCAGAGGTTTAGGTTTGTTAATGACATTGATTAATGATGCTATCATTGATCCTTCTTTACTTAAACTGACAAATCCAATTTCTTCTCCAATGTAATTTAACACACCATGTCTAGAATGATATGAAAATCCAGGTTCCAAAGGTAAAGAGGCTCCAATATAACAATCTGGTGAACTTTGGGAATCTATTGATGGTGAAGGATCAATTTTATGAGAAGTTTTAGGAAGATTTGATAAATACAAATTTCTTTTAGGTATCAATTTCTCCTAAATAAGAGGATATGCTACTAGCAAGTGTTCCAAGCTTTTCCTATGTGCTCTAATGACTCTTGAAAGTATGTCTGGATTGCTATTGTCTGTAAATCCACCGATGTTGTTATATCTGTAATAGCAATTTTTGCATTTTTGAATAATGCAGCTGTATAAGCTATGATTGTTATTTTAATAATATGCAATATTACTTGTCCTTTAGTTGCAGCACTCATTAATTCATCAATTAATTGAGGTGCATCATCTCCTGTTAAACGAATCATATGTTTATATTTCTTGTGTAGATCTTTTCAAGTATCTTGAATAACTATACTAATTTGATCCAATATATTTAAGATTTTTTCGTCTAGAGGATCTGCAAATTGATGCCAATATTTTTTTAATTCTCCCATCATATGTTTCAAAGGACCTGTTCCACTAGTAGATGGACCATTATATTGAGAATCTGATAAATGTTCCTGACAAGTTAACATGTCAGATGTAGTAGCAAGATCTTCTTCGGTATATCGTATGTCAGATAATTAAAGCTTATTAACACCTGGATAAGCCATAGTTATAATTTGACATATAACTGAGATAGGAATTATGGAGAAATAAATTGATCAGAACAGTATATTTAAATTTATCTTCAGATGATTTGAGCTTTCTTTCAACCAATAATAAAATTTTAGTTACTTTAGGTTTTTTTTAAAATAAGCACTTCTTTTTATATATTTTTTGTTTCACCATTAAATCATCATACTCAGGGGGAGCGTTTGCTGGGAATTTATCTACCTCATGTTTATGCAGAGTTGATTTAATTCTATGTGATTTTGAACCATTAAAAATTGATAGTAATTTTTCAAAACTCTTTCTGTATTTTATTTGCAACACACTAAAAAAGTTAACCTGTGTACTGACATGAATTTATTTTAATCTGTGACTTTGCTACCAGACGGTCGTAATTTTAAATATATATACAGACCATTTTATAATCTGTGATTTTAGACTCGGCGCGAAATTCAAATTTATTTTTTAATGAAATAAATATAGTTCTAAAAATCGACTACTGAAACAATAATACTCTTATTCTACATTGCTGATTATTATGCAATATTGGTGGTGCATGACTGGTACACAAATGTGTCTATCAAGTAAATAGAGGAGGGGGCTTTAGTTTTACAGTAAGGCATGTAAATATTAGTTAATTTTATGAACCTGTTCTGAGATTAATTTCCAGCAAGTGTATGTCTTCTTTTTATTTATCTGTTTATCACTTTGAAGACGTTGCTTAGTGACATGTAAACTTAAAATTGTCAATATATTTATTTTTTGGATAATAGTTTATTCTTTACTTATACAATAGTTATGGCACGAAAAGAAGAACCTAAAAGTAAGTTAAATCTTTATAAAGAAGAGAACTATATTTCGAATACTGAAACAAAGCGTTGTAATAACCATTTTGTATTGTTTATATGTAACTAGTACAACCAAGCAACGATTTGGAAAAGAGGATCATCGAAGCTTTTGAGGTTTTCGATCATTCAGGAAAACAGGTCGTTGATGTGAGAGAAATTGGCACCATTCTTCGATCTCTTGGTGAGAAATTTATATCAAAAAAATCACTTTGATGATCGAATAACTTTAGGGCTGATCGTTTTATCAAGAATTTCAGGGCATTGTAAGGAAACCTGACGTGAAAATGTAATAAGCTATTAAAAGTCTGAAGACATTATTACTTAATAATAACAATACTATTTGATTTACACATTTACTTTAGTGAAATCAAATAAAAAATGTAAAATATGATATTTAGTATATTTTGTTTTAGGATGTTGTCCAACTGAAGCCGAAATACAAGAAGTGATACTTGCCACGGAAAATAAAGAGGCAACTGGGAACGTACCGCTTGTTAAATTTCTACCTTACATGTGCAAAGTTATGATAGAACATAGGTAGGTTTGGCATTTCACGCAAGTAGGTAATTAAACTACAATATAAAACAGAAGATAAAAAAAATGGATAATTGTGTATTCGTCTCTTAAAAGATTAGTATCCTGATCAGAATAATATAATATTTCCATGCAAAGCCTTTGCCTCATATCATATCATAGAGTGCTTTTGCTTTTAGTAGTAGTGGTAACACAGTATCTGCTTTGTTTATTACACACCATATACATATTCGCAATCTGAATCATCAGAGATACACTAATAAAATATGTTCCTTCTATTCTAATCTACTTTATGCACCATTACACGCACTATTATTAGAATTCGCATAAAACACTAGTCAGTCATTGCCCCACTTGTCGAAAATAAAGGTCTATTAACATGGATTGAATTTGTGGCCATCGTTCACTATGCGATTATTAGCATTCTTTTAACTCTCTTCTAAAATAAATATATTCGTAAAGCGGTATGATATAGGTTTTGATAAAAAAAGTAAAGTGTAAGTTCTCTTTTTCGGCTGGAAATGCAAGATTCTGTTCGTGTTAACCACGTCTATAGACTACAGTGATCTCTTATCGCTGGGTGGACAGATTCAATTTACAATGGCTACTCAAGCTATAAAAAATTAATTCCGCCACTTACAGATTTTACTTTTAAATTTTTATCAAACATTTTTTTATCATTTCTAAGGTTACTTTCTAGCTGCATGTGAACAAACAAATTAATGTAAAGTACTAGCTTTTACCCGCGACTTCATCTTTGTGGATTCAGACTGTGTCCACTCACGGTATTTTGTATGATTTTTAAAGAATTATATTTTTTTTATTATAAAATATTGCAATTAAAAAAAAAACAAACAAACATTTTGGAAAAAAGTAGTGTCCTGCCCCAGGCCTCAAAATATCATATCAAATTTTATCACAATGGCTCAGCTGCTTGGCCATAAAAGTGTACATAGACAGAGATTTAGTTTCTCATTTATAATATTAGTATGAATAATGATCTGTTCAGACAGGTTTTGAATAAAACAAATTAGGGTTTATGGAGATAATGTATTAAGAACTTGCGGAATCGTGAAGCTATCTATGAGAGTAGAGTTGGTTCTTATTCTGTTAAGTCTTTAAGTAATCAACTATGGACACTAAAATAATTTTGAATGCAATAATTCATTTACCTGAGTCCCATGTATGGTTTGTAGGGTAATGGATTACCTATCAGTTATAATGAGTACGAATCATAACTAAATACTAACGGGAATATAATCAAATTTAAACTAAGTTAAACGCGACCCAGTTTAATCGGGCATGCTCAAAGTTCAGAATTCATCTATACTAATATTATAAAGAGGAAACCTTTCTATTTTTGTGTTTGTAACGAATAAATTCAAAAACAACTTAACCGATTTTAAAAATTCTTTCACCGTTAGAATGCTACATTATCCCTGAGTAACATACGCTATATTTGTTACTACAGAAAATAAGGGATCCTTTCTAAAACTTCAGTAACGTAAACCTAGGTGTAACAAATTTGCTTTATGTCCTTTATAAAGATAAAATTATAAATATATCTCAAAATGTTTAAAAATAAAAGTACACCTGCGCGAAGCCGGAGCGGGTCGCTAGTATATATTAAAATAAAACACGATTCTTTACACCACGGAGCTCTTACTTCGAACAGGTTTTACCCAGCCAGCGCCGAAATGCTTTTAGCAGCGTTCCGTTATTTTGACACTGAAGGTCGTGGTTACCTTACCAAGGAGAAATTTACACAGATCATGCTGGAAGAAGGGGAGCCGTTCACACAGGTATCTATACGTAAAGTAGAAAGTACCAAATATTATTTCAATTACATTTTCCCCAGTTTTATCTAACAAATTTCAATTATAAGCTAGATGTTTAATTATTAAGCATCGAAATTTTTCAGGAAGAGTTCGATGAGATGATGCAAACTGCCCTTGATCCAGTAACAGACACAATCACTTATGAGTACTACATCAATCAACTCATGGTATGTTTAAAAATAATGGTAAACCTACATAAACGGTATTACAACCTTCCAAAAACTATTCATATTTCTGAAACTAGAAGCAAGAACTTCATTTATCTCTTTTCGAATGCATACAACTTGAGTGGAAACCAATCTGTGCTGCTCGAACATGACTATTACGAAGTCACGACAGCAAAATGGTCATCTTAAAAAATAAGTTCACTTATTTCAATAGGTAAGTGTTGTAGCCATATAATGTTCATTTTCTTTTAGTTTCCCCATTTACATAGTGGCATTCTATACAATGCGTATAATTTGGATATTCATTTTTGACCTAAATTGCAATATGAAAACTGTTGTATGTTATTACGCACGTCTTACAATTATTGGTTAGGTTGGATTAGAATGTATGCCACAACACGAACAGAATCGATATATAGATTTGTGCATGCGGTGCGTAAATCATCTATAGTAATTATATAAACCTGGGCTACGCTTGAAATCGTAAACTTACGTAACTATAGTACAAAACACATTATATTGTGAAGACATGTAGATATTTCACTAGCTATCGTTCAGTTTAACCAACTCTCATCATGATACTTTGGAAATGTTTAAAACAAAATACATATTTTTATATTTAAAATTTTATTACATCATTCTTTTGTCCAATATTCATATGCGTCCTTAATATCGTAATTCTGCTAAGGAATGATTCCAGTTTACATTCAATATGCCAGGTCAGCGAATGTCTTTCCCACGAATACATATTGGTATAAGTATTATCTGGGTAACAATTTTAACGTGATTTAATGATATAAAACTATGCTACCCATATTAGCTATTACCTATATTAGACATCAATGAATGACTCACGATTATTCAATATTTATTATTCATAATAAATATCATTACAGTAATTTTTTGACGACCATTAATTACATAATGTAGGTGAAGAATGAAATCACACAAACATTACACAAACATCGCTATGATGACAAAAAAACTATAAATGCATATTTCAAGTTTTAATAATCAAATGATCTAAATATTTCAGGTCATTTTTCATCGAATGCTGTGAAGCATCACAATCTGTTATGAATTATTCACTTTAAATGTATTCTATTCCTGCATTAGGCGACTAGCACGGCGAGTTCTGATCGTGCTCGGTGTCACGTTTCCCAAACGAGATGAAGCTCTAACAGGCGTGGTTCTCCCACTTCCCTTAACATTGACCTTGGAGATCTTTTCGGCCTTATCACCTTCATGTGTTTCTGCGTTCTTTACGCCATCTTCACCTGCTTTTATTAGTTCAACAGATGGTGCTTTATTGTTCTTGTTAATATCATCATTCGTTTGCTTGATACTAAATAATAGATCACTTATTTGATCATCTAATTCTTTCCCAATTAGGTCTTTCTCTTCGTCTTGATTTTTGTTATTGATGCTATCAGATGTTTCTACGCACTTTCTGGTTCCATCTTCTGCATGTTGCTTAGGTTTATCCTGGTCTTTTGCTTGCTGTTTAATTTTATCCTCATCTTTTGCTTGTTCCTTAACTTTATCCTCGTTTTTTGGTTGTTTTTGGGTATTGCTACTGTCGTCTATTTCTTTTTGAGCATTATTACTGTCGTCTATTTCTTTTTCAGTATCTTTTCTGGCTTCATTATTTTCATTTATTGAATCCTTTCCGTGATTAATTTTTTCGCTCGCTTTTATAATGATTGTAACGTCACCTATAATCCAAATGTAGTTACAAAATTATAATGTCAATATACGAAACACTATAAACTTATGGTATAATTTCTCAAGTTAAGTGCAATATACGCTTACCAAGGACCGTTTCGTTTGCTGTTAGAATTTTAATATAATCTTCCCGATTGACAAAGCCAACCACCAGCAAATTATTGATAGACTTGTGTTTTTTGATTGATTTCGGCTGATATCTGTTCAAAAATTCGCATATGACAGCCCTATTCGGCAATTGTGGTTGGCCAATTAGCTGTAAACATAAAAAATTAACCATAAAAGGCATGCTTGAAATCAAGCATCTTTTGACTTATCGCTTAAATAAGTATAAGACCATGATATTTTATCGCATTTTCGCGAAAAGCAAATTGATGTTCTTTGCGTTACTGAAAGCAATTTTTAATTCTTAATCTATTTAAAATTTAGAAAAATTCCATTTCAAATTTGAAGATGGCCTTCAAAGTCTAAGCAATTTTCATTCCACAGATAAATTAATTTGATTGTCTTAAGAACTATTGGAAATGGTATATTTATTCCAAAGATAATTAACACACACAGGCCAATATACATAAAATTTTATTTAGAATATTTAATTTTAATCATTTAATTTCATTATAATATTTAGAAATGAGAACTCAGTGAAATTAATATTATTTATGACGATGGTGACTAAGTGCATACTATACCTTAACATAATAGGGCAATTCCTTTACTAATGTGGTAGACCGTGTTTCGGGAAATTTAATGGTCGTTAATGGTGATTCTGTTATTTTGGCTAATGGTGTTGCTGGTATAATAGTTTCCTGTAGTTCAGTCTTTATAGCCACTGGTGATGCACGTTTAATAGTCTCGGGTGATTCAGAATTTTCGGCCACTGGTGACGCTGATATAATAATCTCAGGTGAATCAGTCTTTTCGGTCACTGGAATTGTTGATTCAATAATTTTAGAAGCTGTTGACGAAGAGTCAAAAATTAATGATGATTTTATGTCCCCCTTCAGAACTGGTATAATTTTTCTTGTTTCTTCAACTTTACTAGCTTCAGACGTTATTTCATGACCAGTCATATGTTCAATGAGGACAATATTTTTAGGGACTGCTTCTTCCTCCATTTCATTAATTCCAATAAATTTCTTTTCCTGCATATCATTATCTTTAGTGACCTCTTCATCGATTTCAATATTATCAGTAATATCCATCTCTAGTACTCTGTTCTGATCTGATGATTCTGTCTGCTCATTCATAGCTGTTTGTTCTTCAGCTTTCTTGGCCTTTATTTCATCTTTAACTAGTTTAGTTGTCATAGATTTCAAAGTTTTGAATTGTTGATCCATATCAAATATCTTCATAAAATTCTTAAAAAAATATAATATATAATGCATACACATTGCTAAAAAAATATGTTTATTTGTAGGTAACATGTAAATGTTTATATCCAAATTTAGAATAGATACTTACTTCTTTGCACTTTAGCATATATTCTGGTATCTTTTCTTCTAGTACGTCCTCAATAAGCTCAGTATAGTACCTGGTTAGTACATTGTTTTCCTCAACTGTTACATATTTTCCAGTAAAGCCTCTGAGAACTTTCATAGCCACCTCATCATCAAATATTGATTCTTTTTTTAAAGATTCACCTAACTGCCTATTAGCATCTTCAGCAGCGTTGGTATAAGCGAAAGTAGTTTTGCGTCGAACATTCGTGTACATTTTTAGTAGCTGCAAAGAAATATAATATTATATAGACAGCAGGAAATATTAGTAAATCGCTTTCCCTGCAATTTCTGAAGGCTGAGTGGAAGAGTCATTTATTTTATTATTACCAACAATACATATGGACTAGCTTTTTTTATAGAAATATGTAGGAATATGGCTACTGTCATACTCCTTTTACTACTCTGGTACCCCCCTTACTACCTCTATGAATCCATAGAAGTCATAAATCTAAAACTAAATACATTTAATATCCAAACTTACATGTGAACACATCTCTTGAATCTTCTTTTCGAGAATAGAGTCAATATTTTTCTTAAAGAATTCCTCCGGGGTCTCTGTAAAATGCATTAGTTAAAGAACATTTATAATCACATGCAATCAATTGTAGTTACCAAGGTCAAACATAAGTATTAAAAATCTTACATACTTAACAAATACTGTATATATTTTCAAATTTACTTTCTGCTAGGTTCCTTATCAAACTATCAGCAGCTAAATCAAGATTTAAGTTAGCAAAAAACTGTTAGATGCTAAAAAATACACTATACACTAACATGGCCAGCACCACAATCACATAAAAGATTTATTGGCAGAATAATGTGAAGATAGGAAAGCACAATAAACCATAAACAAAGATATTTAGCTAAAATATTATTTAACCAAATGTCTTTTTAAGGTTTGGGAATGTTTTGGATGATGTATATTTAGTCTCTCATACCGAGAAAAAGACATTGATACATTGCTGCCATAATATGGGAATAATATATCACAATAAAAAATCACAAATTTCAACATTATCGTGATATATAATTCAAGTACAAGTATCCTTGTAAAATAATGGTGGCAACTTATCCAGTAACAATAAAAATATCCATAAGACATCATAAATGAATTAATAATTCATTTTTGAACAGTTGTAATAAGAATTATATAAAAGAAATTGAATTACATAATATACCTGTTCCTATGACAGTTTCAATTTTAGGATGCTCTGAGTTTATCACTAACTCAATTATATCTTTGTCGCTCTCCTTAGGAAACTTCTCGCGGTATTTATTTATGATATCAACCACAGAGCCAACAGTTTTGTTGAGCATGACATTTCGTATGCGCTCCCTGACTGCCTGTTTCAAGGTTCTTTGGTGCTTTGCACTTGATATTAATGTTTTAAATGTGTCATTTTGGCAAGAGTATCGAATTTCTTTAACAATGTTTCCCAATGCTAACTCCAAGCGACCGGTTACTTGGTTGTTTGGTATCTGGTCTTCACGGAGGATCATCTCCGATGTCTGTTGGAGTTTATTGGCTTGGTTATTTTTCACCAATTGCGACCCTGTCACTTCTGAAAGCAAATCCTTACGCTCCTTTAAGGGGTAAGTATTCAGCTTATTTGGGGGGTATTTTGGTTTTTTTTTGGTTACTTGTGCAAGATGAGAATCTTTTCGTACGTTAGTTGATCTAACAAGTTTTTGAGTGACGGTATTTTTTAGGATCGGATGTACGATCGGATTCATGGATATAGGTGGATCAATTTTTTTGCTAAATAAGGATGGAATATACTTGGTAGGCATAGCTTTGGACGTAGATCCAAAACTACTGTGAGTTGTGTTCGTCCATGGATTTGGTTGTTGAGAGGTATTGACGCGTTTGGGGGGAGGAGGTTGCCAGACATTACCATAAGTGTTTGATACATTACGGTTGGTATGTTCATACTGCCTCTGAAATTCAATTACAAATTGCCAAATTAGAATTCAAATAGTGAAAATGAACTATTTGAATAATATTGCCTGTAAAAAAAGCATTCAAATATTATTGTAAAAGAAATTTCTAGTAAGGGCATAGTTCTGGAGAGACCAAACATCTAAGGATTAGAGTCATTTAAATCTTTTTATGTATTCATGCTCAACGGGTTGATACAATTATTAATGCAAATAATATTTATGGATTACTTATCAACAAATAAAATCAATAAAAAACATGTGCAAAGTGAATCACATCTTTGTTTTTTATTGAAATTGAACGTGCAACCAGAGACTTGGTTGTTGCACAAGTTTAGTGACTAGTTTGACAGTCTCTCAACTTCAAATATATTTAATCTGTTTGAAGTTGTTAACATATCAGTACCACCAATTTTTAAGTACATTTTTTTAATTAACTTGGGGATTAAATAGTCTGTGTTTCAATTTATTTTTATCACTTGATCAACCTCTAATCATAAAGATCAGAAATCAAGTGATTTTAAAATAAAATTACCATATCTGTAAAAAAATATGGTTTATTTGTCAATCAATTACTAATAATTGATGTTGAATTATATATTACATATATTAATGTATTTTTTAAATGTTTGGAAAATCAACATTTTCATATATATATCTAAAAACTATATTTTTAAGGGATATCATCTTTGATTCTTCTGAAGGTCTCAAAATTAGTCAAAACAGTTTCAAAATAATGGATTTATTAATAATCATACATTTCATATGAGGGTTGGTTGGTAGGTATGTACTAGTTACTGCAACCTTTCTAGAAATAATCAAATATAGAAAGTATGTATAGAAAATAATGCAGTAAATAATGGTTTATTACAACAATATGACAACTTCAAAATGAATACAGTAAACATTGGTTTATTACAAAAATATGTGAAAAATATCAGAGTAATTCAATGAAATTGATTTATAATTTCTATATTTCAGATTAAGAACTTAAAATGGTTGTGATATTTTAATACGTTTGGCATGTTGATTTTTTGTTGCAGTGTTATAATTCACCTTTTCAAACTTTAAGGTTTAAAAAATCCTTTTCTCACAAAATAGAATAATGGAAAAATATTGTCATTTGATATATAATTTCACAGATATCAAATATTTTAGCTATAGATTCCAAAATAAATAAAAATTGCCAAATGCAGAAGACTGTTTGTTTGCCTATGGATGGTTGCTGATCTTAAGCCAAATTGAATATGCAGACTGGCAAATTCGTAATAAGAGGTTAAAACTAAACATTAACTAGTGCATATAATAACCACGATAATATTTATGTATCATTAAACTAATATGTACATATATAATGAAAGTAATTGAGATTACCCTTCTATCCATGTCACACTCTATAGTCAACATTTGTTGTTCTCGTTGGACTGCATCCCTCTTACGTCTCAAAATTGCAAGTTCACGGTCAAGGTCCTAAAACATTATTTGATTATTTTTTAAATTGTAGTGTTTGGTATTGAAATAATACAAACACTACAATTAAAATTATAATGAGCAGTTTTAAAAGATTATATGGGAAAAAGCTTCCAAGGACAATATATCTATATAGTCACTGTTGGATAATAATTATTTAGTATGGGTGTATATCAAATTTCTGCTCAAGCACTCTTTATCTATGAAATTATTGTCCAGTTTACAGTTTTTGGCATTAGAATGCATATGACATGAGTTTTAAATTAAACTAGTAGGGAGTAAGACAATATTAATTATCTATCTAGCAGATTATAACATTATATCTCATCACTAGGTTAATTAAAATATATACTTAGCATATAACTAAAAGAAATGGATTACAGATGAACATCAGAATATAGGAATTAAAAAATTCTGTGGAATAGTAAATAAATTTTTACATAAATGGTTTTTATACTACCTATGTAAAGTGTTAAAATTTAACATTGGTATTTTTAATACTAAAATTTTTACTTTATTAAGTGACCATTTATGCATCTATTTCATATGTTTCATTTTTGGCTGGTTTCAAGAAATAACGGAATAATCAATAGGTTTATATGCAGGCAACATTTATATTAACAAGTCTTAAGTTATTACAAACCTAACCTTAAAGATGACACACATCAAACCTCCGATAATTATTAATATTTTTGAGCTGTTATTCATCTTTTGAAAATAGGTTATAAATTCAATTTCCTTGTAAATTGTAATTTGAATTGTGATAGAGGACGAGACTTACTCTAATATTCAGATGATTGGTCTTTAACGGCCCTGAGCCTGAATAATTCCCATATCCGTATTCACGACCTCTGCCCACACTATTTTGATTCATTTTCAATCACAATGGAAACACAATAAATCGATACAATTATATCAGTCGGTTAATATGACAAAAAATAATGTAAGCCAGGGCAAGTCGGTTATAATGATAATGACCGGATTAGTAAGCTATTAAAGCGAATGAAAAAATTTAACAGATACAGACGAACGTACTATAGTGCGAAATCAAAAATCAATCCACAGACTAGAAATGAGTCAATAGGATAAAGTTATGAAATTGTGTATCAAAACGGAAATGTAATTTCATAAATATAATGTTGATATATACCTCTGTTCGTATGTATTGTGCGTAGTTTTATGAAATTTGCTAATATTTTTTTAGTACTTTCAAAAGTAGCAAACATGGTTTACAAAATAATAAGTTTTTTTATATAACAAATGTCGAAAGTCGGTTCGACAAGCAGAATTTTTTTTAAAAAGCATCACACATTTACATTCTAAATATGACGATAAGGTCCCTTAAAAATATTGAATTTCGTTCCATCTATCGATACAAAGCTAAATATATATGTTCACTACTTAGTTACGTACTCATTAAAACATCATAATTTCATGTAGTATTGTATATAATTTGCACTTAAAAGATTTGTTAGATATAATATATATTACATATAAAACATTAACAGTCAATCAGGGTAACTTTGACATTTTATTTTTATATATATATTTATTATCATGATTCTTTATTTTCTTAATATAGAAAGTATCAAAATCCAAAAAAATTTAAAACACAAAACTATTTTTTGCTATCTCTGTAAAAACTCTTCACAAAAAAAGTTAAGTACCTAAGTGCCTAAATTAATTCTTCTGTTATTTCAAAATGAAAGTAATGGATATGCATAGAGGTTACTATACATAGAGTAGGGGAAGATATACGGCTGCCTGTAAGCTCAAACGTCCGAAAGTTAGAAAGAGAAATAAGATTGCGGTATCCTGTCTCTCTCTACTAACGCATGCGTATTTAAGAACAACTTGTTTTTCAAATAATAAAATCAAAACAATTTACAAATTACACACGTTTTTGTTATTTTATAAACACATTATCAACTGTAGAAATTCAATTACAACAAAAAACCGTCGAATCGTTCTATTATGCTCTCTTTCTCGCTAATTGCACCTGCGCGAGAAGAGAGAGATAGAGAAGGTACCCCAATCTTCTCTCTCTTTTTAACCGAAGGACAGTTGGATGCCTGACTTCCCTACTCTATCTATAATACCTCTATGTGGATATGCGATTAGTAATTTTGAAATGATATTCAATTTCGTCGCTGCGCTTGCCAAATTTTATATGTGGATTCTTTTAATTATTGTTTTTTGCCCTTAAAATATTTTCAGTTTTATTATGAAAATGTCTGTGAAAATATCTACTAATAAATCCATCAGCTTTGGGTTCATTATCATCCATATTGACTGGCTCTGTTCGTTTCTTTAAATAAATTTAAAACAGTGTTATAGTTTTCTGTTTCAACCATTTGTGGGGTAGTATTAAAAACAAAATGCCATATATCCATACCCAAGAATTTAATAATATTCAAGTACGAGGTATCAATATATACGGCCGCTTTACGTCGACAGACCATTTCTACGTGTGGCCTAGTAACATTAGAACAAAATAATTAGAACAAAAGTAGTTATCATTTACAGCTAATGATTTTTACAACAAACTAATTGGGTTCCCATATCTTTCATTTTAATGTCCAAAACGATAACAGGTAGCTTCGAAAGAAATTTACGATACAGCCGATCGGATCGAGGAGGAAAAGAGAATTGCTGCAGCTGCGGCTCCAAAGAAACGAAGAGCTTCTTCTTTGTTGCGGGCTGCTCAGAATTAAAAGGCTCGATTTTATAAATATAATCAAATACTTATTAGAAGTTCATAAATAAATGTAACGTACAATGTAATCGTAATCTACATATATGTATGTATGTATGTATAGTAATATAAAAGAGTGCGATGTACCTATTTGTAAAATTCTTTCATCACTGGATAGGTGGATTTTTATAGGCTGTGTGTACAATTTTTCAATCTGAACGAAGTCGGGGTAGGCCACTAGTGTAGCGTACATTACGTATATATGATAAGTGTCTTAACCATAACAATACGTCGGTATTCCCGTCCGATCACTGTGTGGATGACTTCATACAAAAGAGTGAATAGGTTTATTCGAAGTTAGCATGTTTCACCATCTAAGGCTACGTCGCCACTTTCCATCACATGAATTTGTAGTTGAGTATTAATTATGTATGAAATAAATATATTGAAGAACTATCCTTTGAAGAACCGAACTATTATACTTTATGGTCACTTGACTTTCAATTGAAATAATAAGCCTTTAGTATTAATGTGCGCTGCTAATGAGTGATCAATCAATGAAGGTTGAAAAGTTAACACAATGTAGATGTTATAAATAAAAAGTTCATAGTTTATAACATTCTCTAACGAGTGTATAGTAATCTGTCATTTATTCACACCAGTATTTTTCAGGTGAAATACCGGTACAATTACAAATACAGCAACACCTAAATAGTACGTGTGCAGTCAATTGCGATGCATATTTGTAATTGTTAAATTTTTATTTGATTTCAGGTTGAGGATGAAGTAACTGAAAATACCGAGCCAAATCTATAATTTTTTTTTGTTAAATTGAAATCTTTTGGCTTATGATATTTGCTTTTCTTGCTAAACCACAATACTCGTCATGATATTATTAAATTATTTTACATAATAAATATTTAAAGAATATGAATGAAACTTTTTTTTTTCAATCTTCGACAATTATGTAATTTAGACACTTTTTCACGCGAAATGGTTAACATAGGTTTTTTTTACCTGTTTGGCATACATTAAAAAATTTCTACAGATGAAGAAATTTGGAAATAGATGTGCCATCCTGAATGTTAGGATTAGTGGGCCACATCTGTTTTTTCTAATTGATTGCGAGCGTTTTATGTAAATTTATTGAAATATTATTTCTGGATTACGCTTGACTACTAATTGACACGACTATAAAGTATAATTTACTCCTTATAACACGCATCGCTGCGTGCTCGTTTTGGCCAGTACCTAACAGAATATGCCTTGATAATTGAATAGACATTTTCCTTAAGATAATAGTTTATTAAGTAACAACAGATTTCTAATGACTTATACATTTATGATTAACCACATTGTTACAATATTTTTAATAAATCTAAGCCCTAGTTTTCATCTTCAGAGCCACTACACTCATCCAGAACTACTCCTTCTGACATTAATGCTAAAATGTCTTCATCGTCTAACTCATCTTCACCTTCCATTTGACATTCAGGCACCCCTGATTCAAAATCATCATCATCACTTTCCAATTTGTCTTTTATAATGTAATCACATATATCTTTGTGTTTTGCTGCATCTTTAGATATATATTTTTCATTTACAGCATTATCAATACTTTCTTTTTCTTTCGGTTTGGTATTATCAATAACTATTTTCAAAGAATCAGATGCCTTTTCCCTCTCAGCAGATGTAATTTTTTTTGTAATACCTTCAAAGTCATTACACACTGCATTTGCTGACTTTTGGATTTCTTTCCCAACAGTTCTGTCAATAGATTTCGCAGCAATATTATTAGAATCCTCATTAATAGATTTAGAGCCATGTGCCACTGAATCTGCTGTCTTTTGAACCTTTGTTCTATCTGTCTTATCAGTAGATTTCGCCTCAATATTTTCTGCTTTACTTGTTAGTTTTACGATATTTACATTCGACACTTTGCCTTCAACTTTCTGTGTATCTTTTTTATTTTTTGATGATTCGGTGTTTTCTTGAACAGTATCCTCATAAAAGTATGTGTCGTCATAAATGGTTTTTAGATTTTCTGGACATTGAGTGAATTTATAACACGGTATTATGCTAACTTTCGCCTCACCTGTTCAGAAGTAGACAATAGTTGTAATTATAGTGCTTATCAAGAAATTCTCTAATTTGCACTACATTCTACTAGGAAGGAAACTATATGCTTTTTAATAGATTCAGAAAAATTATTATATCTTGAACATTTCAAAGTCGCTACTTAATAATGACCTTGATTTCGAATTTAAATAAGTCTTGTGAAAAAACGTGCATTCTTGAAAGATCTACTTAATTTTATCTTTTAAAAAATTGGAGATAATTTTTAAATGAGTTACTTTTTAAATAATTCTTACCACAATTAATCTGCTTAACAGCACATAATTTATCAAAGTCTTCAATGGTATCCATTTGAGCAGCAAATGTATTCGAAATACTGTCTATCCTCTTAAATTTGCTTATATGATATTCCTGGAGGAAACTGGTCAGGCAACCCATTTGTGGTCTACATGTGAACTGTAACTGAACACAGGGAAATAATTTCATTTAGATGAAATGTTAGAAGATGATAAAACTGGTGTTCATCTCCATTAGATACCTAGGTATTGTAGTGAAAGATTAAAAAAAATGTGAGTCAATACTAGAATTTTATCAAAGAAAAAATTGTAATATCATTACTTCCTTTGAAATCTTTTAAGTTTTGTAGTAATAAATAATGATTATCAAAAAGTATGGCATTAATTATTCGTTCGCGTTATACATACAGCTAAGTATTATTGAGTTTTACATACATTGGAGTGCTGTTTGATGTTCTATCACAACAACTTCAAATATGGCTATGATTTTGTTGGAAGTTAGTTGCTTATAAAAGTTGGTATGATGAAGCATTGAGTAGATTGCATACCGTTTGTAACTGTATCATTAAATGGTAATTGAAAGAAAAATAAAAGATGATTATGAAACCATCACTGGATAAAAGTGGATTAGGTAAATGTAGGTTACATTTCAACATTCCACTCGGAGTGACTCTGGATAGCTACTGACCTTTACAAACAGGTTATTGTAAACATTCATCAGCCGCTTGGTGATATTTAGGCCCAACACCTGTAAAACACATAAATGTAAACAACCTTCAAGTAACCAATTAGGGATCACAATATTACCGTGAAACAATTGCTATAGTGAATATATGTAGATATACATATGATCAAGGCAAATTGTTATTTCGCACCATTGTTTCTTTTATTTTTATATTCAGAAGATTTGACAAAAAAGAAGAAAGATGTAATAACTAATTTTCACATAACAAAACATTACTATTGTCAGTGAATGTTTTTTATTTAAAACAACAAAGAATGGACTATATAATTTCTATAAATTTGTTAACCGTTTCACTTGGTCGAGTTATGAATTAACGATTCAAAATATTATTAAACAGAATGTATAGTCACCCGTCGCAAGTCATCGCCGACCTCGTTGCGAAGTTTGTCGACTGCAACCCTATCTTCTTCATCTCGCGGGTCGTCCGGCAGTTCTTGCCACACCTGATTGATATGCAAAAAAATTATCTATACTAATATTATAAAAGAGAGTGCTAATTTTGTGAGTTTGTGTGTGGTGGGCAAAATTGCCATTAATGGTACCAATTAGTACCATTTCTTTTCCTCTTTGTCAATTGTTTTTTTATTTGGTAGCTATTAAAGACCTTTGTGTTATCGAAATATTTTGGAAAACCTTATTCAATGACTGTGGGAAAATTTCAATAGATCGAAAACAATAGTTATAGCAAGTGCAGTTGTAAGAGGTGAGGTTATTACCTGAATCATAATGTCTTGTAGTGCTTCCTCGACAGCGCGTGCCAGTATCGGGTCGAGCTCACATTTTTCTCCAACAGACATTTCTGTCTTCGACTGGCCCGTTCTTTGCTTCTTCACCGAGTCTGCAGTTGTTTCTAAGGCAATATTATAATGTAATTATAAAGATAAAATTAATGAGATATTATTTTTTTTTTACACACACATCCCGTACAAGAGATCCTGCACTAAAGGTCCTTTTCATAATTTTTACAAAGTTATGAAAGTAAACTATTACACATTAATTTTAAGTTTGACATTAATGACATTTTAATTTGATTCAGTTTGACAGTAATTCAATTTATTAATATTATTCTCCACAGTCACTTACTTATATAATATTTTGATTTTTATAATTCTTAATACAGAAAGTTCGAATTGTATCATAATTCCTTAATTTTGACAAAAATGTTGCATGCTGACATAGTTCAATATGTATGATCTTTCAATAAAGGAACATCTAACATATACCACGTTTATGGTTATGAATTAATTATTTCATTTATAGTAGAAACATAACATTCGGTGAAGAAAAACATCAAATAAACAACACGGAATTTTACCTTTTAAAATATATGAAATGAAGTTTTGAGGTGTATTATTGGCCAGCATGGACTTTTTGAGAAGAAACTTGAGCTCAATGGGATATTTATGCGGAGTTAAGTTGATCACAAGCTATTTGTTAAATTATTAAACAGATTGAAATAGATACCTTTTTCAACGTTTTGTAGCTCTTGAGGTTTCTTGTCACGTGCAGTAGGGTTAGTCTTTGGAGCGTTCTCAGGAGCAGGATTCTTGGTTTTGGATGCGTTATCTTGAGACTCGGTATCTTCAATAGTTTTACTATTGTTTGTAGTTTTAATCGTCTGATTGCAAGTATCGTTGTCTTGGGCTTTGTTCTTTAAGTTTGAAATATAATTTTCTGGTTTGATCTGTTGAGTAGCAGGCGTCGTTTCTTGCGGTTTGTTCTTTTGAACAGTAGCCGTACTATCTTGTGGCTTAGTCTTTTGAATTTGACAATCAGAAACTTTTGTTATTTTGGTAATTTTCGGTGTAGATACAATTTCTTTAGCGTTAGCCTTTTGAACAGATGCTTTGGTCTTCAAAGCTGTAAGTATCTTTTTCTTCTGAACGGTAAGTTTCTTAACCCCCCCTGGGGATTTCTGGGTAAGACGTTTTAATTCCTTCTTTGTCGAGATCTTCACTCCCTGATGATTCGTGTCCGTAATAAGGATTTTGGGCTTTGGTACTAGTTTTTTGGCCTGCAGAGGTTTAGATTCAATTTTTGTTATTTTAGGTTCTTGAGAACGAACTTTACTTTCGGGTACGTGATTGGATTTGAGGTTCTCTGCAACAAAAGAAGGTTATTTGAAAAGTGAGGAATTGGTTATGTTGTGACATATGAACTTGGTTCAAAACAACACATATCCTAGGGCTCGTGCTAAACTGAGATTACAACTGATTCTCTACGCATGATCCTCATATTTACAATAAATTACTTTATTTATACTGAAACCACAGAACAATTAGATTGAGTATTGTAACATTTTTAGTATAAACATATTATCACTAAATAAACAAAAGTGATATAAAAGTAAGTATGTATAACATACTGATCGATAGTTTCGCCTTTGGAGTTTGAAAACTTCTGTTGTCCGGAACAGCATTTACTTTTCTAGGCGGCTCTGTAACAAAATCAACATATTTTTTGACATTGCAGTTTTATAGAATTTTAGACGATAAAATAAGTATCTCGGTTGGGTAATATTTTTATCATATTTTTTAAATATTAAAAGCCGACAAACGGGTATCATTGATGCGTTGTCGGCCAGGAAATGAGAAGGTAAGAAAGAATGTATTGGCTCTCAAGCCCGCAGCCGGAACACGACGAGTCGTTTGGCGGTTGACTCAAGCAGGGGGGTGCTAGCTGGCCAGGCAGGCTTCACGGAAAGATAGTAATATCACTTAATAATAATACTAATAATATAATCCTTACGCGAAGCCCTACCACCAAGCAGTCTGGCTTCTGTCGCCTCTTACGACACCCTTTTCTACCAGCATGGCAATTGGGGGGAGTATTCTAGACCGCCCCAATACAGCCAGGAATCATTGATAGGAACAAACAATTATTAAGATGCACATTTCCTCGCACTGAATAATATATGACAGATTTATTTCTATCGGATCGGAGATAATATTTGTAAACACAAATTGATCGATCACGACGATCTTAGATTCATAAACTAAGTACCATTTTACCTGACCTCTGCCTTGTAAGACTAAGGAAACTCCGCTGGAAGCAAATAATGTCAATAGTCATTACCTGTTTCATATCCAGCGTATATGACATGCCTGCTATTTCTTAAGACTGTTTAAAGTAACTTCTAAAACCCATTACAAATTAAGCTATTATGATATAAATAAACTTTATCAGTTTAATCATATCATTAAAACATATACCTAAAACGAAAATGATACGAGCAGCAACAAGAGAAAAAAAAATTGATCGTACTATAACTAATAGAGCAGTAGTCCTGTAGTGTTAAAAACTCGATTTTCCATAGTCTGT
Organism: Megathymus violae; assembly: GCA_003671415.1. Taxonomy (NCBI): domain Eukaryota; kingdom Metazoa; phylum Arthropoda; class Insecta; order Lepidoptera; family Hesperiidae; genus Megathymus; species Megathymus violae. The sequence goes on from PDGT01000002.1 coordinate 9,456,497, forward strand.
GATCAAATTCCACGTGTGATTCATGTCGACGATGTCACAGACAGCAGTCGTGACTTATTCAACGATGCGTGCTTGTTTGTGCAGCTGCAATATTTGAAGCCATTTTGCAATTCCAAATCGGTAAGTGAAGCGAGAATTCTTTACAAAAAAAAGAGACTGCATATACCCTTAACGCGACTCGCGATGAATACCGACGACGCATCCGAACTTAGAGACGCCAACAATTATACCGAAGAGATTCTTGGTACGTCCATGCGAGCACAGATTCTTAAAGAACGAGCGAGACACATATTCAAACAAGAACGAACTCGTTGGAGAAGGGTTCTAGATATGTTGTCCTCATTACATACCTTGGAGCTGCAATAATCTTACAGTCATAGCAACGAACCACGATTGCAAAGATGATTTACTATGCAACAAACATGTGATCAACTACGAAATGCAATAGTCGAATGCGAGTATGCGAAGATCAGGGGTACAGGGTCGTCTACCATACTGTATATGGCTATGACTAAAAATACTAGCTTTAAAACGATGTTTTCTTAAAGTGGGTACTTCATAGTATATATATATATATATATACTAGCTGTACCCTGCGCGCGTTGCTACGCCACCAACTAAAATAAACAGTGGCGCCATCTGTCGAAAATTGGTCGTACCAACTTAGAAACCTTCGTGGGCTCGTGCACAACAACTTTACTTAAGATCATCACATGATCAAATGCATAGTTTACGATTCTATACAGGACATACAGGCAAACATTCATTTATGTATATGTATAGATTATATATATAAACTATAATAAAGATATATATAAAACCCAAAATGAAACAATCCGATTATTCCAATAGAGATTTATAATGTTACATTATAAAAATGGAGCGATTTCAGCAGAGTGAATCTTTTAGAGAAATTTAAGAAAGTTAAGAATAATTAATAATAATAAATAAACGTTCACACACTCACACCCCCGCACTAGGATTCCCTGTGTTGCGGGTGGCATGGACATACACAATTATCATATCACAAACACCCATGATCCGAGAACAAACATTTATCTGTCACATAAATATCTGCCCCGGCCGGGAATCGAACCCGGGACCCCACGCTCGGCAGGCAGGGTCACTGCCAACTGGGCTATGGGGTCGTCACCAACTGAGCGTCAGAAAATAAGAACAATCTGCCATACATCCAACATTATGACCCCGGTGGTAAATTAAACTTCCGTACTATCAAATTATCCGTTGATGCACTGAATATGAGAAGGCAGGCTGAAGAGAGATGATACTGAAGTTATGCAAGAAAAATATTTTAAAGGGAAATCATTTTATTACCAAATCTTTGTTGGAAATCTGACTTCTTGACGTCACATCGATGAAGGTTCCCGCTTCATATTTTATACAGATAATATATTGATAAACGTACGAAGAACTTCGATCAAGCAGTTCGCCACATACAAAAAAACTATTACCTATAACCACTACGATCTTGGCAATAAATATTCTAAGTCTTGAAGAAGAATCCTCTTGATTAGTCGGAAAAAAGACGAGTTAAACAAATCCGAATACCATATTTTTTCATAATTTTACCATAATGTAACATCATACCAAGATTATTTGTAACATGAAATCAAACAAAAAATAACGTAGGGAATGTCATAAAAACCAACAATCTTCACAGAAAATATATAAAATTAATTGACGACAAAATTTTCATATCTTGTAGAGATTATTGCCACTAACTCACATCACATCAAGTGAAAATTAAGACGAACCAGTTTAACCTCATAATAATAACTTTTTCCGGAGGCGTGTTATTGTCACTCTTCGAGTAACAGAAATATAAAGAAAATTGAGGAACCGCCTTGCTGAACACCCTCAGGAAAAGGTTCGTAAATATTGAACGATTGACGAACGGATACTAAATTCAAATGAAATTCTTAATTTTGTACTCATAAATAATATAAATTTGCAAATAACATAACACCGAACGACCTGCAAATAAAATGGTATTGCTAAGTACTTACCAAGAATTTACTTAAAGCACAAAATATCTGACACCAAAGAATAGCTGTGGCGTTATTACTAAAAGGTCAAAGTTAAGTGATAAAATCCGGGGCTGAACATTTACGAACCTATAAACTTGTGTCTAATTTCCAGTTTTTGATTTTTTTATGTATGTTCCTTTTAGTAAATCGACCAACTGCTAGAATAAATTGACAGTAGGCTGAAGATCGTGTATCTTGTCCTTATTTTGGTTATTCAAGGAAAAAATCGTAAACCACCTTGTCCCTTTCGTACTTACATCTAATTAGTAAGCAATTTGTAAGCTGCTGCTACTTTTAGCTGTGAATAAACTTTTCGAGATTTTATCAACTCTTACCTTTCAATTCAGCGATTGAAGCCCCCTTGGCAACGCAATCTTCTCCACGATACTGCAAATATTTCTTCTGAGAAATTTTCGGTTATTTTTATTCCTTTCCCAGTGTTCGTCATCACATCTGCGATTCTCGACTTCATTGACATCGAACTGAAAAATTCACTGAAACTCTTTAAAAATATAACTGATTATAATATTAAAAATAAAAATTCTGGGCTTAACAAACAACAAGTAATGCTAATAAAACGATCCAGACCAGAAACAAATCTTTGACCCCTTTTGTCCTTTAATAGCTGAAGAGACTAAAAATTAACTGCGAAATTTTAATGTTAATACATATAATGTATTATAGTAATAGCCACACTTACCTTTCTATAGGGTTTTCCAGTAGATTTTATCAATCAATAAACTTTGAAATAACACAAAACTACTACTAGTTCCCTACGAATATAACATTATTGACACGTTATTAATAGTTTTGTAACTTTTAAGTTGAAATGATTTGAAGTTATAAGAAAGCATAAAGACGAAATATATTGAAAATGGTTAGCAAATAAAAATACTAATCGCTAAGACATATTTATTAAGTATTACAAAAAAAAAACCGGTTACTCCAACGGTAATTAAAAATAGAAACGACATTCACTTAAATACTAAAACGACAGCTGGATCAATAACATTCTTCCGACTTGACCTAATCGAGACACACTACATCATCATCGCTATCTGACGCGATGTCCATGTTAGCTACGTCATAACTGTCGGTCATTTCAGCTTTGTATTGTTTGACGAGATCTTCGAGTTTGTCACGAGAGTAGTCGGACCTTACGGTTACATTTAAGCAATCCTTGTCCTCATCCACATAATCCAACTCATAATCCAAATTTATTATAGTCTCCACGGATTCCAAATCCATGTGCACTTCAAGTTTGGTCTTACCTTCATGTCTGCCAGCTACTCTCGCATTCTTCCAAGCGCCAAAATTAAGGCCTTTTACACCCTGGTTGCTGTGTTTCAACTTCTCGCATGCGAGAGCGCTATTAACTGTATTGTGTTCGTTCGGCAACATGATATACATCTTAATGTATCTCACGATTGAATCGTCTCCACCCAAAACTACGATGGGTTGTTTATTGAGCCTTCCAAGATTCAATCCAGCTATCCATCGTTTCGATTCGATGTTCTCAGGTAAGACGCCCAAGTGCCCAGGAGAGCAAAACCCGTACTTAAGAAAGTCAGTACTGCTATTGCCACCTTGCAGTAAATATTGAAACAGTTGATAAACGACCATATCCTTAATTTTTCGAGCCATACTTATGGTTGCACTTTTGTTACCTTTGACACCGATCTTGACGATATTTGGATCCTGACCTAGGGCTGGCATTGGACTGTTTTGCATGGCAGGAACTATTTCAACGGAAGCTTCGTTAAGACCTGCATCGAAGGCATCCTTATCAACAGCTACAGCCTTCAGAAACACGGTTACTTTTTGAAGTTCGTAACTAAGCATCATTTTGTATTTCTCTAACGCACGAGCGGCGGATGGAGGCATGTCTACATAAATTCTAGTTCCCAACGTAGTGACAACCTTTTTTACAAACTTCCACTTACCTATGTTGACATCCTCCAATTTTCTATTTTGCAATTTTAATTTATGCATCGGTTCGATGTGACGGTACCTAGAATGCCCGGGAAGCCAAATAGCTGCGCGTTCATACCACAACTCCTCGCTAGTATACACCAAAACATTAAACGCATAGAAGTCACTGAAATCTAAGTTAAGAAGCCAATCCTTTGAGTTTTCATCATGAGCTACTACTTCATATCTGTAAACGCTCTGAAGTCCTTTCATTGTGAAGTCTGGAGCCCATCCATGGGAAGTTTCGGTTTCCTTAAACATTTTGGACACAACGTAGGACTTTAGCTCGTCTGCTTGCTTTTCGTGGAACTGTTGGAAATCATCCTTGCAAAGGTATAGGGTATAACCGGCTTTATCTGGCAATATAGCCGACTGCGGAGGTTCATAGACGGGTACAAAGGGTGTTGTCGTGATCATCAATGGTGCTGGATTCATTATGAATGGCATTTGCATGGCGAGCGGTGGACCTGAAGGTAAGGCCGCTACCGCCGCATGCATGGAGTTTACGGGCAAATTTACCACAGGCGTAGGATTTGCTTTCCATTCACGAACACCTTGCGGTTTGAAGTCTGAAGATAAGTGGAAAGGATAATAAAGTAATATTGTGCAACTAAAACAAATTAAAATGGATTGAGTACTAAAGTCGTAATAAAACTGAAATAAATATACTTACTGGGGAAGTCTATTCTTTTTGTTCCATCTGTAAAAAATGCAAAGTATAACGTTACGCTTTAACAACAGACTCGTCTTCAACGTTGATGGACTAGCTTTACATATTTTTAAGGGGAAAATACAAACCTCACATACCCAGTATCATTTAAAATGTAATTAACTAAATTTATATTAAAATATATATATATATATATATATATATATATATATTTGTATATTATTCTTACCTTTCATTACGGCATCAGCAGCATGCTTAGAAGTTTTGACGGGAATCTCTGGTAGGTCTGAAAATGCAATAACATTTATAAAGTACGTTTCTGAAGTTTATTTTTTAATTAAAATATTTGCAGCTTTTTTTTACCAAAAACTTTATAATGAAAAATTTTTTTAAAGTAAATTTAATAATTAATTTTAATTTAATTCTTAATTTTTCTATTAAGAATTACACGACGAAGAATTTTATTGTAAATTACAATTATATTATCAGAGTAAATACGAACAGGTGTATTTTATGATAGACAATGCTTATATAACTTGAATTGAAAGGTATAGACATTGTGTAGTAGATATTTGGAATTAATATCATAGTGGATTGTAACATATAAGGGATGCAAGAAATAATATGATGTTACCTCATAACATACATTTGAAATGACGATAATGGAGAAATAAATTAAAGTCATACATTTATGTACAGCCGGGACAATGAAGAGGCAAATTAGACAATTATCATAAACCCCTAACTTTAAGAACTTTTTCGACTACTGAATGCTTACGGTACCCTGTCTTTCTAAATGAAAAACCGCCAATGCTAATATCGTTATTAAAATGAATTTAAAATTACTGGAATGGGTTATGGTTTAGGAGAACAGGTGATTAATTTCAACAATCACAGTAATGCTCATATCGAGTCTCTGGGACAAACCTTATATAAATTATCTCGATTCAACTATTTCTGAAAGTAAGTAATCATCGATGTCTGTAAAACTAGTCATATCGAGGAGAGGAAACGATAAATACAATGAATGCGAGCTGTGTAGGACTTTGGATTCATCACATAGCATTAAAGCGAAATTCTCGCAACGTAGAAATTTTACTAGATTTGCGGGTAGTTCATGAAAAATATAACATCACATTTACATCACACGTGGAGAAGCATGGGTCTTCAGAAAAATCGTCTGACACCTGGTATTACTTATCTCAGTGATATGATAATTTTCAGGTATAATAGATCTTTTTTGCTTACGTGCCTTCTGAATATAACTCTGAACAACGTTATGCAGGTAAATTTTCTACAAAAATATACTCTTTGCATGCACCCTGTTAAAGCAATATAAGTCACATCGTTTATACTACTAAGATGTATAAGGACTGACAATCATATTTTGCAGAGTAATGACTGCACATACATTAGGACATTATCACTCACTGCGAAAGAATCCAAAAGTAACACAAGAAAGGAAAGGGGCAAATTTATGAATACAGATATCGGTTATTAACTTCCAGGCATAAATAACCTGTCATTTAAATATTAGTTTGTCAACGTGGCAACTGTCTGGGAAAAGCTAATTTCATTCGGGGCTAGTTTAATTTGTGCCTAAGTATTAACTCACAGTTGAAAATAAAAACCACGATATTATCGCACTCTTGAAAATCATTATTTTTGTTGTATCAATAATGAGTCTATGTTATTGTTACTCAATCTGTCTTATATATGTAATGTGGCATGTGCTGTTAATGAGAATAATCGTTTAGTGTAGAAAATATAAAGTCGTATGAAGGTGCAATTCGCAGTTTTAACTAAATAAACATGAAGAAAATACAGTGGAGTGTACTATGTGGTCATGTCTGTGTGATGTACAAACCGCATACAAAAATCCAGCATTCGATGATTTTCCAACAGACGCTTATGTCTAAATCGTTCCATTATCATTGCAAACTTATTGTAACCCCCACAACTTAGCACGCTTAAAACTTACATAGGCAGGATTATACCACAAATCAAAATATCGACAAAAATGTTAATCAAAATCTTACCCGGGGGCAGACGTTTCCTGTAATTGCTTGAAAAACTCGACATCACTTCCTCGAAAATTTTCTGCTCCTCGCTAGAATCGTACTTCTTGTTGAACTTGATGATCAGCTCAATGTACGATATATCCTCATATTTGAACATGTCGAACAAGATATGAGAAATGGACAGCGTTAACTCGTCGTGAACGCGAGTCTTTTGATGCTCTCTAATATGATCTTGGAACTTATTCATGAGTCTTCTTGTAATTTCCTCGGCTGCTTTATCTCTCTTTGCTTTGACGGAAGGGCTGAGCGGTTTCTTGGGTCGCCAGACTTCTGAAGTATCCGGTGCTGACCACCGTGATTCACGCTGGCGACTAGAAGGTTTCCCTTCGTTTGATTGACCGGATAGTGTTTCTTCATCTTGAGGTTGGAATCTGGTGTCGGTAATAAATTCGCGCCTCGTGTCTCGCCTACGCTGCATTTCATCTTCCTCCTGGCTAAAGATTTGGTCGCCACGGTCATCGTCGAAACGGCTTTCTTTCTTACGATATTCTTGAGCTTTTTTTCCCAATTCTGCAACTCTTTTATAGACGTCTTCGATTTCCTGGTTCAGCTGAGCAGTATTAGCTCGAAATGGTTCTCCTTCATTGCCTCTAAAGTAATCGTCTCTTCTAGGCGTAATATCCTTTTTCTGCTGAAATCCCTTATGATCATCTTTTTTTATAGGATATTCTTTGAAATCGCACTTTTCATAATACGACATGTGCTCCACAGAATTTGGTCGTCTAAACTGTTCCTTCGTAGTGTATCTATGCGAATCTCTTATATTTTCAGGAAAGCGTTCCTCCTGTCTGAATGATTCTCTAGAAAGGTAATCCTTGGGACTTGCTTGCGACAGTGACTTCCATTTCTCAAGAACGATTTTATTTTGAGCAAAAGGTCTCGGCTCAGGGTCTTTCTCACGCCTATCCATCCGTCCATCATTATTTTTTTCATACGAAGGCCTGTCCCAACCTGGTACTGACTTCGTATCAATCTTTTCAGTTACATCAGAAAAGTGTTGTCGATTCTGCCTAGAGAAATCAGCATCTCTAGAAATTTGGCCAGGCCATACTGGCGGTGGAGGAGCCTCACGAACGTCAGGGCTTCTTCGCTTCTCTAGGGCCCAGGAGCGACGCGGAGAACGAGGTGACGGGGAATGTCTCCTGTATCGATCTTTGAAAGGGGATCGATCTCTACGAACGGGTGACCTAGAATCACGAGTGCTGGAGCGCGATCTTTTCGGAATTGCATCTCCTATTCGCATATGTTCTGATCCTCTGGGCATTTCGAAATTTTCCATTCTGCCGTCTATAATTTTAGTGGGAGGGTATGTCGAAGACTTATCACTGCTCTGCTGCCATGGATCCAATCGCACGTTAGGCGCGGGGTATTGCACGTTTTCATGTGCATTCGGGCGGTATCCACCTGAGTACATAGCTTGATTTGGCGCCTGGAAATTGAAATTATACTAGCAAACACAGACAACACAATAAAATTATTTGATTAGAATTTATACCAATTATATTAATATCATTATTTAAAGCATGTTATTAAATCTAAGTACAAAGCTTGACGTCCAGTATATTTCCGTGTTAAAAGTGTAGCGCTTACAAAAGTATGTCTAGATATTTCTAAAAAAAATTATTACTGTTAATTTGAGGTTCTACAATTATTACCTTAAATATTACTGCAAACATTTAACCTAAATCTCATGCAATGCCCTAAAGCATTATTGGCTAGATCAAAATTATGTCAGCTATCAAACTTATTTATTATGAAAACAGTCCAGTAATGTAAGTAGGCAAACAACTCCAACATATTACTGGCAGTTTAAAAAGCCACGTAGCCGACCCCCGGACCAGGTGACAAATTAAATTCACGACGTGTCTTCTCTTCATAATACACATTACTTTGAACAAATCTTTATATATATTTTCGCTCGTGTTGTGATTAAACACTTCCACAGTGATGCCGTTATTTGAAACGGAATAAAAAAATATTTTTTACGGTTTCAATGAAAAGCGATCATTTTGCTTGGTATGTATTCTGTCGGGTTATTCAACGAGTTCAATTTTATGATCAGTTTCTGTAGACGAAGGTCCTTATTTAGAATGAATGATTACTCGATAACAAATTACACAGTTCATCGTATGATCGTCTTTGTCATCGTTTGATGTATACTTGACTTGCGGTGGCATCTCACGAGCTCTGTACATTAGTACATTCTTCTTGAGAACTGAGGACGCCTGGGTCCCATAAATTTGCTCCTGAGCGTACTAGTGGCATCATATGTTTTAAACACTTTTTACACGTGTGCCTGTGCCAATAAAAAATAAATCCTGATCAAAAAAAAATTAAAAAATATATTATTCATTCTCACTCATAATTGTTGTGGGAAGTTTATTTTGCTCTTAGTCAAATAAAAGAATTGCTTGTGCCGTCAAGATATGTAGTATTCACGAAGATTAACCAGGACTTGGGGAGATAGCTCGGAAGCAACGGCACATGTTTATGCAATAAATACGTCAGTCATTGAAGTACAACAATTTTAAATGCATCTTGAGAGTTAACGAAAGATACTGTGCTGCATATTAATTTTCATCTATCCAATTTATTGGACCCAAAATAGTTCAGGAAATCGCCAACATTCAATCAGTAGTTATTTATCAATTCGCCATATTGTGGTGCAAGAACTGATCGTTGAAATAATCGTCAATCGTTTGATACTTTATAGAACGGTCCAAGTGAAATTGGTAATTATTGAAAATTTCCAATAAATTCTTGAAGTGGCAGTAAATATGATTTGGACGCATATATCTTCAAATAAATCATGCGCAGTCGAAGTAAACGTTTTAAAAATTATTATAAGATGCTATTTATGTCACTAAAATATACCAAAATCAAAGTAATTTACAGCTCGTGGGAAATCCTCCTTTTTTAATTTTCCATTCTTTTTTTTTTCTTGTAGAAATAATGCCTCTGTTATAATTTGAAGTGCAAAAACTATACAATACAGGAATATTTTTCTTTACTGTATGCTTTATTCAGTTGAATTGGTCGATTGAAATATTATAAAACACCAATATGTTAAAATTAATCTAGATATTGTGCACGAACGAATTGTAGTAACCCAGAGTATAATTATCATACGGATATCACATATCGTAAGATCAGCAAGTCGAGCCATGTGGGGAGCAACTGATATAATATTATAAATGGATCCAGCATACAGGATACAGCAACGGCTTTGTAGCATAAACATGATTCATGATACTGCAGGGATGATTCCTGATAATAGACAGATGTCACATATTAAATTTAAATCATTTAAAATTCTGTCATGAACTATCGCTGCCGTTCGTTTCATTGAATCATTCTTCATAATACATATGCTGGAACACATTAACTGCCTTTTCAAACGCCTGTTGTTTTCTTCTTAGGTTTAGCAGAAAACATTTGAATTCTATAAGGTGTAGTTTATGTTGCACACCAAAATTACGCTCGTCTTAAAACAGTTTGTCATCAGTGGTTTCGGTGGCTTCTTTATGTAATTGTTGAGCGATTACTAAGGAATTGATATATTTCTTTCTTTGACAAGTTAACACATCGCTTAAACTTTAAGTCTTTGAATATTTATATATTTTTTAATACTTTTTGCACAATTTTTGTCATTTGCCACGTTCATCTTGAACGCACTTTGAGATTTAAGTGTTGAGCCTTTTGTAACTTCACCGCGTATTTTCCTTCATTTCAAGATCCACACCATCCAACTTTCGAAAAATACTATCCTATTAAAACATATCAATACGTAGAACAACAGTAAACAATTTAAATTACCTAATTAAAGTAATACGATGCAATGCTCCAAATCGTCTTCCTTATTAATTACTTGTGATTATACACATATTTTACCAATCAAACATTAATTTTTTTTTTGATTAATTTATCAACAATTGGTTGGACTAATAATTATTTACGATGTTTGTTTATCATTTGAACATTTAGCAATACAGTTTTGTTGGTGTACATGAGTGTACGTATGTTTATCTACTTACCTTTGCGCTCGGTTCATACGCTGGTCTAACTTGTTTCAGGTGCGGAGGTCTCTCGTCGTCGTCATATTTAGACTTTTTAGAATGCTGATATAATGGCGGGTATCTGTCCAACAAAACGAAATATACCATTTATTATCAATCGATGGATCGCTAAGTACATATTAACGAAAAACACCTTAGATGATAAACGTCCAACATGATATAACTATAGGTTACAACAATCAATATGCAATAGTACTTGATAATGCATATGAAATAAAAAGTAATACAATTAAACATGTAAATTACCAATTCATCACAATTAAAATAGATTTTTCTCTATAACACAAGTGGAACCCAACTCAATCGCACAGATGCATACAACTGAAAATAAACCACGAGTGTTTTCATTTCGGTGCCATGCAAATGTTCTAAATTCAGTTCCCGTAACGATGCAGGATTTATGAGATTTTTTCTTAAAAATTCTTAATACTTGAAATAATGTAAAGTATGCGATTGTTGTTGTGAATGTAAGTCTATTATTTATTTTCAGCATTTTTACTAGCAACATTAATTATACAAGCTGTTGTTGTACAACTATTGTTTAAGCCGTAGCCCAGTTGGTAGTGACCCTGCCTGCTGAGCGTGGGGTCCCGGGTTCGATTCCCGGCCGGGGCAGATATTTATGTGACAGATAAATGTTTGTTCTCGGGTCATGGGTGTTTGTGATGTGATAATTGTATATGTCCATGCCACACCCAACACAGGGAATCCTAGTGCGGGGGTGTGAGTGTGTGAACGTTTATTATTTATTTATTAAATTTGTGACGCGACATGTATCTGATGAGAAACTCCATCGGAATATTGTTATAATTATTAATACTCTTATGTGTTCCGAAATCAGTTGAAGGTCAAAATTCACGTGTAAACGTTACGCTTTAAATCATAACATATGGCTAAGCTTATACACTTAAACAGTCGAGGAAGAACTATATGTCTACTTAACAAGAATACGAAAATCTTTTGCAAAAATTAACATGGCTGATGTTACTAGATATTAGAAAACGACGATTATTTTCTACCGACTGTTGTAAAACAACCGCAACTTCGATCAGTATATGAACCATATGTGTATAAATTTTTGTTTGAATTGGGAGTTCTTAATAGCATTTTTTCCTTTATGACGACAGTGGGTACAACACATTAATTATAATAGTCTTTTTTTTCAAACCCCTCTCACGCTACAATGGGTCTCGTTCAGGTCACCAATAGACGCTAACCGACAACGCTCCAGCGCGTGCGCACAGCCCATTCCTTCGAAATCCTATTTGAAAGAGTTGTTCCGCCTACTACGCCTATGTTACGTTCTGTTGGTAAAATCGAATAACATCCGTGGGGAACTATAAACGAAGACGACTCACCTCATTTGACAAGGAGTTAAATTCCTCCTGTCAATAATGTTCTAGGAAACTCGGCGTAGGTGGCTCAAGCTCCATAGAAATCACAATCTCCAAGTTATAGAAGATCACCAAAGTTTGGGACCTCAGCCCTTGGAGATAAACTGGATCCAGGTAAACTTAAAACCCTGGAAAATTTAAAGCAATTGTTCCGCAAACAATCGATTTTGGATTTAATGTCGCATTTGTTAAGACCATTACCTTCAAATCCTTGGTAAACACGAGCATGCGTGTTGGAATTCTTTAGTCTTGGTTACGTCAACAGGGTTGCTCTGAGTCTCCCCATGTATGACGATACGGAATCGGCTAATTCGAGTGTATATTTATAAACGCAATAATAGCATTTAGCCGATTTACTATCGATCGTTTGCCTCGACAGCTGTCAATTTTAAGTTCAGAAGTTGAGTTGTTCAAACGGTCACAGGGATGCGTTTCGCCGCCATAACAACGTGCACATTGTTGACGCGATAAGGACGCTCGGCTACCATTTGTCATTGTTATTGTTCAGCGCTCATGGGAATATTTAGTTTGCCCTGTCGTTCACTACTATCAGAGTTGTATGGCAGAGAATCAGCAATTACGGTTTTCCAGTAAATTCATATTCCATCACGGTTTTTACTTTTTTTTAGAAAAGACGTCAAATTTTTACTAACAGCTCAAGTGAATTCCGCGTAGACAGCGTCATGGCACGCAGTTTTGCATAGAATATAAATTGTGTACGGCTAGATACGATTTCAAAAACACCATTATTTAACAGTTATAACTACTACTACTACTATTCATGTTTCAATTTTAAAAATAAATTTAAATATCTTAAAGTTCTAATCTAACTTGAAATATCATGTTTAATTGAAAAATGGATTTGTGTAGAAAACATTTAATTAAGAAGCGTCCATTTTGAAGCAAGATTTGACACGAGCACCTTCGAATGAAATTTTACGTTAGGTGTCTCATATTTTTAAAAACGGCCCAGTGTGGAATCTCACCTAGACATTATTGCTAAAGAAGCAGGTTGTTCTCGGCTTGGCAGAACAACTATGATTTATTAGTACGATGAGATTCCATGACATAAGGATATAATTTTGTACATACTTTATTTAAAGAAGATCAAATAAAAAAAAAGAACGAATACAAAAAGATTCAATTGAAAGATACGTTTTTATAACAAGAAAAAAATTAAACCTGTAAAGTCACGACACGCAAATGTAAAATCAATTAAAATAATCTTAGCTTTAAAGTTATGCTACAAATAAAGTGGAATAATACTAAATAGTATAGACCTATTCTATTTTTAAAATTCCTAAGTTTAAACAGAGGTTAGTTATTTCAAATTACGTTTTATTTTGGGTTTTGAGAAACGTGAATATTTATTACTCGGTTTAGCAACGGTAGTAGCACTAGCAGCAGTAGTAGTACTAATAGTATCAGTAACACTCGGGGGATAGCCCCGTTTGAAACGTATTTTCTTGAGACCCAAACAGACTCGATAATATGATTCTTTTAGAATTTGAACAGAGCGTTGATCAACAGATATAATGACAAGTGTTCCTTCGTCTACCGGCTTCTGCTCTTTCAGAACCCAATCCTCCGTATTGAGTCCTCGATTTTGTACTTTGAACAGAGTGAACGCATGACCTGGATCTGATGTTTCGGTTCTCGGCAACAATGCGTTAAAAATTTCAGGTTTTGGGGGTATAGTAATTATTGATACGCTCAACTTTGCTCCTGGCCAAGGCTCGAGAAGAGGTAAATTTTGCTGCAACCACTTCTGACTCTGCTTATCCCTACAGTTCACCATTAAAACACCTGACCTGAAACCGTAATCATGAAATCTAGGCCCTTCTGATTTAGGTAGCTGCATTATTTTGGAAATTAAAGCATAGCGCAGAATACCACACTGCTCTTTGGTCATACGCGTAATATTTTGGATACAAACTTCTGAGTACTTTCGTCTCTTTGAAAAGTAATATCTATTTTTTTTGGGAGGTAGAATTCCTTCCTTAGCCTGCCTTTCCATACGGGCACGTTTTTTTGGATTCACACTGGCTGGTAGTTGACACCAGCGTTTGTGACACATCCCAAGCGCTTCCTGCCACGGCACATTATCAGCTATCAATATTTTATATCGTCTCTTTGCGGCACCTGATAAACGTTTAAATGCTTCACGAACTTCAGGCCTGTTAAACGCTGCTGAGTTATTTTCGTGGGTGATATTTTGTGTAATATCATCATGAGGTGTATCACTTTCTGAATTCATGTCTTGCACGTCAGAGTTAGGGTATTCTTCGTCATCACTGGTGGTATTTTCTAGTTCGGTGTCAATATTAAAATCTTCAAAATCACTTTCATTAAAATTATCTTCCTTTAAGGCGTTGCTGGGTTCCGCGACCTCTTCATCGATTATTTTATTGTCTTCATTGTACCTGAAAAGAACTCACCATGGTACAAGAAACAGTTTACGTGAAATCGAATTTAATTTTTCATAGTGCTACAATTATATTTAAAAGCATTCATTATGTAAGATCAAAACCACAAATGTATTCAGATCGAAAGCCAATTAGAGGGTGGTTTCGTAAGTCAATAAGGCTGCCGTGGTTCACCATCTGTTTAGAAACGTAAGAAAATAATATCCTCTATCGTTTTTGCCCAACTACCTACTTTCTTGTTATCATGAAATTGTTGTTGTTTCGTTTTTTTTATTAATTTTTTATTTGGGAAAGTATTTTAATCATATATGTACATTATATACTTAATACATCTTTAGCGTGTTTCCAATCATGTGTAATTACGTAAAACCAAAGTAGAGTAATATAAATGTAAGTAGTAAAACAATCGAAAATTAAATAAAAAGAAAAAGAATACAAAGAAATTATGACAGAGAGAGGCTAGACTAGATATTCAGGTTAAAAGTCAGTTTCTGAAAATAAATAGCCTTGCTTTGTATTTATCATCTATTACTAGAAGCGTATCACGAAGGTCATTTTACAAAATGAACATCGTATCTTTGTGATTTGTTTAAAGTTAACATGTGTTTACTATACAATTATTTTAAAACTCTATTTAGATAGGGAGGTCCAACAAAGAGTTGCATTTTCCTTTCTATAATGAAGTAGTATAAAAAATCAAAAATCAGGGTTATCGACCCAGGTAATTGTATCTCGATAAAAGTTACACTGCTATGTAAATTATCTTATCGTATGTTATTACGGCTTTATTATTTATGAAAATAATTTTAAGATTACAAATTACAATAACTTGGTAATGCACATAAAAGCAGGTTAGTTGTTTAAAGGAGTCCTAATTGGTTTTTTAAATATTTTCGACTATTGATTTACTGTACTGTCTCGTAAGCAGGTCAAAGGAGTTGCACACACACACACACAAAGGCAATAGTAGGCCTAATTGTGTTTCAACCGTGCAAAAGTCTTATGAATCTCTGCTAGGAACCGTTATACACTTCGTTAATCAGCCTTTGGAGGTCCACTGTTGGACGTAGGTCTATTCTAAATTATGCCACTCTCACCGGCCCTGAGCCTTCTGTAGCCAGCGGATACCCGCTGTCTTCTTCGGATCGTCAGCCCATCTGGTCGGAGGTAGCCATATGAGAACCTTTCTACTCTAACGGTTCTCAGTCCTCCGAAATATGTGACAGCACAGTGCCACTTCAGCCCGTTAATTCTGCGCAATATGTTTTTAACTCTTGTTTGTCTATGAATTTCATTATTGCATATTCTACTCCGTAGAGATATATCGAGTGTGCCTTTCTTCATATATTTTTTTTGTTAATAGCCGACAAACGAGCCACCTGATGGTCACCGTCGCCCATGGACATCAGCAAGACCAAAGGTATCACTGATGCGTTGTCGGCCAGGAAATGAGAAGAAGGTAAGAAAGAAGGTACCGGCTCTCAATCATAATGCTTTGCGACTCTCAGCTTATGCATAAGCAACCAAACCAAACCAATGGTAAAATACCACGTCTCGCAACACTGCTCGAACATCTTCAACTTCAGAATCTGAGGTATTTTAGATGGCGAGCTGCAATGTAATTTACCCCAAGCAACCTAACCGAAATGGATTCTATGAGTGTCTCCTTTCTCAAATTTGAGCATACCCAATCGAATCACTGTGTCCTAGAGAAATATAATCGTCTACAATTTCGTGAGCAGCACCGCCAAAACACCAGTATCGGTGTGAGGTGGACATCTGCCGTTGTGAGGCTCTGTTCAAGTCCCCGAGCTGTTACCGATATAATACTAAGTTCCAGCGGGGAACTCGTGAGGATGACTATGTCTGCGGCATATCGTTGGCGCGTCATGTATTCGCAATTGATTTTGATGCCACATCTTTTCCACTCCATCAGCTTGAACACGTCTTCCAACGCAGCGGTGAATAGTTTTAGAGATGTCAGACCCCTTGTCTAACATCTCTCTGCAGTTGAATGGTTTTGTGGCTTTTTTTTGTACTCTGACTGTCGTGTTGGTTAACACTTCATCACCTCGATATACCGATAGTATATCCGACAACGCCGAAAAGAATGCAGTACCGCCGAGGTCTCAATAAAATCAAATGCTTTCTCATAGTCATCATAGGCAACACATAACGACAGATATTATTTGTCGATTATGTGTATAATGAGCCGATGCATGTAGTCTATGATGCTATAGCCTTTTCAAAATCATGCTTGTACGCAACGCGAGAAACCGTCAAGCCTGCGTGCAATGAGATTTGTGAAAACAGCTTTATTATTCGTTACAGGTATCGGATTTTTTTAATGTAAATAACCGTCAAGCGAGCAGACGAGCTACTTTATGGTCAGTGGTCACCGTCCCTCATGCACATGAGTAACACCAAAGGTGTCACTAATACGTTAACGGCCGAAAAAGATGAAGAGAGAAACAAAATACTGGTTCGCCAGCCCCCAGCCGGGACACGACGAGTCGTTTGGCAACTGACTCACGCAAGAGGGTGTGGTAGTTAGCCAGACCAGGCTTCACGGAAAGATAATGACAACCAGTGATAATGACAACAATAATATTGATAATATAATATAATCCTAATGCGAAACCCTACCACCAAGCAGGCCGACTTCTGTCGGCTCTTACGACAGCCTGTTCTGCCAGCATGGGATTGCGGACAATATTCTAGGCCGCCCCAGTACGGCACTATTATAATCTTTCTTTCTCTCCCGGGTATCGCTCTGCAATATTAAAGAAACACCTTTGGCTCCATTAAAGTCGTGCTCTAAGTTTTGTATAATTCATAAAGTAATTTTTTATTCTGACCCCTATGTCCATTGAAGAATATAATCTTAAGATATTTCTAGAGAAAAAATTGCAGTTTCCAGCATCCCGGTCCATCTCATCTCTAGCCCCGTTAGATAAGATCTTAGATTGCGAGCACGTTAAAAAGATGCACTTGGACAATCATGTCAAAGTTTACAGTTTGCTATCGGTGTTACGCAGGGAAGTTCGGGGTGTCCTAGTCTCCCAGAACAAATCTACGGGGTACCGGTTAAAAAATCCACATTGTACCCATATAATTTAATAATGGCGTTGTTGCGGATAAAAAATCCACACAATTTCGTCGTTCCACCAGAGGCAGAATCACGAGAATAACCAGCTTTAAAGAATAATCGAAGTTCCCAAACATTTTCTTTTACGCTTTGTCTACAACTAGCATTGCCGGTCATCTGCTTTCAATCAAAACACTAGTTCTGACGTTCCATTAACATGCCGGTGACAGAATCAACACGTACAAAATATTTATGTGATGCCTAAAAACACATTTCCTCTTTGATTTCATTATGAAATGTAATTTGTAAAATGTTTTTATAAACTTGTGTTTATATTTATAAAGGTAGCCCATTTGAGAACACATCATATACAGTACTGCATCCGTATACCTTGTAATAAAAACGAATCAATTCGATGCCATTAGCCATGGCTAAAATTGTCCTGCCGGGAATTAGCGGCTTACGTTATGACATCAACCACGTAGTTTTTTTCGATAAAGGCAATAATAAATATGTAACAGGCTTCTAGTTAATTGTGAAAAATACATTGCAACCAGGTGGTAGCACTTAAATAGTAAAATAATTAATAGTGTGTTTTTTTTAATTATATTATATTATATATGTATTATATACTGATAATAGGTATCGGTTGCTTTTTTAAAAAGAAATATAATTTCCTTTTACTTTCCAAATAGTCCAGTGGAATATATAACTATTGTACGTAGACATAATATACACTGTCGTTGACTATTGCGTTTGTTGTGACGTCTTCAACATGTATTGTAACAAATAGTCCGCAGTAAACGATATGACCATTTCAAACGGTCACATCGTAAAGCGACAATCGGAAATAATTTTGGTGAAGTTTTTTCGTTCGATTCTTCCGCAATTTCACCGGACGTTCTACATGCCTTATTTCAAGTAGAGCTATAGTAACATAACGAAGCGATTAAGACTATACCGCGAAACGTAATTTTTTTCATCGTCCTTGGTATCGGACGTGGGAGTATCGCTGGACGCGTATTCCATATATAAGCGTAGATAGGTTCTCCGAGTATCTTATCAGCAAAGTTTCCGTACGCGGAGTACCCCAAAGTTGGCCGAGTGACTGTCGGTGGCAAAATATCATGACGATTTTCATCGCATACTTTACGCGAGGGCCGATTTGTTTCGCTACAACCATATCAGTGATAATCCATGTAAGCCACTTACCCTCGCATCCTAGCCTGGTCGTCCAACAGTGGGGAGCGACTCCGTGGGGATCTCGACCGCCTGCCCGGCGAGTGCCTCTTGGGCGACGCGTGACGACCGGGGGACTGCCGCCCCGGCGACCCTCGGCGTCGATCTGCTGGGAACGTTAAGCAATTCATGGATGGATGGATGTAACCGCTGTTGCGTGACGCGTGTCATACGACGTAACAACTAGCGACAGCTTACGCGATCAAGACAGCTGACCTGATCAAATACAAAAAGGACCTCTAATTTCCTATTTTCTTCTCGAAGCTGTGAGTAACCATGCTTGTATTTTTTCTAAGTTGTGACTATGAAATAGTAAAATGTCACAAAATTTAATAGTCGAGTATGATATAATACTAAGCTGCCACCCGTCCGTCCGGTTAATAATCATAAATAAATCATTAAATAATTTTTATCAGTCTATTAACGAATAACAACTACAAATATTGTACATAATAATTGTAACAATAAGATGGATTACATAAAGCATTTAGTTTCCACACTGGTAAAGTCAAAAATGCGAAAGTCCGAAAGGCGAGATGTCACCATTGCACTGTACACAATTTCCATAAAAGCACATTGCATATGAAATCCACATAAAAAAAAATAGACAAGAATAAATCAAATGACAACCACATTTTAAAGGTTACATAGCGTACTTCACCAAGCTCAATGAATATGAGTAGCAGGCGAGCCTCATCTTGGACCATCATAATATTATTATGATTACTCATACCATAGTTTAAAATGTTAAAACAAATACAGGGTGTATGTAAATAATTATTACAAATGGAAACGTGCACGATTTGAAAAGTGGCCAGGTAACAGCTACTATGACAACAAAATTAAATCTACAGACAACCTACAAATTTATATTCACCGGTTCGGTGTTTCCGACTACATATGATTTGGGTGGGAGTTCACCACCACCACCGCCACTTACCATCAGGTGGGACTGTTTTCAAGAATTAACTTATTTTATGTAAAAAAATGAGTGGTATTAAATATTATATAGCTTATCTTTTACGCGATCACGTTTTCTTTCTATATACTAATATTCATCAAAATTGGCCAGCGGTCAACTTGTTTTTCAGTTATAGGACGACCTATGGAAATGTCAAAACTTTTGAAAATGTTAGAATTTGGGTCAGTGACTCATAAAACAAATATTTATCACATAATGTCTCAATAAAACCAAATTACAGACAGATTTCTAGTGTAACAGGTTTTAATGAAACCAACAAAAACTTACTTGGTGACATTCTTCGAATAGGCGATGGCTCTCTTCTTTCAGGTGTTATTCTTCTACCCGAAGGCGACATCCTTCTCACGGGGATTCCATGTGGAGAATCCCGTTGCCCACGTGTACCCGGCGGAGACATCCTGCGATCCTGTGGTCCTGAAGGGGACATTCTTCGTCCTTGGGGTCCCGGAGGAGACATTCTACGTCCCTGAGGTCTAGGCGATGACGCCCTGCGGTAGGAGCCAGGGGACACTATACGTCCTTGTGCAGCCGGAGATAACTTACGCCCATGTGGCGACATGCCCTGTCTGGTAGGCGACATTCTCCGTGTAGATATCGGTGACATCCTGCCAGTTGGAACCGAACCTCCCATTCTGGACGGTGACATCCTTCTTCCATGATTACCAGGAGACATCCTACGTCCCTGGTGGCCCGAAGGAGACATCCTGCGACCTTGCGAGCCAGAGGGTGACATTCTACGACCCTGAGGGCCAGTTGGAGATAGTCTTCTGCCCATAGGTTCAGGTGTCATTCGTGTAGGGCGCCTGCCAGGCGACGGGTCACGTACCGGTGGCGCAAATCGACGATCGCCTTTGTCGTAGTCCTTGTAGCCACTGTCGTTGCCCGCACCTTGCTTCGGTATTTGTCGGTTATCGTTGAGCCCCATTTTATTGTAACCTCCTGTGGTCGGCTTGTCAAACGCTTGCGGCTTTACGGGTTGCACCTAAAAACCAGATTGACAAGATGAAATATTATCAATATCTTAATACTATAAATGTTTTCAAAATAACTGTACTATCAACATTATAAATAACTATAAATATAAATTATAACTATCAATGATTTCCTCCCTACTTATGAAATAAACAAAAATCCAAATAAGGAGTGATATATTAGTAGACAATAAATAATACCTGCGTGGTCCAGGGTGATGGTTGAGTTTGTCCTTGAAAATGTCCTTGTCCCACGGGTTGGTGATGAAATTGATTTGAGCCTTGGAAATTATCTTTCAGGGTTGCAACCTGGAACAACAGTTACTATTTAATAACCAGGCAAGTATACATTTAATATTATTTTTTGAAAACTTGAATCGTGAAACCTCCACTCAGGTAAAATCGTTTGAATAGATCACTTGATTTTTGAATAAAAAATAAATTACAGTTCAAAAAAACTAAAGAAATACGCTTTCGTAGCAAATGAGCTAAAAAATGAATGTAATGTTAAAATATACAGTTTGTGATCAAGAGAAAGCAAAAGAGAGAGGGAATTTATAGTTAAATAGTATAAGGACACTTGAATTATACATTTTATAAGTGGTAAAGAATTCTGATTCAATGTATGTACGTTCTCGTAATCTCATCATTTCATTTAACGCATCACCATTACATGGGACTCTCCCTGTTAAGTTGGAGCAAACGAGCTCTTCTATTTGTAGACCATCTAATTATTTTACACGGCTGATAGCTACATATGCCTGTCCAGCAGCAAAGAGACGTGACAATATTTACAATGTGCCACTTTTCAGCCTTTTTTTTGACAATTTTTTTTTGTGATGGATTAATGAGAAAATCATACTTTAAGTATGAAATTATTGTATTGTCATCGGTTCTCTATATGTATGTACATTTTAAACGATTTTGATATTCTGAAACTGATGAAAATGTAATTCAAAGTTCCGTTACATTCGTACATACATAAATACATACAAGTCAAGCTAATATAAACCGTATAAAAACATTAAAATAATAACTTAAATCAAAGCAAATCTTGAAATACATACTGATTAGTTTTATGAAGCAAACCTTACAAAAAGGCGGAATTTACAAGAAGTTTCATTGTTCTAATTTTAAAAATACCACAGCAAAACGGTATGGATATATATTAATTACACGTAGATAATTAAAAATTTTCTTCACAATTAATTAAGAACACTGCAATTAAAAAGCAGTTTTCCAATGAAAAGGAAAAGCAAATGTGTTTGTAATTAATATTAATCAAATTCCAAGTTATGTGTAATCCGGCCACAAAGGTACATTCATGGAATTTCGCAACGTATGGTAATGCTTTGTTTTTTTATCCACATTATTAGGAATTAAGCGCGAAATCAGATTTCAATGGTAATGTAACACCAATGCCGTATTATTATTACTAACTTAAATATTGCTGGCCAGCAAATGTATATTCTTATCTTTTATTATGGCATCCTAGCAAAGAGCAATGTCGATGAAAGGAGCGAAAATTTAAGAAATTCGAAGTCAATTTCTACAAAACGCGAATCCGGTACATTATAATGTATAAAGTACCTATGTACAAATTAATAATAATAAATACATGATTTTATACTTATATTATCGCAGATATTGTACATTTTAATCGTGAGTACTCGTTACAGTTACAATAAATTGGAAATAGTTAATAGGTTGTGCTGAGTGATAAAAGTTAATGTATCTCGGTCCAGATAAAAAGCAGTTTCCTTTACTAAAGACGGACTTGAGCCCTACATACAGGTAACGCATCGGAGTTCCGTATATTAAAAAAAATGTCCGTTCACCACGTTGTCTAATATAGCGTCGCGGTACCTAATTTTCGTGACCCAGTAGTACCAGGGCGCAACCCTTCATTCGGGAAAAGCTAGTATAACAGAATAAGAATAGTTTTCACTTACTGGAGCATCCAAAACGTTGCCTTTCCCGCCATAACCGAAATTCTGTGCTTGTTGAGGTACTCCACCAGGACCGAAGCCTCTTGGCTGCTGTTAAACGACATCGATACTATTCATCTAATAAATATCAAATTATATATTTAAGAGGTACCAAATATCTATATCTTTATTTAATTCATCATAATTACCAATACATTTTATAGTGCATTCTAATATATTTAATAATAAAATTTTATATGTATCAAATATATGAAAGTGTTGATATGATTCATTTTGGATTTTACAATTATTGTTAAAATATAATATGATCCTAAGTAAGTATTATGTATGCGCTTATTATCATTGTAATATTTATATATACTTATAAAATATGTGATAAAGGGAGTGTGTAGTGATTGTATATATATTGTATGAGGTAAAAAGACAAGTTCAATTAATTTCTGCTTGCATAAGGTAATACAAATCAGGGTTCGAAAATCCGATATTTATTATAAAATAAAAACATCGGATATTTATGATATATATCAAAAGTTTCATATGTATCCATTTTGTATGAAAGCCATATTATTATTTTATTGTATTATTTAAATTTTCTATTTGGATATGTGTTACATAAACACAATAAATTATTAAAAAAAAAGTAAAATGTTTTTAATGTTTTATTTATTTAGGTATTTAAAATCAGACAAATGAAACCAAAACATAAAATCTTCTTCTAGGTCAGTCAAAATCAACTAAAAAACATATATTACATAAACATATATAAAACTAAAAAACAAATTTTTCTGACACGACTGACGCCATTAATACCGGCAGAAGTGTTGCCATTTATGGCTTAGAACTTACTATTAGGGAGTATGTTTTAACTCTACTCCTACGCCATCTACATTTGTTTATTTCTATATAAATAAACATTAAATAGACTCACCTGTGTAAAATTACTGTTGACCACTGACTGAATTGGTTGATTTGGGAAAGTATTTTGTGGCACTGGCGCCACCATGCCTTGCCCCCACTGCACATTAGGCCCCCAAGTGTTTGAGCGGGGAGGTTGACTTTCATGTAGCATGGCACGGTTCCCAAAGTTGGTACCAGAATAATCATTCCTTTGCTGGTATCCACCTCTTGTGTCAAAGTTGCCCTGATTCTGTGGGTTTGAATACAAATAATTAAGATTTACTAAATATATGACATGGATGCACAGACCGCGGCCCGCGGGCCGCATGCAGCCCGCCGGCCCAATACTGGTGGCCCGCCGACAGCAAAAATAATACTCTCGTGCATTCGAAGAATATTTAATTCTATTCCAGAATAAAACCAAAACAAAATATGTTCGAAAAGTAATTTGAATCTCGCGCGCGCTATTTGAATCTAGCGCCCAAAAATGCTAAGTCAAGTAACATCGCTTGCCGCCTTTATATAAAGTTCAAAATAGTAGAGAAATTTCTAGCGCGGTGTGAGCAAGCGAGATAGCAATAGTCCCGAATTCCCGATTGCTCGCGTAGGTAGGAGTAGATACACGAAGCTTCCAGAGTCGTATGCGCGGTATAAAAGCCACGCTAACCGCAGCGACCGACTTAGCACCCTATCCTTCTCTAAGGATGGGGTCGCATCCGATGAAGGCTTAGGGGCCACAAGGCCAAAGCCAACCGGGTGGTGTTTAGTGGGTAACCTTCGGGAGTCCCACATAACCAGAGCAGCCGGCTGCCTGGTATGCATAAAGCATTCACCACCCCCCTCCCCCGCTTCCGGAGGGTAGCCCAAAAAAAAAAAAAAAAAGAGACCGACCAGCGAAAGTGGTAGTTTCGACTGTAAATTTCATAAAATCACGAGGAATCAATCACAGACAATTCAAACAATTGCTTGATGACATCGAAAGCGAATACGGAGATTTACTGTATTATACAGAAATAAGGTGGATAAGCCGTGCATTGACACTGGAACGATTTCTAAATTTAATAGAAGAAATTGGAATATTTCTGGCGGAAAAGCAAAGGGATGTCCCGGAACTTGAAAATCCTGATTGGTTGTGTGATTTCGCTTTTTAGTTGACATTACAAATCATTTGAATGTCTTGAACACACGGCTTCAAGGCAAAAATCAACTGATATCCCAGCTCTACGCTCATGTATCATCCTTTCAATGTAACCTGACACTTTTCAGATCACAATTGAATTCTGGAAATTACAATCATTTTCCGAATTGTAAGAAAATGGCTGAAAAATTCAACAAAACTGCGATTAATTTCAGTTATGTATAAAAGCTAGATATTTTGATTCAATCTTTTCAAGACAGATTTTCGGAGTTTAAAAAAATTAAACCTCTGTTGGACATATTCAGCAATCCTTTCACGATTTCAGTTGAAAATGCGCCAGAGTCAATGCAGTTAGAAATTATCGACATTCAAAACGATCAAGATTTACGCAACAAATTCAACGAAGGAGACTTGCTGAACCTTTACCGCTGCATTGATAAAAATATGTACGAAAAGTTGCGCATTAACGCTCTGAAATGTGCCAGCTTATTTGGTTGTACCTATATATGTGAACAAACTTTTTCAATACTAAATAATAATAAAACAAAAAATCGAAACCGCCTTGCAAATGAAAGTTTGGAAGCAGTTTTACGTGTTGCTACAAGTAAATTTGAGCCAAATATAAAAAAGATAATATATAATAATATATAACTATGCAGTGCCACACTTCAAATTAATAAATTCTTTTTGAATTTTAATAAATTATTATCAACTCTTTATTGTCTTTAATTACCTATACTTCTGGCGGCCGGCCCGCCATCAGTTCATGATTTGCCCGAGTGGCCCCTGGTCTTCATAAGTCTGTGCAACCATGATATATGAACATTTGATTCAACTATTAAAATAGAGTTTAGCAAAGGCTTAGTCAAAATTATTTTCACCCACTTAGCAATAACCTGATATTATTACTAAAATCATCACATCATATCAAATTGGCTCCAATGGACAGGATAATGTACTTTAATAAAATGTTAAATACATTAAAATATGTATGTTGCCTTTGAAAGTTTTATAAGTAAACAATCTTTATAATATATCCCTTAATACTCTTTAATGTGCGAGTTGGACGCAGGAAGCATCAATATCTAATTTTAACACTAAATATTTTTATATTGCTTAGTGATGTATTCTAATAATACAGGCTTAGGAATATTATTGAGGTTATGTATTTTTTATTGAAGCGCATGGGACATAGTAATGAGGCTATTAAATATTTTTGTCACAAAAAAAAATCCAGTTTTCATTGTTTATATCTTTTATAAAGCTGTTTAAAAGTAATTTCCACACATTCCATTGTTACACTATAAAAAAGAGAATGCTAACAAATATTAAAATTGATAGCTGTTTGTATCAATGTATATTAAAATGAGAACTTATCTTCAGTTTATTTTTATAATGAAATAAGAATTGTTGTTGCCATTACTTTTATTGTAAAGAAAGATATATTACACATCTATTCATCAACTTAAACAAAGAAACTTTTCATTTTAATTTCCAATTTCAATAGTACTGTAATTTTTAATCTAATTTTAAAACAACTTTATAGTTGAGATAAAAATTGTATTAAATTGTGTTGAATTAGGTTTCAATAAGTGAAATATAGGAATATAATCTTATAATTCTAATAAGTATGTTACAACTTCTCAAATACGATTCATGTCCTTTATAGTTTCTTTTTAACTGAAATTATCAAAGACATCATTCATGAAAATTTGCTTAAAAAAAATTGTTAACAGATATATGTAATTCATATATTATGCTATATATTACAAATAGACAGATGCATGAGTAAACATATAAGAGTTTAACTTTACATCATTGGATATACAGAACCAGAATAGAATTAGATATATAAATAGTCAAATGAATCCCTCTGCAAGCCTCCACCTAGAATGATAAACTAATTGAACATCAAATAGAATGTCCAGTTGTTGGCTTCTACAGACTGATTCTTGGATACAGTAATTTTTATAGAAAGTTAAATAAGCAGAAGTTTTAAAATAAAGATTCTTAGAAAAATAGAAATATGGTCATGAGTTACAGTTATGTAAACCTCTTCTACATATAGGTGGAATTGGTATGAATACTGTAGAAAGAACATGAGTAACTTTGTGAAAGCAAGACTGAAAAGAGAGCCACTATAGTTTTAAATGAAAATAGATCATATTTCAGATGATGTTATTGTTGCAAATGGTTTCCTACTCACTTCTATCACTTGTGCCGACTAAGTGAAGCTTCTGTAATAAGTCCCAAATTTTAAAGCTTCACTACATGCCATTATTATATCATTGTATAAGACTTAAGGTAATAGAAACTAATAAATTTGGGAGAATAATCTTGAAGCACCAATATTTAAGGCTTATGTTTAAGCTAATTCACTATCAAATTTAAAGTTTTATACTAAGTAAAGATATGCGCAACATTCTCTTTAAAAGTTTTTATTAAATAAAGGCAATAGTCAAAGATGACTATGTATATATTCGTAAATTGTCTGTATATAAGTGATAAGTAGCAAAATATTGCATTTATCGAATTGATGAATATCGGACATAACAGAATCTCAGCTGAACTAGATCATATATTTTAAAATGAATCCATAAATAAATATAAATTTTCAAATAATTTACCGGCTTCCCGACAGGCACAACTCGAATCACATGTCCTGAGTAATGATATCCATTAAGGTATTTCATCAAGTGATTACCATCACCGTCGTCTGTCACTCCGATGCGAACTTTTTTGCATCCGTCATCATCCATCACCAGGCTATCCAAAATAAAGTCCGTAATGTTGCATTCCTGCTTAATTAACCTTTTTAATTCCTGATAACTAGTCTGGAAAAAGCAACAAGAGATTAAGAGGTTAAAAATAAACTCTTAAAAACCAGTAAATCATACTCACAAAGTGATGAAACACATACGTTCGTTGGTAACCCTTGTATTGTTAGCATCATCTTGATCAAAATTTTAGATTTATTTTCAATATGTGTTAATACTTCGTGCTAAAAGTATCATTTCAAACACTATTATTCAACAAACGAAACGAAAATAGATTTACATTGAACGCATCGCTTTTAGCACAGCGACCACGCCATAGTGAAAACTAATAATAATTATAATGTCCGTCAATCAGCGACTCCCACTATTTTATACCATAAATAACGTAGGTACAGAATACACTTGTTGTACTGTATTCCTAGAGAAATTGATTATTAAACCACAAGACTTCATAAAACGTAGGCTAAGAATACCAAGGACGGCAGAATGGCGACTGATTTTTTTAAATGTCAACCATATTTATTAAGTAGTATTAAGCATAGATGACAGTGGTATTAAGTTAGTAGCAATTTAAATTAATTTATCCACAAGAATATACATGGCACTTTACAAGATACAACAAAATGTCACACGTTAAAAAAATTAAGATATTTTTCAAAGTGAGGAATATAATTATTTATTCATAAAATGGCAAACTTTAAACTTTTTAATCGTGATAATCAAACATATTTGTTTTGAAATAAGATTACCGCATGGTTAATTATCCGCATTACCCAAATGTATACTACATTTTACTAAATGTATAATCTGGTAGAGTTTGATACATTACTCATCTCAGGATATGCTAGTCACTGTTAGTGTATATATACCTAGTATATTAACTCTATGGTATATACGTACTTTGTCTTTAAATTAGTCTATACTCCTTGGAAATCTATAGCTAATTAGTCTGTAGTATTTAGTATCTGTTTTCATAGCAAAATACATGGCAAATGGCATCATTAATAGTCTGTGGATATCTATAATTCTTTATGTTTCTGTATAATTTTTTGTCACACTCTAAGCAAGTAGATGTAATATAAATTTGAAAATATATATTATATATAAGTCAATTGCTGATATAAAATGTTATTAATAATACATAATTTACCACAAAATGTAAGTGGGGAATATTTAACTTTATAATTTATTTATATAATTTTAACAGTCACAACGTTTCAGGGCAATCATATTTTAGCTAAAAGCAATGCAGCTGTGCTGCTTTTCTGCTATATGTTTACCAGTCCATCTGCAATAACCTATGTTTATTAAGTAAATAAATTCATTACGTCTCAGGTGACTACCATTCAAAATGTTGTGTTATTTTTTTATAGACACGTTACGCAGATGTAAAGGCGTTGATCAAAGACAAATGTGGTCTTACGGAGATGATAGTTGATAACCTGGTGCGTGAAGGTAACAGTTTAAAGGTGACAGTAGGTCTGGCTGACGAAGCAGACGCTGCCATCTTAGTGAGGAAGATTAATGGATTGTATGTTTCCGGCCAGCAACTATTTGTTGAAGATGTGCGCCAAAAGAAGGTGATTAATTATATCATAATAGCTTAATTTTACTTACTTTCTAATCTAGTCTAGCCGACGCAGCACTTTAGATAACAGTGAAGGGATCTGGGTGTGATCCCCTTCTAAGAAAGATATTTCTGTGACAGAAAAGTATTTGTTGCTTAATTGTTGTAAGAAATGATTGTGGAAAAGTCGGAGGCATGAGTGTATTTATTTTTGGTTTGTAATCATTATTTTATTTATTTAAATTTTCTTATACTTAATACTTGTGTGGAATACTTCAATATATGGTGTGGAATACATATAGTTGTCATGACTATATTCAATACAATTATTATTGTTTATTTGTAAATTAATATTGTTTTGGTTTGGTATTGTCTTGAATAAAGTGGAAACCTGTATAAAGTTGTATCCAGTATGAAGGTTGACAGTAAAATGACAAAAGTCAATTTGGATTGAATAAAACAAAGAGAAAATGATGCTTTTTTAAATTTACAGAATCTAGAACAACCATATCGTACAGGTATTGTACTTAATCAGTATGATCAAGAGAAATTTGAACAGGGCCCTCCATTCCAATTCAACAACCAATGTTATGGGAAACAGAAAGAGTTGCTACCCCAGTCTTCATTACTGAAGTCCATGGAAACTAAATTACCTTCATATCTACCTCCACCAAAGTTTGGAGTACCTTTTTATATGAGTACACAGGTAAGTAGCTGATTTTATTACATATTTTTTTTAAATAGTATAAATAAGTGTGCATTGTAACTTTTGCTTAGTAGGGTAAGAGAATAAGATTTATTACTGAAGTAAACTTTTTATTCTTTTATGAGCTGGCTTAGCTATAACAAAACTAAAAATTTGCTTATAAATCACTGGTTCTGACACTTTTTTTTACTAACACCACACCTTAGTGGCTTGCCTAGCCCTGCACATACAAAAGCTTTAGTCAGCACTATATTTAGTCAGATATATAGCTCTGAAAGCCTGACATATATTTTTTGAAAACAGTTTAAAACCCAACATGCTATTGAAGCAGGATATTATTAAAATTAAAACACATATGATTCATATTTATGTTCATTATTTGCTACCTCACAGTTTTAGCCTACCTGGGCTGCCTCAACACCCGGATTAGTTCTAATTTTCCTACCTGTAGATCTCCAGCACACTGAAGAGCAAGCTATCTTGTATTTTATGAAAGGTTGCTCTATGATTTTTCCACACTTCAGCAGTAATCCTCATTTAAGAAAATACATATACACATTTTATAGTGTAATTAATAATATGAGTATGTAGAATATAATAATGCAGGGATAATGATTGTGGAATTTGCAGTTGGGACATTTTGGACCCTTGTTGTCCGCTCTGCTTAATGTGTGGTGGTGAATATGAATCCATCTTTGTCTTGACCCACCCTACCCATGAGAAATGACACTACCCATCCATACTATATTACAATTAGAATTAAACATGTAAATTAAGATAAAAATCTTCAATTATACTGTTTAAAATATATTGTCATTGAAAAGTTTCATATGAATAGAACAGTGTGTTCTTTGATTTTAGTCCCAAGAACAATAGATTATCTTACCAGTGCGGGTAATCTCTGACCAATCTATCAGCCGGTAATAATGATGCATCGCAGCTGGGCTATGTCAAATCGAAATGAGGATGATTGGACATATTGCCTCATATGTAAATTTCAGTGCAAAGTTTAATATTTTTTTGAAGTTGTAGTCAAGCAATAATTGTACAGTTGTCTTGTTGCTGTATTATGTTTTCTTTTTTGTTGTGAAGTATGTTAACACTCAAGTGCTTACTTTTACTTGCTTGCAAGAAATGTGAAGCGGCTAGTACAAAGGTAAATTCTGTAAGGTTGAAGTGATGCTGCTTGCCGTTGGGGCAGAAATATCTTTGAAGTATCAGGCTTTGGTAAATAAAAGCAGTATAGTAATCCACAATCTAAAGACTGACTGAAGGACTGAGAACCTGAAAAACAGCAGATATGCACATAATCCAGATAGCTCAGTACTAGTCAGAATTTAGATCAATATGGGAAATCTACAAAGGAGGAAAGTCTGTACAGTGAACCTCCACAGGCTAATAGACAAATGAATTACCATGTGTTTGAGCTTTTAAAGGAAAAAATAGTTCTCGTCTTAATGTATTGTATGTGTAGCTGTTTTAATAGTTTCAAGTACAGTTTAAAAAAGTATATATCTTTTTTATTATCTGTCACAACAATATTTAAACCTCGTGTTACATCATTTAGTCTTTACATCGGCATTGTTAGTAGAGTGTTTGTGAGGGGTTTTTACCTTTTAGATTCTCTTAAATAATTCACGAAATATGTTAGCTATAAGTTTACTCGAATTACTTTATTCGTGGTGAGATTTTCATAGATTTACTATTAGGTTTCTACAGTAAAAATATAGTGTCACTTTTAGGTGAAAAATATATGTCATCTTCAAATCCAACTAAGAGCTCCTGTGAAGAGTTACGTAAATAAACAAAACTTTCATCAAAGTTTCACTGTATAAAAATTTCAATCGCTAAAGAGTAAAGTTTTATGAGTCTGAGTGTCCATTTATATTAAGTCAAAAGAGCAAAATAAATAACATTTCTTATGAACTCAATTAAAAAACTGTCGGAATTTTCATACAAATGTTTAACCCTTATTTTAGTCTCTTGAGATGGAATTATCAAAAATCATTTCGAAGTAGATGTGTACATTATAAAAGATACCGACTTGTATAGTTGAAAACTTTGGCCGTTGAGATTTCGCGGCGGCTTGAACGAATCAGTCAATAAGGACAAAGATTTATTCATTGTTCGATGTCCGATGTCCCGCTGGTATCACTGTCCTGCAAAAGAAAACAAGAGTATTGTTATGTATATGTATTGTTATTCGAGAAAAAAAATTCGGTAAAGGTCTATCAACCACAATTTGCTGTAATATTACGTACAGTACAGTACTTCACGTGAATATGTGAAGTTCCTGGATGCCAGATACAGCAAGAGTGGCTCTGACGACTACGTTATTAAATTGAAACAACCATAATCTATTTCTTTTTCCAGGGAATTTAAATTGACAAAACATTAGCACCATTATTCTAGTTACTACTAACCAGGTTGGTGAAGTAGCAGAATGAAAGTGCAATGTTAATCAATGATCTTTGGATTACATATTTTAAAGGGTCGTCGTTTATTTATCTGTGACAAAGTCTGTTGTACATAAATGCTTGACTTTGTCCACAGAATCAAAACGTAAACAACAATCAACAGTTTATGGTTCAATATCCCAATGTGCAGGGGTCTATGGGTAATGAACTGTATGAGAGACGAAACATTGTTCGAAAAGGTGGAGAGAAAAGAGGAGAGCGATCCATGTCTTCTGAACGCGGTCCATATAATGATCGTTCGTCCAGACGCTTATCGAGATGGGAAGAATCCGAATATGATAGATCGGACGGTTGCAGAGACGGTGATTGGTCAGCTCAACGTGATGGTCGCCTTGAAGGCGATCAGACGTATAAAAATAAATCTTACCGAGACTCGTTCCAAAGCACGTCTAACGAAGATTATCCTTCAAATAAGCAGAATGATGAAATGGTTAAAAAATCTTTCAATAAATCTGAGCCAAATTGGGAACACCCAGACCAATCTACATTCCGCGAACGTAATGAATCATATCGCTTTAATGATAACAGAAGTTTTAACTCTCGGGACCGACGGTATAATCAAAAAAGTGAACCACAGAGATTTACAGAAAATAATTATTCCAAATCGCGACCAAGCGATTATTATAAGAAGCGTTCCTATGAGTCGTCAGATAAAAATAGATTAAGCCCGCAACGTAAAAAGTTTGGAAGCAATCAACAGTTTAATTCCAAACGGCTACGAGAAAATTATGATAGTTCAATTTTGAAGAATTATCAGAGTAAAAAGAACTCCTATTTAAACAAGTCTCCAACATGTACACCAAAGCAATCAAGCAAGCCACAACTGCAATCGATAGAATTTCAAAGGCATAAACCACAATGGCAACATTCGAAGAAGCAGGTCAATTTCAAAAAGGATCGTCCTGCTTCTGGTAAATCTGTGGAGCCCACTAAGGAAATGTTAGCTAGACATGAAGCATGGCGTGTCCAAGCCGCTTCTCTTATTGCTACTGAGATTTTTAATAATGTGGGGAAGATGCGCATGAAACGACATCCATTACTCACTGCCCTTAAAGCATGTGTACGCACTCGAATTGACGTGATCGCGGCTGACAATATGTCATTAACTCTAAAGGATATTCTTTGCTGCTATCGTGAGAAATTCCAAGACGATGTTACTTTCTACAGCGCGGTGCTAAAGAAACACGAAAATGGTGAGATGGAAGAATTTGAAACCATAATGAAAGGTAATTTTTGAGTTTTGCCTATCACTTTGTAATACAGTTTTTCTGCTACGAATAATACAATGAAGTCGAGTTTTTTGGTTACCGAGATGTTACGTAGCTGTTAAACCAATGAGATTAATAGCTTAGTACTTTGCAAATATTTTAGTTATTTATCACACTAGGGCGGCATTGTCCAATGGAAGCCTGAATCTGAGAAAGCTAGACTCCATAAACAAATACATAAATATGAACTAAGGACTTTACAGAGATAACTGATCAACAAGACCAATTAATGAAACATTTTTGTTTCATTGTTCCGTTTGCTATTAGCTTCCTACTCATAACAGCGTCTTCATGCTATTGGCATTATCTAAAACCAAAGAAATTGTCGATCGTTAATACGGGTATCTAGGGGACAGTCTTGATTGTATTAAATAGCGAAATACGATGTAATGTTTACGTATCTACCAGGATAGCATATGACCTCCGAGTAACGTTTGTGATACCTTAATGGACTTTATCCTTTATCTTCAAGTTCAGCCTATATTAGTCCACTGCTGGACATAGGCCTCTCCTAAGAAGCGCCACTGAGCCCGGTCTTCGGATATTCTTATCCAATCACTGCCCACCACTTTGCGTATATCGTCGCCCCCTCTTGTCGCAAGGCGTCCTTCACTACGTTTGCCGGTACGCGGTCTACACTTCAGAATTAATCTACCCCAACAGTCATCGGTCCTGCGGTAGATATAACTAGCCCACTGCTATTTCAATGTTACGTTACGTTGATCACTTTCGTTCTCTAGCGAATTGTTTCAGTTCGGATTTGATCCCTCAGAGAAATACCTAGCATCAGAAAATTGGCTAGCATAGCTGTAGCTATAGCGCATTGAGCAATTTTGGAATGGTGGGCTAGTCAAACCGTGATATGTAGGGATATATGTAGGGATCATGCTATTTGGGTAGCTAAAATATCCCCCTTGTTGTCTTATATTCTGGTTGAAGACTTTCGAATGAGACACGTACTGAATTCGATACTATCGTTTCTTATGTGTACAGATGAAGCTGGTACTGATTAATAAAGCCAAAAATGAACAACGTTAGATCACTGGTCAAGGCCGCATTATGTTTTGAAAATTGTCTCAATATAAATACTTATGTTTTAGCTTATGAGTTAGTTTCGTCGGAACACGACTTTGACACATACTCATGGGGTCAGCTATAACACTCGTCGTTGCAGCTGAGCTGTTTGCATTGCGCTAGCACATTTGTAATAGCAAAATCAAAAAACTGGTTGAAACGGGGGACAGAAAAGCCAAATATCCTTAATAATATCCAGCGTAAATTAGGCTTTTATCTGTAATGATGGAGACAAGAGGAGAAAAACTACTTAGCGGGCAATGGGACGAAAGCGGACCTGAAATTAGTTTTAGCGGAGGAGCAGATTATGCTCACTTGCTACTATGTATTGTGGTACCGTTTATCGTTTCCCATTTAATACGTATAAGTAGTAGAATACTAGTATAATGTTTCTACTGCGATCGCAGCCAAGAAACATTAGATGTTTTTTTTTTCTGTATGGCAAAGATAAGCATAGGATGCAAAGAGGAAATTTAGTAATAGAACCATATTCTAATTTCTGATGGTCATTTCGAAGACAACTATGCATTTGCCCTAAAAATGCTTGAAACAATTCTGTTAAGAAGTATAAAGACATTTTTACTGCTCCGTCAATTTTGATGAATCAAAATAGTTCGGTTTGGAAACCAGGAATATGACGATCACAAAAACATATATTATATTATATATATACAATCTGTATTATATGGACCTGGGTCCAAGTGACTTTAATGGTTAATTTTCAACGCACTGCTAGGTTCTGTAACAGTAAAAAGATTTTTAAATGTAGCATTTGTGTTAGAAAGCTTTAAGCTATCAGGCGTTTCCCTGATAGCTTCAAAGATCGTCAAAGATTCAAAACTTGATATTAATTTTGATATTTAATTCCAGAATGCGGTAAAAAACGTGATAATAAGGAAAGAGACATTCAGCCCACACTTCAGTTTATTGGGAAACCACCTGCCGAGTTACTAAGTGCTGGTAAAACTGAGAGATTGCCCAAGTATCCGGATGGTAGTAAGTACCAATTTTTCGAAATGTAAAAGTTTCAAATTACGGTTTTATATAAACATTGTTATTATTTTCTTTTTCAGATAAAAAGGTGCTCCACCGTAAGTATCAAAACTTTTAGTTATTAAAGGTAGTTTTTGAAATAATTATTTGCAGTACTTTATACTATACATATAACTATGTAGTTCGTGAATTATTTTGACACTAGTAATCGGTTTTCGCTCGCTTCGAAATACTTCCAGCTTATGTTTAGAAATAGCCCTCGCGCCCGAATTAATTTTTATCAGGTATTTAATTAATAAATTTTGTATAGTGATCGATTTATCTAGTTCTTTAATTTTGACACATATGAATATTAATTTTGTAGCGTTTGGAATGATGCCAACCTGCCGGATAACATTTTATTTGGTATTTACATATATGTTTTCGCATGCATATCGCTAAAAAGTGTTTAACCTCCAATAAAAAAGTCAAAACATGCAAACTCGGTCTACATATACATAGAAATATTAATCATTTTATTGTGTAGTCGATACTTTTATGGACTTGAAGCGAATAGTTTTAATGTAATTCAATAACGAAACAAAAATTAACATTTTATAAGAGATTTAAGAAATACAATTCCATTTTACTTCCGTTCTAGAGTTGAAACAGGCTCAAAAAGATGAAATTATAAGTGAATCTTTATACAATTTGGACGCGCTGCACGAAAAAGCATTAAAAGAAGAGTTGGATAAGCTTGAAGAACTGGTAAGCATAAAAATACGGCTATACACATAAAAATATAAAGTCTGTTCGGAGCTCTCAAGTAGGATTGGACCGGCAATTGCAAAATGTCTTCAGCCCTGCTGTACTGTGGAAGGCACGTTGACCGGTCTCGGATGTAGCGACATAACGTAACAATTGTTATTGGAGAGAGATTATGCTCCAAAGCTATATATTGTACAGCCATCTGTATGTTCAATTTAGAAAAAACATTGTACACACTATTGGTCACATTATTAATGGTACTCAACTATTCCAGATAAAACAAGAGATTCAGAAATCTGAAAATGAGACGGAGGAGACAGTATCCAAATTCATGAACGATGAGTTTTTACCTGACCTGCTTAAGGTATGTTCAGTTTTTGACAATGTGAGATTAGAAAAGTGTATAATATTCATGAAATTTCTGTGTGCATTGATCTAATCTTAATTTTAAATGAGCATTTGTTAGTAGAAAAAACATTAAGTTATGGGATACTGTTCTGAGAAAATTAGATCGCAGCTTTTCATATAGGTTAAAACAAAGAAAAATGACTATAAAATCCTATACAGACGAAATACAGCACTGTAAAATCGAACAGCTTGCGAACGCCGACCTAACTCGCACAGATTTAATATTCTTGCACAAGTTGACAATAGCTTCATAGATCATTCGCGGCTATTGATTAGATTTCTGTACAGTGTCCCAAATAGAATACAGAGTTATCAATGCCCCGTTTTTAATCCCACACTGTGCAGAAAACCCGTTCGCTTTTCTCGTCTGTATAACCAAATTGTAAAAAATAAGCCAGATCTTTATATTCACTTTGACAGCCTCTCCAGTTTCTTGGTCAAACTCAGAGTGACATAGACTGTATTAGTAATTAGATTGCACGAGTTAATGTGCTTCGTGTTTTTTTTATTGTCAGTTTCGTTTTCAATTCTTATTTAGTTCAGTATTTTTCTTTTTTACATAAAATAAGTTAATGCTTGACAACAATCCCACCTGATGGAAAGTGGTGATGAAGTCCAAGATGGTGAACGCACTAACTTATAATAGCGTATTTACTCTCCTCTTGAAAAGTTTATTGTTAAAATATTGGTAACGTATAAGTAAGTACATAAGTATATGACATATTATCTGCAACCAAATTTTTATTTTACAATTCAAATGCCGTATCTATTTATTGGTCGTCCAGTAAATAAAAAGTAAATAAATCTTAGTTTGAATCATGAAAATAAAGGATTTTAAAATTTGTATTTGCTGCTATTTTAATATAACTAATATATAAAAAATTCAGCATTCAAAGTCATTTCGGGGTTATATGCAAGGTTATATTATGTGCTTTTTGGAAGATCTCAAAAGGCTATTTATTACTGCTATTACAGATATTGACTCTACATGTGAAGAAGCGAATCTTGGACGTTCGCACGAACCTGTCAGTAAGGGTGTTATGCCAGTATAAGGCACCGAAGCGAAATTTGCTGGACGCATTCCTGAAGGACTATGGAGTGGTCAGTTTGAAGGTTTCCCGCAAGAACAGAAACGTGATGATCGCGATTTGCGATAATTATGAGAATTTTGATGCACTTTGTAAACAAGAGAGCGCGTTAATCGGTGAGTAATATGGTTGTTTGCGACGGTTGTTTCAACCGAAGATTGCATTTCGGTCTGAAGCATATGGGGCTGGGGATATACACAAACGATGAATCCCATTTTAGCTCTAAAGCATTGAAAAATATTAAAACAATAGAAAGAACATTATCCGTAACGTACGTACGAACACGCACAGAAAAGGGTTGTGTGCACTCTTGTATCTGATCTGGGGCCTTACTCCCGAAAACGTTTTGGTTTTGTTTTTTTTCCTGATTCGAACTCGAATCTGCAGCCTTACTGCCGACGCTTTCGAGTTTAAATCAATCGAGTTGATTTCGATCATATGTCAATTTCGTACTCTTGAATGTCTACGCTAGCGCACGATCGAACGGTGGTTCAAATTGGAACTAAAAATTGTTAGGATCGAATAAAGGTCGAAAAAAGCGTACTCTCGACACTTTCTGACAGTCGTCAATCGAGTAGCAGGATCGAAATCAAACGTCAAAATTCACGGTAACAAAAAAGGTTCTTTGTTTGCTTCGAGTTTTGCATTTTATTTAATTTTATTGGGTTTTTCTAAAGTATGGCTCGCCTTACATCATTATTTAATATTTTGGAGGAAGCGCATCGTATAGACATTCGAGAAAGGACAAACTTTCTTAGAATGCGTCGATATAACTCTCGGGCACTTGCAATAGATAGTGAAGAATTCCAGAGGAATTATCATATGTCTAAGGATATAAGTGAATATTGTAATATATTCCGCGACGTCGCGGAGTTGAGTTCCGAAATAATGTGTCGTTATACTAAATAATAGTTTAATAAATAATTAATTTATCTAAAAACCTATAAAAAAACATACACACCAACGCGTTTTTAAAATTTGACAACAAATATGTTGTTGATATCAAGCCAGTATGTACTTTGATGGAAATCTTACTGTAATGATAATTACTTGTGATTATTATAACAAAAAATTTAACACTAATTAATTATAATTTATTTTACATTATTCATTCTTCGTCTCTCATCGTTTTTATACTTCATCGTGCATCTTTTATCGTCCTTCTTTCATCTTTAACATAAATAATAATCAATGTTTATTCGGAGATTAGGTTGTATAACACTCGGCATAAAGAAGAAAACAATTCAAGTACAATAAATTAGTTACATAGTGTTTTGTTAAACTCTGATATC
The DNA here is from genome assembly GCA_003671415.1 of Megathymus violae. Classification (NCBI taxonomy): domain Eukaryota; kingdom Metazoa; phylum Arthropoda; class Insecta; order Lepidoptera; family Hesperiidae; genus Megathymus; species Megathymus violae. The sequence goes on from PDGT01000002.1 coordinate 9,495,824, forward strand.
CATGATAAGATTTAACCTGTGTTATGAATACCAGCGCTCTCACTAGGAAATTAGTTTATAACATTGCTTCATGCTTACCGGGAGGTGACAAAGTGAAGTACATGTACATTTAAGGTTTATATCGAAATTAATTCAGTTGTGATAGTGTGCAAGCATGTCTGGTGTATGTGTATGTAATTATTCTGCTTTTAAACGTACTTAATAAATATTTTTTTTTCCTAATTACAGATAATCTGAAAGTATCATTTAAGCCTTTACATATAACAGGCCCGCCAATAAAGACTAAATTTAAGAAGAATACTGCTACTGTTGCCAAAATAACTGCAGCTAAAGGTAACAGTGGGAATGAGAGTGGCTATTGTAACGAGGAGATTGATGATGGAAATGACTCGCAGGTTGACTTTGCAGAGAACCAAATAAATGAAGACAGTCAAGATGTTATTATTGTTGAAGATAATGTCATTAAATCAACGGATGTCATTGTCATCGATGAGAATGATAAAGTTACAAAGGATAAAGAAGTTATAGTTCTTGATGAAATATCAGTTGTTGAAGTAGTAACTGGTGACGATGGATCTGCTATTAAGAATGTATCAACAACAGTTGACAGTGTTGAAGTTGTGGTTACAAATGACAGTGAAGTTATAGAACAAGAAGTACCTGAAATCATTGATAAAAATAAGATTGCTGAGGATGTATTAAAAGAGTCTTAGATTTTACAACAAGTACAAGGAAACATAATTGAAGTGTAGTTTATATAGTTTTCTGTGATAGTGATATTATTTTTCATTACACGGAACTATTATTTATGTTGTCTATACTATTTAATCTAACAAGTTTCAATTGTGCAACTTGTATCTTGCAAACTTAATGTTAAATGTAATGTGTACAAGTGTTGTATTGGGAATATATTGATAGGATAGTTAAAAAAACAATATATGGAATAAAAATAAAAATGATATTGTTTTATTCATCAACAATATTCTGAAAGTTAACCTGCAACATATTAAAAATATTTATTTTTATATTTTATTTTCATAATAAATTACTTGGGGGACCACTGAATTATTTCTAAAAATGATGAAATTTTTATGTATAATATTTATGGAATCTCTTTGATAGTACTATAAATAAAGATATGACATTTTGAACCACACGATTGTGATATTACTGACACTTTAGTTTTATAAACATTAAATACTTATTAAAAAAAAATAAAACAAAAGATGCGAAATGTATTAAAAATATCTTAAAATGTAGAATCATCCAATAGTTAATCCCAATCTTCTAACTCGTTTTCATTTATATTCTCAGTTTTCCAGATTTCCGCGACGTCATCTGTTCTGGATACTTTTATGGAACCATTATCGCCTTCATCAGTTTTCCTTTTAACGCCACGATTATCCTCATTTTCTTTTACGTCGTCAGAGTATGTTTGAGTAATATCCGTAGTCACGTCTTCCGTCTTCATGTCACTATCCGCCATACAGTTATCATCTATATTGGATTCGATTTTTTTAGTTTCATCACTGTCAAAATCATTGGAAGTGTTATTCTCCAAATTGACATCAGCATTTTCCGCAGCATTTACATCAGGACCAATTCCTGTGATAGATTCGGCTTTGTTTTCTTCATTAGTCTGGTTATCCACAACATTGATATCTTGTATGTTACATTCAACTGTTTTAGTTTTGTCACTGTCCGTATCATTGACGGAGCTATTCTGCATATTGTCATTGGCTATTTCTACATCATTTGATTCAGGATCAATAAGTGAGGTAGATTCTGCTTTATTTTCTTCGTTATTCTGGTTATATACAACATAAATATTGTTTACATTTGGTTCAATTTTATTAGTTTTATCACTCTCCATATTATTTGCAGAGCGAGTCTGCATGTTTTCATTAGGTTTTTCTACATTATTTAATTCAGGAACAATTCCTGTGGTACATTCCGCTTTGTTTTCTTCGTTATTCTGGTTTTCCAAAGTATTTTGTATTCCCTTATCGTCATTATTTTTATCTACTTTGTTATCATTTTCGGTATACCCGGCAGAAATACCTACATGTTCATAATTTCCAAGTTCACCTGAATTAATTATAAAATAGAATTGATTATATTACATTATTTATCATGACACAATAATTGCAAAAATCTATATAAATGAAAATCAATTGCCGCATATATGAAGTATCATAAAGGAGGGACGGCTAAAATGACTCGGGGAATTTTTTTGTAGTGTTCGTAATTTTAAGAACAAAGTTTGTATGCCATGTTTTTTCTAATCCGCCGGAAAAGTCATAAGTTTCATGAAAAAATAGGATGTTTATGAAAATACGATACAGAAATGTGACGTTGCTGAAACATTTTGATCACCCTTTACATTTTTACCTATTTGCTTTACTATGTGATAAGGCATACTTAGAAATGATTAAAGGTAATTAATTACTATAATATGCAATTTTTTACCTGAATTATCAGTTACTTCATAGGTAGTGGGCATTTTAACTTCAGATGGTTGAATATCAACTGTATAGCCCTTTTTTGCTTCAAGCGCTTTGTTTGTCTTCTTCGTAGCTTTAGTTATTACATCTTCGGGAACGCGACCTTCATCAATATCTTTCAGCAACATTTTAATTAAATTTTCATCTTCGGTGGGCGGATGTTGTAACCTATACAAATCTATTATTTTGTGTGTCTGATAAATGGGCTTACCGGCAACTGCAGCGGTTAAGCGCTGCTTTAAAATGAAACTCAGATATTCAACAAACAGTTTTCGTGTTTTTGGTTGTGTGTATTTATTAATAAGAACGTTAAGTTTTCTGATAAGCACTCCGGTTGCTTTGTAGAAGAATAAACGCTTTTCTTGAAATTTGCTTTCGGCTTTTTCATTAGCTTTGGCCTCAGTGGTTTTAGTAACGTTTGAATTACCTGGAGAAAAATATTATTTTCATATAAAAAAATTTCCTGAAAGACAGAAAAAATATGGTACGCTTATGTAAAACACATTTTACATTAGGCTGTGGCGATATAATCGCAAGGTGTTATTTATTTTTATACAAAACCTGAGCCTAGATCTATGGGGAATATTTTTTTACGCTGGGAACAATCCATTGGATATGAATGAAAATAAACTCGCTACCACAATAATTTCTTTAGAGATAAATCTAAAAAAAAAACCTTGTACATTGGCACAGGGTACAAAATGCTTATTTAATAAGCATTAAGTAATGCGCACGTCAAATGCCCAGTACTGCAATATTAAAGCAGTTCCATTGGCCATAAATTATTTGGGCCACTCAATATTATATTATAAACAACGCAAGCAGCATTTAATAATTCTTGAGCTGAATTCAGACGATGAATACCCTGCTACAAGTTGAGTGGCAGCGTATTGCTACAAGTTAGGACGAAAAGATTTTTATTATTTCCATCATTTTGAGAGTCACTAAGGCTTCCATTATGTGAGATATCACAATGACATTTGCTGATTTTTAACCAATGCTTATTTATATCACATTTAACCATAAAAATAAGCACTTGATTTTAAAAATTCAGCATATCAACGTGATTTTGGTGTGATACCTGAAAGAGTTGTATCCTCAGCAGTTCCCTTTCCTTCCTGAAGCATACGGTCACCTGCACCTGCTCCGGTTACATGGACCGACTTAATCTCGTTAGTCGAGTGACCTTTAACATCTTTCAGTACCTCTTTCACCAATTCCTTATCTTCTGATGGTGGATATCGTGACCTATACAACGTTATAATTTGTTGGGTCTCATAATCGTCCTGACCGCTTGTAGCGACAACCATGGCCAAGCGCTGTTTAATTATGGAGCGTAGTTGCCCACAAAGTGCCTGGCGCTCTTCCAAAGATGAATATTCTTGTACTAACACATTCATCTTTTTTAAAAGCACTCCAGATGCAATATTTAAATAATGCTGCTTGGATCCGGGCTTCTTTTTTGAGGGATTTAAAGATGGTACATGTTTCTCAACTGTTTCAACACAAGTTGTTGTGGCTGACGGGCCCTCATTATTAAATGTTTTCATCTGTGAAATATATTAATTATTGTTTTGCGCTAAGAAACCATAAACCTATATAATTATTTAACATTATGTATTTCCGCAAAAAAAGGTAATTACTACATATATTACAAAAAGACGGTTGAAACCCTATTGTTATTCTTCGTTTTTCTTATCACAGACAATAAATGTTTTATGACTACACTTTGTATATAAGGAAATCAACAAACCATTTATTTAAGAAAAAAAAAAAACATTTCTTTTCCAACGTATGTGGCAACGTCCCCCCTTTACTTTGTCATCGTTTTCGATAGGCGTCAATATCGCCGCGTAACCATGATTAACTACACTAAGTGCAACAAGCAGATTCAATTTTGATCATAGCCAGTAATATTGTCTACAACTATTAAATATACTACGTCTACGTGTATAAGTTTTAATGAGATATATATAATCTAATATCTATGTCTACTATAGCTATTTTATGCTAACAAATATTTACGAGACAACATTGAACACGATTGCGATTAGAATGTCATACTACTGTCACGATTGTGTTCTGAGAAATAAAATGTATTCAACCCTGTAAAACAGATACTGCCGTATTCATGCCATGGCCGATGAGCAGTGAGACTGATAATAACAGAACCTGCTCAAACTAGCCGACACGACATCAATCATACATTATTGTTTCTCAATTAGTCGGTACACAAATGTGGTAGAAGCAATTTTCTTATAAGCAATTCGCATTTAAAACTGTGATCAACGCAATCCACTATATAACATAAGAATTTCAATGCAATTATTTCACTCTGGTAAAAAATCACATAAATAAAGATTATGATGTATATAATACGTAAAACATTACTTCTATGAACACATTATGCTTTTTTTTTTTTATTATATGTAAACATACAATTTTTTTTAACGCTCTATAAAGTAATATAAAGTTTGCATAGCTGAAATTGATATCATCTACTGGTTTATAATGCTACAAAAAATGTAATAATTCTTAAAAATTATACACAAAACGTAATCCTTCCCCAGCTATTCGATATAAAAATTCAATTCAAAGTAAAAAAAGCATTAACATTTATAACACACAATAATATAATTATTCAAAAACACACCTTAAATTCTTCCAACTTTCTCTGTTCCTCCAAGAGTTTTCTTTCTTCTTCTAAGACCATTCTCTGTTTTCTCAAAATCTCTATCTGCAACTGTGATATATATATTATAAGTTAAATGAAGAGAAATTATCCATTAACCCTACATGTCATTTTTAAGTTATATGCTAACAATATACATCTTCAAAGAGAAATATCATAAATAAAGTGTTAATTTGATTTTCAGAGTCAAAAAGAAAAAAAATATAATTGTGGGCAATTATATGATATTGTCAATTTATTCCCCTCAATAATGTGTACGGAAAATAATATCATATAAAAACTAAAAAACATATGACATTTTGTCGCACATCATTCGAAATTTCAATAAATAGCAATAGTTATACTTTATAAAGAATTATATTAATTATATTAATTAGAATTATATAAAGAATTATATATATTATAAAGAATTTGATTTTTTTGGGTTTCCATACACAAATTAATATATTTAACCCTTTTGGGATCACTGATGTGTCGGTCACATCAATTATGTTTTTTTTTTTAATAAAATAAGTTAATGCTTAACAACAATCCCACCTGATGGTAAGTGGTGATGAAGTCTAAGATGGTGGACGCACTAACTTATAAATAGCCTATTCACTCTCCTCTTGAAGACTCCCACATCGTAAGCAGCCGGGAACACCGACGCGGGCAAGTTATTCCAGTCCTTTGCAGTGCGCATGATGAATGAAGACTCAAACCGCGTCGTCTGTGCAGATGGTACCTTCACTACGTATAGGTGGATACCTGCCGTACGTCGAGTTGTCCTATGGAGGAACAGCGATGGGGGAACTAATTGGAACAATTCCTGTGCACACTTTCCAAAATGTACCCTATAGAAGACCGAGAGGCTGGCAACTCTGCGCCTGTGCTCAAGGCTTTGCAGATTGGTTTCAACCAGATCTGGGCCACCAATGAGCCTCTTAGCACGTCTCTCCATCGAGTCCAACGCAGATAGATGACATTTGGACCAAAAAGCTTTACTGCCAGATGGTTGGTTAGAGAGTTTTGCACCGATATGTTCACCTTTTGTAATGCGTTTTTGTAAGACTTGGCGGCTAGGTTAAAGGCTTTCTTCTTCGAACTGACATCCGGAGCTTTGCGTCTCGAGCATCAACTCAAGATATATACGCCGAATGTTTGCGCTTCTCAGCCTGAGCGCATTCGGCGTTAAACCAAGGGCGCGCTTTGCCACCGACGGGAACGTCAGAAAAAGGGATGAAGTAATCCATTGCTTGACGTTCCACATCGGTTATAGCATATGCGCAGCTCGACGGATCTTCAGAAGAAAAGCAGACCTCACGCCAAGGATAAGATGCAAAGAAATGTCGCATCTCATCCCAATCTGCTGCCCTGTGATACCATACTCGCCGGACACCGTGGGAATCGAGTTCAGGAGGGGAGTATGACGACACAGATTTCACCAGACAGTAATCAGAAGTACCCAATGGAGACGATACCTGCACGCCATATCTATCTAGATCGGTTGTCAGCAGAAGGTCCAGGCAATTGGCTGTGTGACCGTCGACATCAGGCACCCTAGTCGCTTGCTTTATCAGTTGGGAGATACCAAGCGACATGGCAAAATTACACGTTGCTCTCCCAGCATGGTCGGTCTTATGATATAGGAACAACCAGCCCTGATGACACGCGTTAAAGTCCCCCCAGAGAGACCAGTTGAGCCGTAGGGTGTCGATGAAGGGCCATATCAGCTGCCACACTGAGGTGTTCAAACAACCGAATTGTCTCGTGGTCACCGGTGTGCGATCGGTAGACACAGGCATACAGGATCTTGTCAATTCCTGTATCCACCAAAACCCAAACTGTAGAGAAGGTGGGGTCTTCAAAGTTACGGAGACGCTGACAGCAGACGTCATTACGGGCGTACAAGCAAACTCCGGCACGAAGCTGGAAATTGTGCTCGATTGTATAACCTGGATGGACATCCACTCTGCATCTCCGTCAAGAAGAGCAAGTGCGGCTGCGCAGTCTCTAGATGATGGTGGACTGAAGAGAGATTAGAGTGCAAACCACGTATATTTGGGAAGTGCACTTTAAGTGAGGGGAAGTGCAACCGCTGTGGAAAATACATATTTATCCTCTAGCTTCTCATAAGTTAATTGGACGGAGTGAATAGGATGGGGAATGGCAGTTGAACGAGGCATTGCATCGTTGACCTTACGATAGAGTCAGTGCCGCTGCGTCACTGGGGCCTTAGCTTGTATATTGCGGGGACGCCCGAACCACCCCGGAGATCGCCATCATATCCCCTCTTCCGGTCGCCAACTGGCATGATGGGGCCACCCTGGGATTTTTCGCAGTTGGCGAGGCAACCTTTCGTGGGTGGCTGCCCCACTACTTGGGCCCTCTACTAACTACGGTCGCCCAACGGTGCACCGTGCTTCGGATCCCGCTACCCTCCACAGCTAAGTACGGGGCAACAAACAAACCAACTCATCACGACCGGTCTCACTAACGCAACGCAACTGTTCAGACCCATTCCCCATTCGGCTTCATCAGACATCATGCCGGAACACGATATCTGATGGGTGGTAACAAAAGCCAGCAGCCGATGTTATAGCCTACCACCGGAACTCTCCTTTTAGCCGCCTCTTACGACAGGCAGGAGATACCGCAGCTCTATTCTGGTCCCGAGCCACAGGGATTTATCTATCCTTCACCAATTATGAAAATATTAATGGTGACCTGTACCTTTTGTTCATAGATTTTCATGTTATAAATTCCACTGTATATCAAAACACCATGCTATATTTTTAAATCGAAAATGGTATTATAAATAAATGTGAGATCAAATTTTTATAAAATGATATGCAACATTACGCTCATTACAAATAGTAAAATAGAACTAACATCAAGTTCTGATGATGTATCTTTAAAGTTTGGACTGCAAGACTTATCTTGATGGTGAAGTCCCACACTCTGAAAGCCATACTGATGTTTATATGAATGCCTGTTTTGATTTTGGAACTTGTTTGCCTTTCTGGGATATTTTTTATAACCAGGAATTGTAGCAGTAAAGACATATGTGATGTTATTGTATTCATATACATAGTTGTCCAGCTTGTCGCGAGCTATTCGGGACTCTGGTTGTGATGAGAGAGTTAACAATACATCTTTGACTTCTCCCTTTGAAGACAGTATGCGCACAAGGAAGTCGCTGGTTCTCATTGACAAGATTGTACTAAACAGTCGTATCAATGTATCAAGTTGTATCTGCGGACAAAAAATATTTAATTATGCAAGTATTTGAATAGGCCTAATGGTTTGGACATTGGTCAATGCCTGGGGGGTGCAGGTTTGAGGCTTGGCACTAATTTTTTACACAGATATTAGAAATTAAATATCATTTGTCTGGAGCAGGAAAACACCATAAAGAAATGTTTATACTCACGAGTTCTCCAACTTTTCAAAGGTGTATGAATTCATATACTAGACCAGCATGCTAGACTATGAACTTAGATCATCACATTGTGAGAACACAGGAGAGCCATGGATATTGATGATGGCAAAATCATGTTACCACATCTGAATCCCTTGCTGAATCAGGGTTGACTACTATTTAACATAACTTTATTAAAAGTTGGACTATTACACTGTTACCCAATGACACTCTAATAATGGTTGTAAATGCACACCTTTACTTTAACATCATATAACATAAGCATTCAATAAATAAAAACAGTAATGCCACCCTACTCACAATAAAACTCTTATTCATGTATCATCTGAACTAAATTTGTAAATGTCTTAGGCTTAGACTACTGGATCCAATGCTATAATAAGAAACAACCGAAAAATTTTACTATTTATTTTATAACTAGAACCGAGCAAAATTTCTACATCATTAATTTTCTTATTGGAGTTATTTTGAAATTTTTATTACTTTTATTGATGTAAAAGTAACATTTTTATCTGTTAGTTTGTGGATCGCATCACATATCAGGTGGAAACTGCTGCAAAAATTTAGATTAAAGATTGACAATTTTTTTTTCTATTATATTACACTTACGTTTTTAGGTATACCAGACACTTTCACATTACAATTCATTTTTAGATTAATTCTCAAAATTAACAAGAATATACGACGTAGGTAAGTATTTCCTGTTATTATTGATTTATTATCACCACTGTCATTGTGTCAAAATGAAATCAAGTACAAAGACCTACCAACCTAAGAAACAAGGATTAACAAAAGTACTCTGTGGTATCAATCAATAAATTGGTAGACTTGTGTACCGTAAATCGCAGACGAAATAGTGGATAAAGCGCTCCCGTAGCTAAACTACCCGAACTAATTCTTAAGTCTCTCGTTTCGTATCTTAGTTCATTCCACTGATTATTTTATTTTCATTCGATAAGACCAATATATAAATTTTATTGTTTCTCTTTCAAAAAATATGAAAAAAGTCCATTAAACGCTATTTTTAGTTTATAACTTATATTTCTGTATTAAAGTAATAAATAAATAGATAAAATTTGAAAATTAAAATACTACGAGCATAAAAATAACAGTAAAGTTAGTAACTTTAGCAAACAAAAACGCGTGCAATAGCTGTAATAAAACGAGCAAACGCTCTAACTTTGCTTGATTCGGGACGTGAGCTGATGAACTAAAAATACTACTTGGTTCGCAACACAGAGTACATTTGCATATACTGATATATTACTTTTTATTCAGTGATATCAATCGCGGAGAAAATCCACGATCTGCGGGGAATTGTAGGTTACCGCGGGGAGAGCGCGGGGAATGACAAAAATCGGGGAATTACTGGGAATCCAGACCTATTTTTTCATTGGTGTTATGGTAAGGAGGATGGATGTGTGTGATGGTAGTGGAGGGTGGCCTAGGTGACCTAGGTCACGCGTGTAGTCGGTGCTGGTAAAACGAAACAAAGAAACAAAAATGGTCCGGATATAAACAGTTTATACTACACGAAACACAACACGAGAAAATAACCATAAAATACAGAAGGAGAGAGAGTGATAGAAGCATAGGAAACAGTCTTAACATTAAAACACAAACAAACAATACATAGGCACAGCTAAAGTACTAGCAAGCGTACCGCAGTTGAGTGATCAAGCGACACGGGTGTTTTGCGGGACGAAAGAAAGACAACTCTCTGATGGCGAGCGCGGATTGAGCAGCGCGCGCGCCGGGCGGTCCCTTTAGCGGGGTGTAAGAGGCGCGGAGAGCCGTGAAACCGCCGCGCGGCTCCCCAGCCGGTGTTGGCAGAAATCGGCGAGTAAAGTGGCGCGTCGACTTCAAGATGCGCCAGGTTCGAGTTCGTATGTGTGTGCTTGTGTGAGTGTGTACGTAATATATATTATAAACTACATAAATACGTATGAATGTGGGACGAAGGTGCCCACAGAGTATTTCATCTCGAGTAATACAACTAAAGCATCACGTTCCGACTGGGTAGATAGAGCTCTACACTATTAACATAATTATGAATGGCAACACCACTCAAATGCCTGCTCAACTGTCATTTAAATACGATTTTGTATTTCTAAATGCATCCATTTCTACTGCATTATTAATTATTGTTATGGTTGTCGATTTCTTAAATTGGCGCGTATTGTGAAAATTTTCTAAAAAACAATGGAAAAGTCGTTAATAAGCGCAGTTACTGTTAAAAAACAGGTCAGATGCATGTTTATCATTAAAATATGACGATTAAATTTATTTTCAATCTAATTCAATACAAAAAAATCTACCTACCTAACTTACATGTTGTTAAAGAGGTTCTATAGCTACTTCGGCCAAATTCAATAACTTACTTATTTTGAATAGTATAGATTTGTAGATGTAGTCTGTAGATCTGAGAGTTAATTTTTTTTACAAATTTCCGTATTATTTTTTTTACTTAATTGCACTTAAAGTACGTTTTCCAACCTTTGTATCTCGTCTGCTGTCCTCCCTCAATCCTGATATAGAACCTTAGCTTTTTTATTATCAAGAACGATATTAAGATTTGACTTTTTCTTTATTCTGTTGCATAATATAAATAATAATTATTAATCCATAAATATTGTATTATATAATATATTTTTTTTATTAAATTACTTATCTATTTTTATATAGTATTTCTTAACTAGATATAACATTAAAATAAATATTTTAGCACAGTTTATTAAGTCAAGGGTTACGCACAGAATTTTACTAATGAAAACTAACAAATCAGTTTACGCGATAAAAATCGTTTTCTCGTAGATCGCCAGGACATCGAACCACATACTACTCTATTTTGTTTTTTTGTGGTGCGCGTTTGTTGGCCAGAGAGGATTGAGGTTGCCGCGTTACAATATTTAATTTTACCCTATGCATTATTTTCCTGATCTTATTTTTTGTCTCCCCAAATTTAACGAATAATGTTTATTTTACTTACCTTCGTTTCCTGTCCTTTATTTGTTATTGGTTAAGCGTACCTACGCACAGAGTAAATTAGTATATACTGCTGCGAACTAAGCTGTGCGGCTGACAATTTAACAGTTTATTTTTGTTACGGTACCGTATCTACGGTTACAGAGTACATTAGTGTCTACGGTACTTTGTCAATGTTACTTGGGTTCTGTGTCAATTTTGTAAAAATCATTACCGTAAATAATCTGGCTTTTTATGTGAATTATGTGTAACTAAACTAAATAAATACGGTATATATTGTTTATATATAATGAAATTATTATATACTGCTATTCCCTAACTGCTAATAAAAATTAAACTTCAGTTTCGAATGACTTAAATTTTATAATTATAGCCATGTCAATAATAGCGGTTGAAGGCTTAAATTTACAGGTATGTTGGTTATTCTGTCATAGTTTCTGTTCCTATACGAATATTGAAGATCTTAGGATACGTGGATCGAGGCATACTGAAACTGAAACAACTGTAGACTGTAAGCAAAATGATTCGTTTGAGTATCTCATCTGTTGCTACCTAACATTCGCGAAGCTTTACTATACTATCCTAAAGAGTGATTATTTTTCTCATGATTTTGATCAATTAAACTAACATACTACTTAACAGCGGCCTAAAACATTACTATTCAAACGTGCTAAACTGGGTATTCAGCTTAGATTGGGTTAGCTAATGAAATTTTCCTGTAAAAAAAATGAATAACTCATATACAATATTTTTATTGTACCTCGAAATTACATTAATGTTAATAAAGGAAAGTGAATGCAAACATGTGGACTAATAGTTCAAGTATCAATCTCTTTACCAAGTCTATGTTTTGAGGAAGTGTTACATACTGATTATATTGCTATAAATAATATTTTCACATGTACTACTTGATTTGTAGATATACTAAAACATTATATTATTTATTGATTATTGAATACAATGTCTATGTAATTAATTATCTTTATGGTAATGGATATGATGTATCTAGACACCTGAGTTGCCTCCTCTGAATCAAATATAAATTTTAAAATATTTCAGATTAGTTTATTTCAAGTGGGTAAGATGCTTGGAAAATGCATTAACGGTTCTTTTGAACCATTAAGTTTTATGCCTTTGGATGGCAGTCTCTTCAAAACTTGCTATTTGCAACTTTCTGATAAGCTGGATCCCCAAGAAGTTATTGAGAGAATCAACATCACAGCTCATGGAAAGAAGAGGAGTGTTCTTAATGCTTACATACCAGAGGACATACCAAATGTAAGTTGTTAAAACCTTAACTAATGATTATTAAGTCTCAGTCATATTGCAAATTAGTCAGACAATATACCATTCAAGTACTATTGCTTCATGGTGGAAATGTTTTGCCTTCTTCTTCTACTTCATGTGCCATCTCCATCAAGGAACTCGGCAACCATTTCTGGATATGTCTCTTTATCAGCAGTCATATGAACTAGCTTATCTGTGCTTTTAACCTGCAGCCAGTCCCTTATATTTCCAATCCATGAGATTCTTCTTCTACCTGGACCTGTTCTTCCTTTAATTTTACCTTCAATTATTTTAATAACTTATATTTATTGTTCCTGTATATATGTCCAAAATAGGCTGTTTTTCTTTTCTTAACTGTTTTTACAATTTCCAAATCTTTGTTCATTATTTGTAAAACTTTGACATTCACTATTCTACTTTTCCATTTAATTTTAAGCATTCTTCTGTAGATCACATTTCAAAAGTCCTTAGGTTATCAATTGACTTCTTTTTCAGTGTCCAACTTTCGGAACCATGCATAAGAATTGGAAGTATATAACATTTAACTAGTCTCCACTGCAGTTTTAAGCTAATTTTTCTGTTAGTCAAAAGTTTTTTTTTTATGATAATAGCCGACGAACGAGCAGACGAGCCAACAAATGGTAAGTGGTCACCGTCGCCCATGGACATCAGCAAAACCAATCGTATGTGTTGTCGGCCTGGAAATGAGAAGGTAAGAAAGAATGAACTGGCTCTCAAGCCCCCAGCCGGAACATGACGAGTCGTTTGGCGGCTGACTCGAGCAGGAGGGTGGTAGCTAGCCAGGCGGGCTTCACGAAAAGATAATTGTTGTGTACTGTGATCTGTGGTTTGACAGTTGTAGTCTATGACATGCTGCTATGATGTGTGGTTATGCGTACAACATGCCGGCAAGAATGATCATAATACAATTATTAGAAATTAGTGAGTATATAACAATAATAATAGCAGTAATAAAACTAATGACTTAATAATAACACTGGTAATATAATCTTTACACGAAGCCCTACCACCAAGCAGGCTGGCGTCTGTCGCCTCCTATGAGATTGGGGAGTATTCTAGGCCGCTCTAATATGGTCAAAGTTTCCCCATGTTCTGAAAAGTGTTTCTGGCAATTTCAATTTGCTAACTCTTTATTAACTCTATAGAATAATTTCCCAATCGCAAAATTGCTGACGAATTTAAATTTTTACCAACAATAATGAATTTAGTCTTGTGTTAATTTTGAGTCTATATTTCAATAGTACTAGATTCAATTTTTGAAGCATAATTTGAAGGTCATTTAGGCTTTCTGCATAACGGTATCATCTGCATAACAAATTTTCTGCATCAGTTTACTATTTACCTGAATGCCCTGGTCAAGATCTTCGAAGATTTTTTGAAAATAGTTTCCGAGTATAAGTTAAATAGACAGGGGGAAAGGACCTTGTCCCATTCCCTTTTCTATTTCAACCTCTTTAGTCAATTTGTTATTTATTTTTATCCTTGCTTTTTGTTTCCAGAATTCTGAGTTATCATGAATCTGAAAGTAAGATGTATTCTTTATAAATGTCAAACTCTTTTTATCTATTTCAATTTATGTTGAAATCGTTATTAATTGATCATGTTTGACATTATCAAATGCTTTCTCAAAATATATAAAACACATATAAACATTCATACTAACATCTATGCAACACTGAACTAATACTTGAATTGCTACCATCTACAGTGCCCAACCCCTCTCTGAATCCAAATTGTGTTTTCCCTATATATTCCTCAGTTATTTTGTAAATTTTGTTTTGAATAATTATTAAGAATATTTTCAAAAAATGACTCATGATACTGATCATTCTATGCTCTTCGCAGTATTTAGCTTTAGCTTTTTTTGGTAGTGGTGTAAATATTGACAAAAGCCAGTCGTCGGGAAGCACATCGTCCAAATTATAAAACTTGTTAAATAATGAAACCAATTTGTCCACATTACATTAATGTATTAATTTTAATATTTCCGCAACTATACCATCAGGGCCTACTGATTTAGCAGAAGGCAGGCCTTCTACCCGATGTTGGGCTGCTATGAATTCAGATTTTAGTATTTCAAGACCTTGGGTTTTCATATCAAATTCACGTGATAAATCGTATTTTGGCCTTTCATCCTCATATAATTCGCTATGTAAGACGCTCTGTAAAATCTTTAACCTTTTTATATAAATTGTAACTGTAATGCTTTTGTTGTAGTTTTTCAATTTCTATGCGTTTATTAGTCAACCACTGTTCTCTTGCTGCTATTATCTTCAGATTGATAAGTTTGTCTATTTCATTTTATTTATCTAAATTATTTTTGCACTGTCTATGCACATCCATTAATTGCATTATTTCATCAGTCATCCATTCCTGTCGTTTTTTAATAATCGTATTGCTTCCTAGCAATTCCAATGTTATATCTTTGATTTTTGTCGCAAGTGTATTATATGTTGTAATAGTATCATATTTACTTTCACAGATTGTATTAATACAATTATTCAAATTGGTAGTAATCGCTCTTTTTGTTGTTTCGTTTTTAGGTTTGTCCAAATCGATTCTGTTAAAGTAAGACTTGGGTATATAACCTTTTTTAATTTAATGTTAATTTTAGCAAATAAAGGATTATGATCTGAATTTACGTCCGCACCGGGATAGGTTTTCACGTTGGTGACTGCATTTTTGAATCGGTCGTTAATCATGAAAAAGTCAATCTGATTTCTTATGACATGAGTTATCTTGTCGGCAGGTGATCTCCAAGTATATAATCGTCTCTTTGGATGCTCGAACCAAGTGTTAGTGATCAATAAATTATTCTCAGTACAAAAATTCACAAGCCTATCTCCTCTGCCGCTTCTCAAACCCAATCCAAAATTCCCAACAATTTTCCTTTTCCAATTTTAGCATTTTGCCTTAGTTATAATCAATTGAATATATACTCATATAGTTTCACAAGACAACTTATATTGCAATAGTATATTAATTATCTCCATAATGTTCTCGGAGGTATGCGATGGCTTCTGCACAAGGCCAGCATGGCAGTCTATAGACAAACCTGAGTCCAGCAGTAAACAATTTTGGATTGTATGATGTGTAATGAATATTGATGGTTGTATAATGAATGTTGTTTTAGACATACCTGAAATAATTTGTTATGTGATCAGGGCTTATATTTATGTGACAGTTCCAGTTTGTTGTTGGATAGTAATTGTGGTGTGACATATGAGTATGTTTGTGCCACTATCCTATTGAATTCTAGCGTAAGTAACTTTCTAGTAAGCAAATTGTGGGCATTTAAAAAAATCTTGAAAAGTAGGAATTTTAACATATTTGTTTATTTGGACAATGAAATATGTTTTGTTATTAGTTTTCAGTTGTACCTGTGAAGATGCGGGAAAAAGTGGGAATAGCTGAAGTAGAAGGAACATCAGGTCAAGTAAGTTCAACAAGCCACATAATGTCAGTATAATAAGATTGCATGGCTTTTGAATGAAAACTAATGTCTGCCATAACATGACTACACTTGTATGGTATCAATAGTGATGGACAAGTGGCCCAGAGTAGTTTCTACTCTTCAGTAAGTAAGCCAATGTTCAGCTATAGATCGCTATACCTACCATAAGGATTTGTATACCATATATCTGTGATATATATATTGTTAGTGTAATTTTAACTTTTTAATTTTTTTTAATTGTACATAATATATGGAAATATTCTTCTACTTATCTCAGTGTTAAGGGGTCTACAGTAGTTTCAGTGGTTATGTGTAATCACAATATCAGTTTGAATGTGTGACAGTACTATAAGAAACTCAAAAAAAAAGTAAATTTTTATTACTACAGTTTGTCTTTAAAGTTTTATATGTATAGCAGTGATTTGACATGTAGACGTTGCTTATTATTGTGTATAGTGGACTGCCTGTTTGCTACATTATAATGAAAATGTTTTTGGTGTCAGCAAAACAACATGTGCAGCATTATATTTCACCTTTTACAAGTAATAGTATATAAGTTATTGAATTCAAACAGGCCCATTAGTCAGTTGTGAGCTGCAATGGTCAATCGATGGATATCTGTAAAAATCCATTCTTATAATCTTAGTATCAATTAACTTTACTACTTTTGCAAAGGCAATGTATCACGGTAATCTTTTACTTACTTGTAGATATGTATTTGTGTCTAAATTTTCAGATGTTAACACCATTTTAGGTACTTTCAGTGGCTCATACAGAGATAATGATGGAGCTCCAGTACAAGTACACTGGTTTATACAACCTCAGCAACAAGGGTTCTCACACACTACTGGAAGCTATCGGAATGGTATATATTTGTCCGTTTAATGTAAATTAGATCGCATATGAAATGCTTAATGAAAGACAAAGAACAATTATTAATTTTTCATTGTAGTAAGACTTTATTTTGACTTTTGTGAAGACCCTCTAAAACAAACCATGTGGATGTTGTAACCAACGCTACTTTCAGACTATCTACGATCGCCTGAAGCAACTGGTGGCCAGTGGAGATGATTCCGCCACCCCGTTTATACTGACTGGACGTTATCGCAAGGCATATCCACATTTCGGCGATTTCCACCTGATTCTGGGCACCCTGCATCGCCTGGAGGACGCCGCTGGAGCGCCGCGGACACAATTGCAGGAGTCTGAGCTGACTGCTACGGCAAAGGACATTATGGGTGAGAGAAGTTTGAAGAGTAGCGGTAGGCAGTAATTTTACACCATAAGATGGTCGACGACCAAATCATTGTCAAGTAATCAAAGTGAAAAATACAAGTAACGACACAGTGGTACGTCAATAAAGGTGCGGACGGATCATACTTGATGGTAAGTGATCACAGTCTATAAAGAACAATAATAATGTCTAACGCATTATCAACGAGTCGCTGTTTAAGAAGGATGTAGAAATCCACCTGTCAACTGGCACTTAGACATTGCAACTAAAGTACGGTTAAACTAACTAACCAGGTAGGGGAAACACCGTGCACGAGAATCTTCGGGATTAACGTGTGTGATACGGAGCACAACAAGCAATAAATAATATGGGGGACTTCGTACGATAGTGTCGGCCGTTATTCAAAATGGTGAACCTCGGTGAATGAAGTCGGCTTGGACTCTACGATTTGAACGCTTTGCGTCGCAAACGTGCTGCGTCTAAATTGGGAATGAATTCTCTTGAGACGCAAATTAGATTTTTTTTTTTAAATTTTGATTATTCACCGATTTTGTACTCGGCAAATACCTATCGTGAGCTGTCCCGGATTGTGGACCGATGTCCCTTGAGAGCATACAATTTATCTTGTTATATGGTCACTGCAGCTCAGCTTATATATATATATTTATCTGCCGGTTGATTGAGCGGGAGCCGTGGTGTGTTGATGATGAAAGAGGTGATTGGTAAATTATTGAGCGATCTGAGCTTCCAGCTAATGTTGCATATGTTACAGTGATGAGAGTACACTACTGGTTGTTTTAATGTTTCATAATGATTAATCAGAGGAAGAACGATCGTTTGGTGCTTCAGTTCCGCATACGGAACCGTCTTCTTTGAATATGAGTAGAAATAAAAATTTATATAAGTAATTTAAATGTATATGGGAAGCGTGAAGATAATATGTTTTTAAGTATCAGTTTTATAATAATACATTATCGAACTTTAATTGTGTAATTACTGTTACAGTAATCGACAATGTGCCTTATACCAAGGCTCTACAGGCAATCTCCAAGTATACTGAAAAAATCACAAAGAAGGTGAAATGTCAATATTTTACTGACTTTTTATTTTTTTGTAACGGGTTTTTACTATTAAATTGGCTTAGACCCAAGTGTTTTTTGCATACAAATATTTCTTTATTTCTTTTTGGAATCATCAAAGGAGATCACGGATTTTACTATGTAGTCATGCTCAAGGTTAAAGTTTTAAGTTAAACTGTAGGTTTTTTTATGATGACGCGCTTAGTTGATAGTGACCTTGTCTGCCGAGCGAGCTGTCCCTGATTCGATTCCGCGGCCGGGGGAGATATTTATGTGACAGATAAATGTTTGTTCTACGGTCATGGGTGTTCGTGATGTCATATTTGTGTATGTGCATGCCACCCGCCGCAACACAGGGAATCCTATGCAGGGTGTGGAGTGAGCGTTTATATTAGTTAATTTAAAGCAGGGACGTTATGGAGCTCCGTAACCGTAACCGAAACTATCGGATATCCGAAATAAATGTACATATATCTGAAACCGTTAACCGAATCCGATAAAAATGTTTCGAATAAATTCGGATAGTATCAGAATTGAAATTAAACACGTTATGACAGGTTTTCGCTGTCTGAACCGATGCATGGCCTTAATCTTTATTTCTAAAGTTTTTATTCCATGATTATAACACCGAATAATACTCAGAAAAAAGTCAAACTATTGCCTTGTAAATACACTAGGTTTTTTTTAAAAAATCCTAAATCATTAAATATCCGTAATCGAAACTATCCGCAACAATCGGATGACCCGAATTAATTTCATATACGTAACCGTATCCGAAACCGGTAAAATAGTATTCATATATCCGTATCCATATCCAGATCCGAAGTTACATTCACGTTTCATGTTTCAGTTGGAGGAACACGTGGGCAACTATGATTTGACAGTGAACCCCGAAGACGGCGAGGCCGAGGTGGCTCGGAAGAAGGTTCAAACGCAGCTCTCCAAGATGATGCCGTACCTGCCTGCGGTCTGTATTGTTTGTGTTATTCTGAATTCAATGTATAGACCGATGGACTCTGTATGAAAATCCTGCCGAGTGTTCTCTGCAGCATTTTGACCGTTTGGATTAATGGAAAAGTTATTTTCTCAATATTAACCTCCAGAGTTGTCTGTCACTTACGTACTGCATTGATTTAAAAATATATTGGTGCAAAAGTTCGACGGAAAATAATAGCGGCAAAACTCACACGCCGCTTTATTTTTTATTAATAGCGGAAGTAAATAAATGGTCTAACTCGATAAGAAAAATATGTCTGTCTCATTTTTTTTACAGTAAATTGTCGTTGCAAAGAGAGATGTTTTGACTAATCTTTGTTTATCTGTCAAAATTGCCATGAAATGAAGGGACTGCAGTGTCCATTTTGAAATTTGTAAACGTGGCAACTTGACAAAGTTTTACGCAAAATCTGTTCACATTAATTGTACGCGTATTTTTATGTATCACAGATTATGAAGCAAGTGGTGACGAATCACTTCGCAGAAGACCACCGGAAGAACAGATACCATAAGATGAGGGTGAGTTTTTTTTTAACTGAAATGCGTGTCTATGTTAACAGTTTTTGGTAAATGGTAAGATTATTGTATTTATATGATTATGGTATCAATGTTGTTAATGATAATGATCGGTAGCATAAATATATAATATTATTATTAAAATATATTACATGGCACTATTCATTGTGGTTTGTCGTGACGCAGATGTACGGTGAGCCGTTCCTGCCCAGTAAGGAATTAACCCAGTCGATGCTGAAGCCGTTCTTCCCGAACCGCGCGTTCCGCTGGAAGAACATGTACAACCTGCTCGTGTTAGACGTGCCGCAAGAGAACTACTCCAAGATTATGGCTCTGGACGGAACCACCTTAAGTAATTGTATTAAAGTAGTACTAATAATAATACTTTAGGGTCCGTGGTACTAACTAGATAAGTTATGGATATTTTCAGATATGAGAATTGACCATTTGTAGATTTGATTGAAATAGAAATAATTTTATTCCAAATTTTAAGCAAAATTGAAGATAAATTTAAATAAACTCGTGGACAAAATTAGAGGAACGCAAAAAAAAGGTTTAATATCTCGTGTTATAATTATCGAGCGTACTGGCCAAATACATTAATATACTCTATGAAAATAAAAAAAGTTTTGAAATGTTCTTTTTTCTAATTTCATTTGTTTTTCTGTCATTATTGCGTAATATTACGTTCTTTCGTACTGCGAAAAAATTTTTCGAACGACAATTTTGGTTTTGTTTAAATTTTTGCCTTGGCTTCCTTATTTATCGTGTAAAGTGTAAATTGTTACTGCTAATAAACTGAAAATGCCAGACCTAAACGCCACTCAAGTTGCCAGGGCTGTTACTTTAATTGAAACTGGGCACACCTACAAATATGTGGCCCAAACGTTACAAGTATCCAAATCTGTGGTACACCGAGTTGTCAAGAGGTATCGGCAGACCGGACGATATACGAGACTCGCAGGACAGGGTCGTAAACGGAAAACTGTGGCGAGAGATGACCGTTTCCTTGTTAACCGGGTGCTCAGGAACAGGACTTTAACTTCTTCTGAGGTAAGAACGGAGCTCCAAGAAGTTCGAGGGGTTACAGTAAGCACAAAAACTGTGAGAAGAAGACTGAAATCAGCCGGAATAAAATCACATGTGCCTGCCAGAGGCCCCTTTCTTACAACATGCCACGAGTAGCTAGACTTAATTTTGCTCGCAATCACGAAAATTGGAATGACGAAGCTTGGAGTCAGGTTCTATTCACTGATGAATCCAGATTTTGCCTGAAACCAGATGATGGAAGGGTGAAAGTGTGGAGACGCTCGGGAGAGCGTTATGCTCAGTGCAACATCATTGGAAAAGAGGCATATGGTGGAGGGTCAGTTATGGTATGGGCAGGTATTTGTATGGGGGCACGTACGGAACTGCAAGTCATTGAAAATGGATATGGAGCAGTACGATATGTAACTGAGATTTTGGAACAAGTTGTAGTGCCATTTGCCCCTTTCATAGGAGACGGATTTGTTTTTATGCATGATAATGCACGACCCCATACTGCGGCCGTGGTTGTTGAATACCTTCGAGACCTTGAAATCAACACTATGGGGTGGCCAGCGCGCTCACGCGACTTAAACCCCATAGAGCATGTCTGGGACAAGCTTGGAAAACAAATAAAGAAAAGAATTCCTGTCCCCGCTAATTTGAGAGATCTCAAAAACGCGTTACAAGAAGAATGGACCGCCATCCCTCAAGATTTTATTGATAACTTGATTAGAAGTATGCCAAGAAGACTGGAAGCAGTTCGAAGAGCTAGAGGGGGCAACACTAAGTACTGATTACAGCCCACATTATAGCCTTTTTAAGCATTTATGAATAAAAAAAATTTAATGTTAAGTATAAAAATGTTTCTTTCCTGTAAATTTTTCTTTTTTTCTGAATTTCGTGAATTTTTATCCTTTAACTTTGTTTTTTCGACTTTCGCATTTTTAAAATAACGAAAAATAAGCAAAATACAAATTACTATACTTAATTGTCACAAATTTCCATGATATTTTGTTTTACACGCACTTTTTTTTGCGTTCTAATTTTGTCCATGAGTGTAATTACCGAAATTTGGATTCGGAACAATACTCATTTAACAGATACTGTCAGAAACGAAACTAAAAAACCTAACTGAATTTTTTTACAAATATAAAAAAAAATCAAATCACTAAATTATGACCAGTGTCCGAACACCATGACTTCCGTGCAAATTCGTCCAGGTCCAATTACACACAACTCGATTTCTTTGAAATTCCGTTATGAGGATTGTGGAATACTTTAATTTCCATATTAGTTTTGTGAGCTGCGTCGGAGTTACGTAATTGTGATTTTGAGCAACGAGACAAATTAACTATAAATATGTATTATCGTACGCACTTATTGCAGGCGGTTCGAAGCTCATCATACGGTCGTCGGTCGCCCCGATATACCGCGGAGAGCTGTCGAGGAAGAAGTCCGCGGCTGAAATAGACATCGACGATGATGAAGAAGCAGACTCTGTCATAGAGCTGTAGATATAATTAATACACCTAATATAATGGTTGATAGATGCACGTGTGATTGTTTTAATTTTCGAATAAAAACCTTTTTGCGCAAATACTTAATTATGCCGCTAAAGGTAACGAGACACCACACAGTAAGCGGTGAACGCTCCGCATGTTGGTAGGTCCGGAACTGCAAAAGCATTCACCGATGTGTATGTGACGGTGAAAATTAAAGCTTGAATCTGCTGTTAGTGACTTTTATTATTGCTACCGAAATGTCAAAAACTACATTCTAGGAGGGAAGTAAATAAAATAGTAGTTGTAGAGGGAGGGTAGAAGGTAAAAATTACGTAGTAGGTAGAAAGAAAAATCACGGAAATACTTTTCTATACACCAACAGAACGACTATCAAAAATGAAAAGAAAAAGTTCGAGAGGCATTTACTGAATCGGTCTCTTTTCACACCGATTTAAAAGTTCAAATTTATTTGCGTCGTACTTTATGAGCGGCTAAGAGTAATAAAAATTAACACAATAATGAAAACATATTTTTTATTCAGATCTCAAATTGTTCAGAATACAAAATAATCATTATAATTTGCAAAATAAAATGCATTGTCAACGCAACGTAGTGCAGTAAATGTATAAATATCATTCAAATATATATTCGTATATTGTTCAATACACAGAAAGCAAGCACCGCTCGAATCGCACAGCTACTGAGACAGCTAGACAATTGTAATTGACGAAATTCTGGTTTGGAATGAAAATCGGTGGATAAAAAAATACTGCGTCTACCATTTCTTATAATTAAAATTGTACGGCATTAACTTGAGGTATTCCATTACATGCATGTATAACAATCACATAGAAGTAACAAATTTTTTGTTTTTTATTTAGTACCGTCAATAACGTGAGTTATCGCGTACCCGTATAAATTTCACGACACCGAAATTACGAATTAAATAATTTGTGACTTAAAACTCTAATCTCGTTACATATTTAAATACAATAAATTATTTTCTGAATATCTAAGAGTACACAAATCGTACTTGTACAGTATTTGGCGATTATACAATTTTTGAACGTGTTAAGTATAGGCCTAAGTTATACATTAATAAGGCATATTGTATTGGATGGGTGGGTGGGTTCGTAGTGCCTACGAGTAAACCGTGCGATTTAGCCATTCATCGAGAGAAAACGTCGCGTACTCTCCGCCTGAAGACCGCCCTTTGAATGTATCTGGAAATTATACACAAATATTAGGTCATATACTACGGTTGGCGCGGTACGACACTTAGTTAAGCGTTAGTGCAAGATTTGGGCTGTTTACAGGGTACAATTGATTAATATAAATTAAAAATAAAATTCAAAGTAAATCACGATAATAACCATTGTTGCCAAAACGAATAAAAAAGTATCGCAAGTAAATAACCCAAGAATAAATGAGGTAAAATGTTGTTTGCGGACAGTTTATTACATCAAAAATATATTTTTATTTTCTTAAAATATTGCAGGAGAAAATACATTGAAATACCGTCGCAATCAACATGTAATATAAACATTTACAGGAATCACTATATTTCATCTATTCATGTCCAGTACCATCAATGTGATCATATTAAAAAAAATACAAATATATCCTATTATACAGTCCAATGTCTGTATAACGGCGCAATGTACAATAGTGTTTCCTGCGACAACATGAGGTGTCGGCAGTATGTATAATACTATGGTCTGGAGATGCGTATATACTCGAGTGTCCAGGTCTCGTTCAGGGCCCGCCCAGCTCTCGTTCGAGATTCTCCAGCGGTTCGTTGTTCGCTGCGTTTGTTATAAACAAAATATAAATAGCTAGCTTGTTTATAAAATGGTAACTATTGGATTAGACCTGTGTGTATAGTCGAGAAAAATCTGTATTTTTGTTGTCTATTCACAGTTTAAATGCTGTTGTCTCAAATTTGAATAGATTTGATGACATGTACCAAAGTGAACCGTGAGTAACACAAGATTAATCTATCATCCACTATACACACAGGTACTCTCTAAGTAACTGTGATGCCTAAACATCCTATAGTCTATTCAAACTTTTGTCTTACCTATCAAACATGTCACTTCAAAACATATTATAATGATAGAAAAAGGATTCGATTATCAATCAACAATAATGTGGACATATTTCCATTCTGTTCTAGATTTCCATTAACAATAAAACAAGAGCCACTTCGAAACTATGGATCCTTTGGGTTCTTTTGTGAGTGCAAATAGACAAAATAATAAGCTGACAGGCCATCAAATTTTTTTTTTACATAAAATAAGTTATTGCTTGACAACATCCCACGTGATGGTAAGTGGTGATGAAGTCCAAGATGGTGAACGCACTAACTTATAAATAGCCTATTCACTCCTCTTGAAGCCATTCACATGGCAAGTAGGCAGAAACACCGACGTATTGGACATCGCCGTACATGGTTATACGTAATACGGTTGGGTAACCAACGCGTCGCCAGTCAAGGATGTAGCTGGGAGCACTGGCTCTCCTATACATTTCACTTATCTTAAAAGAGTTGTAACTAACCGGGCCGTTAAAGACCTCTACTCCTATGGCAAGATGAAGAGGTTCGGTCGAAGCCTCAACACAACGCTGGTTTCTGTTACAATATGGTGTTGACATCGATACTAACTTAAAATCACTGAATGCAATATTTATACATACAAATGCTACAAGTCAAAGTTAGCGCTAGAAACGCCACGACCCAGTGCGACACTCACCGATCATGGTCTTGAGCCTCACGGCGCACATTATGAAGTCGTCGAACTGAATGTACCCATCGCTGGAGCCATATCTGTGCACAACATACAACGCAACAATGTAGACTCTTACATATATTTTTAGTAATTTTGAAACACTTTTCACTTTGTTCATTACTAGCAAAACTATTATTTTATTCAAATGTAAATGTATAGTAGACTTGTAAACCAATAAAAACATTCGAATTAAATTTAGTAATGGTACAAAGAATATAATTACCTAAACACACAGCAATATAGTATATTTGAAGCATGGCTATAAGATAAATTAATCCACTTCATAGCTGGCTAGGAACTTTTGACACCTGGGTTGAACTTAGTGTCAACAAAGAAATCGTCAAAAGGTTAGCGGCCGGGCCACATAGAATTACACGCGTTGGTGTATATTCCAAGCTACCTTAAGTCTTACGATGAAGTAGAGATAAAGTTCCTTTTAACTAACCGTAACCGTACAGGGAGAGGTTTGTGAGGTAGAGATGAAAGGGATTCTTAGATAGAAGTAATAGAGATTGTTAGGTGAAGGAAGGGATTGGTAAGTTGTGATGGCTATGTTGTTTCATAGAGACGTAAGAGAGGTTTTTAATGATATGGAGTGGGAGTAATATGAAATAGGTGAGTTAAGAATTCCTCCGGTGGGAATTTATGAAATAGGTGAGTTAAGTATTCCGGTGGGAATTTGTGTGTATGTTACCTGTGAGCCAGTACGTTGAGCACGTGCGCGTTGACCGTGTAGCCGGCGGAGTGCAGCGCGTCACGTAGATGGTGCGCGGGGATGGCGCCACGCCCCTCCGTGTCGTACAGCCGGAATACCGCCTGGAATATCGTTACAATTTTTGTAAAAATTTTAACATGTAGTACAGGACGGTTTGGGGATTTTAAGATTTACGAATACAAATACAAATATTCTTTATTTGTATATCAAACAAAATTATACATAGTGATTTAAAGTTACATTGGGTATACAAAGGGCGACCTTATCGCTAGTATAGCGATCTCTTCCTGGCAACCTTTCTGTAGAGGACAATATTCGTATAGTTCGTACAATGGGGGAGGCGGTGTACAATAATTTGTAAAAGAAAAATATATAGTTGAAAACTTAACAGTGATAACATAAATTAGGTTAGGTTAGATTTACGAATATTTCAATGAAGCATTAACTTTCTGCATAAATCGTTAAATGCTGTCTTATAAGTTTTTTTCCAATAAAGTCTCTAACTGCGGTCATTTCTGCTGATATGGGACTCACCCTCCACTGACGCAGGTCTACCCAAAGCCCCTTGAACTCATCGAAGCCGAGCCCCCCGGAGTTATCCTTGTCCAACATGGCGATCATACTCCTGCACACCTCCTTCGAGAAGCCTTGCCCCTGCAGTTCTGTAAATGTATCACAGTTATAGCTTGTGACGGTCGATATGAACGGCCTGCGGACCGTGGCTACGTTGAGTTAAACCGCTGATGTGTTTAGAGGTATTAGTTATTAGCTGTTATCTGCGTCTTGAAAAAATCAGCTATGTCATCCCCCAAATAGCTTTTTGAAGAAGATTCAGTGATTTTTGAGACTGGTTTATTGATTTTATAAAATGATTTACTAATTTCCGAGAAAGGTTTGAAGGGATACTTTGTTTTTTTATTATGTCAACAACTGTCAAACGAGCAGGCGGACCACCGGGTGGCAAGTGATCACCGCTGCCCATGGACCAGTAGCACCAATTGAATCAACGAGGAGTTATCGAGAACGAGCCGGTTTTTTTTGTGTTTGTTGATTTACCCTGTTTTACCTGTTATTAAAGGTTTATTTATTTTCAACTTAATGTTAATCTAGTCTGTGTTTTGCAGACCAGTTTAAGGAGGATACGCTGTAATGTGACATTTTCTGCATAGAAAAAATTATAAAATAGATTCTAATTTACTTTTTCATTAAACATTTATAGAAATTATAGTACGAAATTATGTTACAAACATAATAAACTATCACATTTGAATGGATAATATACAAATCCACTAGGTAGTTTTACCAGAGATATAATGTCTGCCGTATACGTCAATCACAACTACAGCGGGCCTTACTTCGCCATCGCTCTTTTGCGTTTATGGCGAAGATCAGCGAGTCTCGAGCGTCATCCTTTTTTACTCACTCTTAAACACGGGGAGCGAGTCTCCCGCTGGATAGTGGT
>PDGT01000002.1:9525640-9574508 GCA_003671415.1 Megathymus violae
GTCGTACGCGCCGCCCCGCATTGCCATCTCTGCCGTGTTACCAGTCACCTTGTCAACACTCACAGTACGACCACAGACTAACCAATATTTTACAGTCGACCAACGGAAGCGTTTACACCAGGAGAAATAAAACACCCACGAACACCGCCGCGTTCTCACATATCTACCGGCGTTCCGGTAAGAGGGTTAAGATTAGATTAAATATAATATGTATATTACTTTCTATATTTTTTGTTAAATCTAAATTAATTGTACCATAATCACCTACAATTCGGTGGGATTCAAACTCCATCACTTTGAAATTGTATACTTTTATTATACTACCATATGAACAGTAACTACGATATTGCAGTAAACATAAGAGGTACATAATATTAACATAAATAATAATATATTCTGTACGTGACAATTTCTCTACTATAAAAAATAAACAATTTGGAAAAAACAACAGTTATTATTAATCAAAAATATTATAAAATATTTACATAAAAAAGGTGTCTATTTTAAAAGTAAAATAAAAAAAGTATAAGCCACGATCTACACACACGGATTTGGGTACCGATTTTACACACATCGAAAATCTTTTTATTTTAACTGCAATAAATAAAAAGCATTTCATCTTAAAATTATCTAGATGTCCTTCAAATCAATTTTATTGTTGTATCGCGATATCCTTTCTCAAATAGCAATTGATAAAAATACACATTCCAATGCATATGTAATTGGTGCCGAATATTCAGATAAGTCGGCGTTCATCTTTCATTTATTATCACATAAAATATATCCAAATATATGTTAAAATCGGATCGTAAACCGGCGTGTGTACTTCGTACGTAGTTACTAGACAATTGTATACTTACATACGAACTATCTCTCGCGGGTGCGAACAAAAACATAAAAAGCTAAATGTTAACCATTACGTTACGGAGCGTTAACACAAGTAAAGCACAAATGGGCATTTTAAATTTATCACGATAACTTTCGTCTCACGTCAATGAGACGTAAACATACCTGTACAGACAAGGAAAGAAAAAAAAACACGATGAAAGAACGAGACAGATATAGTATAAATACATGTAAAATGAAAGCATACAGAATAAGTATTACATAAGAGTATATAGTTCTTTCCTTGAAAGTTTGTCGTCTATGCCATAAGTCAATCCTTTTTAAACCTGTTAATTTCATATCCGTCAAGCAGCATTGACACAACTGTCCATATCATTGTGTTTGTTCATATTATATTATAACATTATTCAATAATCGCTTTTCAATTATATTATGTTAAATTCATCAAAAATATTCCAATTCATATTTTATTATATATACTGCAATTTTATTAGCAAATAGATGAGACATTAGCTTACAGCATATATATTCTATTACACACACACAAACACGCACGCACGCACGCACGCACGCACGCACGCACGCACACACACACAGTACCGTATCGCATTAATTGCTAATGGCTTAATTGTTTTATTTCAATCATTGTATCTGTATGTCGTTTATGACATACAGATAGTTACAGTACACATACGGACTGCAGTGTCCATTCGACATCAAGGAGAACGAATGTCCACCCATAACTTGCATATCAATAATTCATCGTCACGACCCACAAACATTCCAATCAGGTATACATTCACAATGTGGAGGACTCGAGAACATCGAAGTTTCAAAGTACTTCACCTTTCAAAGTAGTATGTCATGGTTTCCATTACCTAAGCAAATGATAATTCATTTGTGATACGTGAATGACTTTGGAATAATTAAGGGTTGCGTTCGAGATTCAAACTCCAACTCCCGAGTGAGAGATTCAAACCCCAAGTTATCTCTGTTTCTTTAATTATATCAAACATTATCACAACAGATAACTAATTAACAAGACGCACATAGCTTTGGAAGAGATATGAACGAGTTTCGAACCCTATTTCCTTCATCCGAGGACCGTTCTTCAACGCCTATGTTAACTAAAGCTATGCTACTGGTCAATAAAAAATAAAATAGTTGAAATCAAACTATTTAAAGTTGCTCTTAACCTGGTGTCACTAGAAATATCGCAAACGAAGCTTTGGTACTTTTATGTATATACCATAAGAACATAAGGTTATTGAGTGTATTTAAAAAAAAGTATACGTGACAATATACTCGTATGTCATGGAAAACGGCATGTATGTATATATTATATAAAGAATGAATGTGATTTTGTTTCGTTGGTTTAGAGAATATATGGATGAAGACATGTCGATATTCCGTCGTCGAGTGACTCACCCTCCCTCATGGCGTAGTCGAGGATCTCCTTCAACTCCTGCCAGTCGACTTCCCCGTCGGCGCCGGCCAACCGCTTGAAGAAGTCCCGCACAGGATCCGCCGGCTCCGGCGTCACAGGCAATATCTCCTTCACCTGCACGTCACGACAACCACGAACGGTCACACACACTAGTCGGTCACTCCTCTACAATTCCCCGGTTAGCTCGGACACGCAGATCATCACGAGTAAGACAAGAGGATAAACTGTCGTTATAAATTTCTGTCAGGAGTGGTAACTCGGCACACCTCGCTCCGTTTCAGGTCACTCACGGGCTAACATGTCGGTTAGATGGCGTCGAGCAAACCGCTGCTTAGCGATGAGGCGGCCCGTTGTAATTGTCATATACTGCAATCAATTTTTTTTTTCTCAATTACCAGTGACATAGGTGCCACTAAATGCTATGAGAATAACGACAATTGGGCGGGTGCGTGTTCTTCATTCATACACACGATGATGTTTCACGTTTGACTGCATTAATGGCTTATACTGTTGTAACAGGAGTTCCTGACGAATTTTCACAAGCGATGGTAGTACAATTTGGACTTTTTTATATTTGTAACGTCACCACGTGTCGCTAGTGCGGTTCAAAATGATCTAACTTAGACCGTGGCAAGTTGGTGCACGGCACCAACTGGGGACGCTTGAAGAATAATATCCTGCGGTATCCATGGTACTTTAGGTATAATCCATAAATAATAAAAAAATATCATATCACCATCAAATAAAAAAAACTTACTCTGTCATCAACGTCACCCATGCCGACGTCTTCGTCGTTCTCCCTGGAAAAAGGTAAATGATTTAGAAGCGGACATGCTTTAGGGTGTACACAGACAAGTGTACTGGGTGTAACACTCTTAGGCCCTCTCAAACCACACCGGTGCATTGACAGTCCCATAGATCCTAGAAGCTCTAGCACGTTGGTTCTTTTCATTTTCAATATTGTTATTCTCATTAAAGAAAATAATTAAAAACACAATTTTAACCCCACATAGCGTGGATCTATCCATGTCTATGCATTCTTACCACACATAGATCCTGAATCCTTCAGAATCCGGGGTATAGTGTCTCTTTACTGCTTGAAATCGATAAGTGATTGTTTAAATCAAGTAATAGTACTAATTTTAGTTTAATAGTAGTTTTGGCTTAAGAACCAGTACTTTCTTTCTTACCTTCTTCTCATTTCCTGGCCGACAACGCATCAGTGATACCATTGGTCTCGCTGACGTCCATGGGCGACGGTGACCACTTACCATCAGGTGGTTCGTCTGCTTTTTTACTAACGCTCAAATACACATCCCTAATAAGAATTTTTTATGCCAATGTTGTGGTTGTTATCATAATTTGTTACATGGATAAGGTTAAATTCCCAATGGGCACTGCAACAATTCTATTGTAAGCAAACCCATGTATTTTTCGTCTGGTCCGCATAGCTACAGTTAATATGAACCGTAGGACGTTCTTTGGTTCCAGATCTGTTACTCAGCAATATAACAACTATGTTTCTTGTATACTTGTCAACAGGAAGCAATTGAAGTTTCCTCTGATACATAACAGAGCTCAAAGTTCATTGTTAATGAAACCTATCGAGCGTAGATATGTATTGGGCTTGCAATGTTTAGCACATAGCTTCATTATTTATAATTTTACGTTACGATTCAGGTTGACCAATTGTGTCGAGTATAACCGTCAGTAATACGTTTTGGCGTGTCTTAGTCTCATGGTTAGATAGCATGGACATAAACAACCAAGATTATAAAAGCAGAGAAAACGCATTTACCCCCACCATCATAGATAGACGCCTATTTATGTTTATATCAAGATATAATATGTGACGATTATACACAATAAACTCACGCCATGTTATTATCCTTCTCCGAGAATACACGGAGCAAAAACTCTCCTTCCTCATTGGGCTCGAAGGTGGATGGCACTATGACGTAGGAACCCGGCTCAAACTTGAATCTGGAACCACACAATAGAAACATATGACTTAACATAAATTCACTTCTTAATTTGTTACGATTTGTTTGTTACCTTGCTTTGGCCAGATGCATCAAAATACAATTTTATTTCGGCAGCCAGTAGAATTTAGTACCAGTTTACAATAATAAAATATTATAAATTATAATAACATAGAGGGCAACACTAATCAGATAATGAAAAGTCTGATTCATTTTGCTACTTGTAAGTCGCACTGCTAATAGTGTTGTGACATTATGTTGAAGTTTTTATTCATAAATATCTCAATGCATACATAATGGACAGGTGGAGCCTCATATGATTTCAATTTGTTACTGACCAACTGTAGGGAATGGATCTCTTCTCTTAGACTTAGATGGTATTCACTGTGGAAGGAATAGTGCCTAATCCAACAGAGAAAGTTCTTTTACCACTTGGCTTAAGATAACTAATGATAAGCTGTCCGTCTCCGATTAATATGCCCTCTGAAGCGTGGACGCGCTTAAGAAATTTCAATTCTAACGATCACCTATTAAATTACCGACCGCGTCTGAAATTGATTAGTGATTTCCTATCTCACTCGTCATGGAATAGATGTATGTCGATTAGAATAAATTTTACATGTATGGAGTTAAGGCCTAAACCAAAGCCGCACGGCGCAACTCTGCCGCCGTTCGGCTCTTTATTGGCTTAAGTTTATTCCACGTCGACTCGCATCATCAAATTCTTTCGATCGCATATAATCATTAATCTAGAGGGATCGATTGAAGCTGATAGATAGCATCTTTCACCTAGCGCTAACTTCGCGGAGGTTAATGAAGGCTTGAGAACGTCCGATGGACGCGTTGTACTTGAAGAAGTTGATATCGAGGGGCTTCGGTACATGACCATAATCAGGCAGACGGTACACCGCGAAGCCTATGGTGAGGCACTCGAGACCCTGGTGACGTTGTGAGCGCCGATTCTTCTGCATCAGCGCAATGATCACCTGGAAGGGAACCGAGATAATTAATACCTTCGGGAAGCAGTAATACATACAGGTTGGACAGTAAATGGGGACAAAGCGTGACATTTGTTTCATATATGTGATTACGACACGCAATGCTTTAGTTATTGCACATATTTTTGATGTTACACTAAGTTTTTTTTACCTTCAATTGCCATTACCATGACAAGACAGTGCTCCATCATGTATCGGTATCCAAGCGTCTAATCTAAGCCAACCTAATGTGCTCATGATACATTGTGCTGAACAACATATTAGATTATGGCAAGCTGTTACTCTGTGGTCTCTGTACCACCCAGTTTAGTACCAATGGTACTTTGTGATGGTAGTTTTTTTTTCACTCTCTTTCTAGAATCAATCCCAGCTACCATCCTTCTTAATTCTAGTGAGAAATGAACTTCATGCCTTTTGTGTAAAAGATATCTTCGAGAGGGGGTGACCATTTGTCACCATGTAACTTGTGACTAAAGGTGTACGTTTCAATGTGAGCATACTCACAGTACATTTATTCTCGTCATCGCCCTCGTCGACGTCCCTCAATGTGATGGTATACTGTGGGTTCTTCCAGAATGTCTCCAGGTAGTTTCTGCAGCCTCCTGCTGTTACACCTGCAAACCAAGGTATACACATGTGGAAATTACATTTCTTCTCATTGACTAATTACATAAAGGATTTATAGCAGGTCTAGCATCTGGCAACACTTATCACATAGTCTTATGTCATTTTGTCATGAAATGTCATATTGACAGATGTCTTAAATGAGAAATTACATGTCTTTAACTATGACACTTAATTAGAAGAGATTTAGTATATTTGCCTCAACAAGGCTTACTAGTTTTATGTGATGTCACAACATGTCAGATTGATAGACATATGTTTTAACCACTATCTCCACATTTCATTCCTTGATTACATTTTGTAGAAATATATCAACTATGTGGGTCTATGCTATTTTTATTTTATTTTAAAAATAAATTATTCCTTCTATGACACAACAATAAACTGTTGCTTTTTTTTAGAATTTATGAAACATTCGCTCAGTAGAATCATTTCTAACTGCATACCTCTGACCCATTCTCCCTCAAAAGTGGATGTTTCCCATTTCTTAGTGCATCCCTCAGGGCACTCTGCTGGGTCCAGTGAATCTGGGTTCAAGTTGCATATTTCTACCCTGTATGAAAAAATTTAAATAAATTTGTAATTGACACTTCATTTATAAATACATAATTGAAGAAGGTTTATCATTATATTATGCAGACTATCAATTTGAATAATAATCAAATTTCCTCCAAGCATTGTGTTTAAATGCATTCAATGACTTCCATTTTGCTTTATAATATTTGTTAGTGGATCCCATTTACAAACAATATTTTAATTAATAATTACATTAAGTATGGAAAAACATTATATAAAATTGTTTTTCTGAATAATATCTTCTGTAATTATGTCTCGAAAAGTAAGAACGAGACTCTGGCCACCAAATACCTTCTGCATTTGAAGCAGAGTTAGTTCGCTGAACCAACATAACACACCTGTCAAAGTGTTGAGTGAAGTCCTTGAAAGACATCCAGAACTCTCCATCGTCATCAAAAGTCAGACCTAGCTCCTCCTTCTCAGACTCCGGGATAAATCTCCACTCGGGGGACCTGCAAATTTAATGAACACATTGTATGATTATGATGACTAACAGAAGACATACCAACTTTTAAAACAGATAAAACTAATTAATTTCATCAAATTCTGTAGCAATTAAATAAAAAAAATTTTGGTCCCTTGTGTTGCCTAAATAAATAAAATATAAAGAATGCGTTAATATCGAATCTTCAGTAAGCTTTTTCTCGAACTTCTTTAAAAACAGCAGTAATATTTTCGAAGATTCTCAAATGAAAGCGAGTAATAATGGCTAGTAACAAATATATTATTCACTTATCGCTCCAGGGTCCGTTCCATTCGGCCTCGTTCCCCCAGGGGTTCCGGAGTCGCAGCAGGGGGATCTTGCCGGCGCGTCCCGGGGTCTCGATGTCTACGTACTTCACCCTCGTCACCGAGTACGCGTGACCTCGGATGAGGCCCACCGGCGTCTCCGCTTCCAGGATGTTGGGGTCCGGCTGGGGTGACAGTCGAGGTTATTTAAAAACAGATTCCAGCTTTACTTACCGAACAAACCATTGAAATGGTAAAAAAACCTTGAATATTTTTACAACTAAATTGCAATAGATTTGCATCATATGTACTTCGAAAATACCTCACATATGTGCATGTACGCGTCAAAAATAATGGTAAAAATCGAATGGCGGAGGATTCGCATGAATCTGTGTCAATCAAAAAGGAAATTTATTATTCTGCGAGTGTTGCGATATGAATGAGTGACGTAAGTCCAAGTCGAACGGTTCCTTCAAACGGTTGTTCCACCGTTGGGCTCGGACCTTAAGGCCACAGTCCGTCACGCCGTCCAAATCCGTGATGGCAGTCTTCACTCACATTCGAAAACATTGTTCAGAATTCTCAGGTGTATAAGTTTCTTTACGATATTTTGAAGGATTTTTGCAGGATTTAGTATTATTAACTAATGCCAACTTTGAGGCATATAGAACTATTTAGGTGAATATTTGCAATAATACTTTGTATCTATGATAACTACACTATCTAAAGTACGTATGATACGTAAGTATGATACGTACTCTGTACTGTGTAAAAAACCTTCATCACACAACAAAATTCGCGGTTCTGATACGGACACGTTAAAAAATAAACAAAATAAAACATTTATTTACATACCCAACGCGACTAACAAGTCTACCTAGCATCACCTTACAGTAGTCTCCAAGTCACATACTGTCACCATAAAACTTGTAACAATCACCTCGATACTGCATCCCATGAGCGAGTTCCTCTCGTAGGCCTTCAGCAGGATGGTGTAGAAGTTGGGCGGTAGTTCGGCCACCTCGTACATCTCTGTCACTCCGCCGGTGAAGTCCTCCATGGCCTCGCATGTCGACCCACCCTTCAATGCTTCGTACGATCCGTGCAGCCTGGTAACATACAGATTAAATATTAAGGTGTATCCATCGATGCATCGAGCTGACCTGGAACGATACCAGGTTTGTTATAACCTCAACTAAGATATAAAATATGAGGCAGATATAAAACCCGGTATGTTTTCGAGGTCGCGCACATACTGCTTTAGGGAACAATATAATTTAATTCAATAAATTTTATATCATTTACTTGGTTTAATCAGTTTTATTGTATTTCTATACTAATATTACAAAGAGGAAAGCTTTGTATTTTTTAATTTTTGTATGTAACGAACTGAAAAACTACTGAACCGATTTCAAAAATTCTTTCAGCACTAGAATGCTACATTATCTATGAGTAACATAGCTTATATTTATTACTAGAAAAAATAAGGGATCCTTGCTAAGACATCAGTAACATGAACCAAGGTGTAAAAAAATTTGCTTAAAAATTTCGTTCATCACATACGCTGCGGAAACTATTGATAAAGTACACCCGTGCATATAATAATATAATTATTAATTGCAATTGCAATACAATTTTTATGATTTTATTGTTTTTATTTTTCTGAAGTAATTTAATGTTAGATATTTAATTTTTATTGCAATCTGAATATTTGTCTTTATTATTATTTCGTACAATTTCAAAGTGGGTCATAGGGTATCTATCTATAAATAAGTAAATAATCATTTTTAAAAATACAATTTGTTGGAAGACATATCACTTCCATAATTATAATCCCATGATTTATGCATAGTTTTAAATTATTTACATTGCCATGAAATCTAATGACAATCAAATTGAAGAAGTTGTCTGTAGTTTTTTTATTTCTTTTTCTTTTTTTTTTAGTGTATTGTATTTTTTTTCTCCTCTGTATAACTGTTTTTATAATAATTATTGAGTGTTGCTTGTTATGCCTATGTGATTAAACAGCAATTAAAAATGAACAAATAGAAACCTAAAGCCACACTTTAAATTTCCATTGAACATACTTTACTAATCAGTTTCACTCACTTAGCATAGGCCTTCTCTAGCAAAGCGCTCCAGAACTCATTGGTCTCGGACGAGTGGAGGAACACAAGCTTCCCGCGGTACGTGGGCAGTCTGTCGTCTATCACCACGTCCACCCAGCGTCCGTACTGCCAGAAACTGAAATAGAGTAGCATAACTTAATAATAATAATACTAACTTTAAATAATCCAATCAGAAATATTTTCTATGCTACGTAGCGTCACCTTTCGGCGTTCACGAGCAACTCAATGTAACTCACCGGAAATGAAACACTCCAGCGTAATCCTCGTCGAAGCTCTGGTCGTCGGGCACCACGTGGAAGAACAATCTGCAAGAAACCGAATGGTTCGTTCACAAATTTGTATTTACTATAAAAAATTGCTACTGTATAGCGACACGTGAAATATACGATAAAAAGATATATTCGTTATTGTATACTGGCAATCGTGGTCTAACACTTAACTGGACGCGTAACGTTGTTCAATATAAGCAATATCAATTGCAGTTTTTATCTCCGCAGTCATTTGAATCTGCTACGCTTTTCAAATTCTTTGCTAAAACTAGTCGCCAAAATTAATCCCTAATTTTATTACCGCATCGTGTAACTAGATAAAAGGCTCAACACTGAATTGGATCGCGACGTCCTTCAAAGACATGTAAACAATAAAACTTTGCAGCGTCCACTAAAGTGTCTATAGCATAAATATATCAAAGATCATATTGATCCGTTCATAGCGTCATCCGTAACAAACAGATTACTAGACAGACGGACAAAAACTGAAGGAGGGTGAAGCGTAAGGGTTGCAAGTTGCTTTGCCCATCCTTGAATTCAAGCCGACCTTCCCTAGTACGGAACCCTATTCAACAAGTATAAACTACTGAAGACCAGCCCCTTCTGCCGTGGGTCGCTGCTATATAGTACCAAGTTTAATCCAAACGGCACTTGCGCGTTGTAATAGGGTTTTTCACTAGCTCCTCTATCTCTAGCAAATTTCCTACTAGAATCAATATTTAAGTATTTCAATGACAACGTCCCAGAGCCAGTAGTAAGCCCCGCAGACATCGAGGTCGGTAATGCGCCGCGGGGATGGTGAATTTAATTTTGATGATGAGCTTTGCGGACGTTCATAGGGAAAGGTACCATCAAATACCGTATCTGTCCTTCAGACTAAAAAATAATCTGCAATACAATTTTTAAAAATATTGAATGTAGCGTATATTTTATTATGGCGATTTCATTACATATTATATCCTAACACATCAATGGATTATCGTTTACGTTTACCAGATATTGCAATGAAACGCCCTTGGCTGTAATATTATATGCATAATTGGTTGTATTATATGCATACTATAAATATTTTTTCGAGTGATCGCCCGATAATTTCAAGGTCATGTGATGTTGCAGGTATTTTGCCCCGCACCCCACACAGTTGTCGCCTTGAGCTCGTATCTACCAGTTTTATGTTAAAGTGAGTACTTTCAGATTTCGCATGGTGGGAATTTGACGAAATACCTTGATATATATATATATAACTACAATACATATGGAATACTTAATATAAACTGTAACGAAACGAATAAAGCATACTACAAAATTAATGATATCAAAACTAGAGACGGGCCGATTAGGGGACTTATAGTCGAATTACAACTGTTACCCGAACACTAGTATTATGAAGACAACTTAATCGTTGTCAACAATGATGAAACATAATCTTTCTGATAGCAATATAATTTATAATGATAATAACGTTAACATAGTAACGGTTATTTATCTCAATAACATTGGAGGACGGAAGCTCTCGTTGGATACGAGGTTAACGGATTTAAAAATGTTCATGTTGCAATGGATATTGTCCTGGACGTGATAAGATAATATTCGCGTGCAGTTCAATTAGCCACTGCCTATATACCTACCTAATATTTTTTAACATAAATGAATATATAACATAATATATAATATAAATGTACTTATACAATTTATACGCCATAAATATGGGTACTATGAGATACTGTTTATAAAACAAAAATCGATCAACTTTCCAACCACTTTTCACCAAATGAAGACATTTAATTTCTTTTTTTCTCCACCGTGATTTTTCATTGGATCGGACCGTGTGAGAATGAATGACTGTAATGTTTGATGCATTAATGTCAACACTTCCGATGTTCGTCAACTTGTGTATTATAAAGAAAATTTTAATAGCTAATATGGGTATCAAAATTAATCAATCAAAATTATTACTGATTTATGTACTTATAAAAAATTGTAACAATTCTACATGTATTTATTATAGATGTCTTTTACAGAATACATGTTGAAGGTGAATATTTAAAATTTTTGGCTTTTCTTTAATATCCGAGATATTGTTCCTGTTGTTAAGATTATTATTGGTGTTGTATTATTTTTCGCTGTGATACTAGTTCAATTGAAAGTTCTAGAAATTTTGTTCTTATCAGATTGTGTTGTATCGATTAGTTTTTTTTATCATTTACATCTATTTACATCATTTTGTCGTAAAAGATTATTGTCGGGGCGATTCTGATGTATCAGAATTATTTCAAGAGTTAAAAACGTCCAGTCTCCGTGAATTAATTTTAACAGCCTGAACTAAAAAGGAATTGAAACTTACTTTCTGTGCAGCGTCAAGTTGGCTACTGCGGCCAGCAGCCAGCAGTCTCCCAACTCGCCCTGCTGTACGTCGAAACGACTGTACCCCTCCACGAACAACTGCGGATCCTCCGTTATCTCCTACAACAGTACCCATATCGTTACAATTAAAGATTGCATTTTTTCACAATAATTTCTTATTTTGCAACATATTTTGTCATGGGCCAAACTAATCAATTCCAGCAATTTAATTTTAGTCTAATATCAGAGTCGAAGACATAACTTTTGGCCAGCAAATTTAACATCTTGATGAGTTTACATTACATGTGTTGGCATTAACAAAATGGATAGTCTTGTATAATAAGATGCTAAAAAATGTATATTAATATTAGCTAGTAATTGTTCTCAATATAATATATACGAGATTGTCTCAGTGACGTTAGGAAAACAATGTTTAAATGAAGAAGAAACCCAAATTGGCATTAGACGTGATAATGGAAAAGCAACATTTTCAAGTAATTACGTCTCACTATGAAAGGTGATAAGGCCGCTAAATATTACGCTGCACTGGCCAATCGTGTTTGGTTAACGTAATAAAATTAATTAAACAAAAAAATTAGGGAATATTGTAAACGACAACTATTCTAATCGAAATAATATCAAGTTGCACATTGTAGCGTATCCACATCCCTGTGCTACTCACCCCCGGTCTGAGCCAAGTGATTGGACGGTCCAAACGTTCCTTGTAGTAGAGGCTGCGATCGATGGCGGGGAACTCAGGATCTTCGAACAGCCTGCCCTCGGCCAGACAACGCGATCGGATGTCCTTGAAATCCTGGTAGGTTGCCGGACCGAACGAAGATTGCCGGGTTTCGCCGAGCTGCAGAATAATAGTATGATAATTTGGGAGTTGAACTAAAAACATATAAGCGCAGTATCCATTGACATACTAAGTGTAATTGCCTACATAATTATTGATAATCTTTATTAATCGATCACGAGTGATTACTATGGGGAAATATTATACTTGGGATAGACTTCAAATAAGGCTGTAGTTTAAGGACTTCCATGTATATTAAATTGCTGAACATAAGAGACACGACGACCCAATCGTAAAAGCCCTTAAAACCGACGTAACACATTGTTAAAAATCTTACTAATTTTTATAATCTATTCCGCGGAAACAGATCTCGGGATCAGAAATATTGTACATTAAATTATAGTAAAATGAAAAAAAAAAAACCTTTTTTTAATCAACGCGCTGTGTGATTGTAGAAGATAGCACATTTTATATAGAGAGAGGCTTAGAGAGCTAGTAGGCGTATAGCTTTATATATTGGGAGAAACAAAATCTAAAAAAATTAAGAATGTTTTTGTTCGTCCATTGACGATGAAGGCTAATTAATTACATTATAATTTTCAAATTATATTCGACGTACAAATTGTAAGCGGTTTTAATTTAAAGTATACATAACCCAAACAATTAATTTAATTAGTAAAATAATTGGATAGTCATTGGTTATCTACAACTTGGTTCGCGGCAATATGGTTGAAGGAGGAAGAATCAATTTCCGGCCAAGTAGGTGATTACGTAGATTAATTATGAATTTGATCAATATTGATTAATTTATTTTGGCGTAAAATAACTATTATTGAATAAAATTTATCTTTCCTTATCGAGTTAAATGTGAATTAAAATAAACTGAATTTGAGTAAACAAATTTTATGAATTTCAAAACGAATAAATATCTCTATAACGAACCCAATACAAACGATGTCCGGTGGGCATAAACATTTGACTTCCGTTATAGAAAGGAGGTAATTTCAAACAATTCTCAGCGCTATCTTCAACAATAGAGACTTTCTTCAAAGACAACTTCTCACCACCTTTAGGTAAACTTTCCTCGTAGCTATCACCGAAAACAACTTTAGGGGATGGAGCTTCCTTTTTAAAAACATAACTAGTATTTTGCATGATATTGCCTCTTTCAG
Source organism: Megathymus violae (assembly GCA_003671415.1). Taxonomy (NCBI): domain Eukaryota; kingdom Metazoa; phylum Arthropoda; class Insecta; order Lepidoptera; family Hesperiidae; genus Megathymus; species Megathymus violae. The sequence continues at coordinate 9,539,555 of PDGT01000002.1, forward strand.
TAGCATCAATAGTTCTTTTATTCACCTCTGCTTCTACACTAAAAATTGGCACCTCATTTGTTTCAGAAATCTTTGTTGCCCAAAACGGTTTGTATGAGCTATGCTTTCGGACTTTGGATTGTTGATATGTATAATCCGAAACTTTGGCTTTTCTAAAATCTTCGAATAATCGTAACAAAAATCCGCTGTTTTCTTTGACATGTTCTGTTTTTGTAATTTGAGTTTCTGCTTTCTTATTCTTCTGGCGTAAGATCCGTCCTGATTTAGGTGATACAATCGACACTGACTTTCTTTTCCATTTTTCTGCCACTTCCACAACATTTGTTGTCGTTTGAAAAGTCGTAAAGTAACGACCATTTTCTTTGTTTATTTTCTGAAAAGGTTTTTCTACGATCTCTCTTGACATTTTTGTCCGTATTCTTATGTTGGAGTTTTAACGATTACTGATTCTTTTTCCGGTTCAGTTTAGACAACGTGAACTAGAAATTTCTAGCTCAAGGACCGAAAATTAGTTCTTAATGAATATATGTTAATAAATCATTATGCATTGTTTTTATTTAGCACAAACTTAAACAAATCGTTGTGCGTAATATACGATGTTGTCAAGGTGATATAAAAATTACGTCCTCGACCACTAAAGTATTGATTTTCACTGTCTTCTGGTAATTAAAATACGCTTAACTGTAAACATTGAATAAAATTTAAAAATAGTTTTAAAAACGCTAACTAAACTAACAAATTTCTTAATATTTTTGTTATAAACTAAAACCGACAAAAATGCTCACGTATTGTCCATTCGAACATAAAATATTAACTGACCGCAGTGGATGATAACAATCCCTATGAAATGATGACGTATATGAACGTTCGAATGTGTATGTACAGGAAACCAATAGAGAATATTGTTTCGCGATAAAGGTGGTGCTTTATTGAAAGCTAACAATATTACTTTCTCACTATTAAAGCGTAGCTTGTTTTCTACCACACAACATAGTAATGTTAGATTAGTACATAATAACTGTTTAATGTTATTCCGGAAGTACTGATCGGGATTTTTCAAATTATACATAATATGAAAGAAATAATTTTTAATTATATTGGAAACTCTCAACAAACCTAAAAGCTTTAACGAGTAATAAGATGATATAATCAAATTGTATCTCCTTTTAACATTGAGTCTTTAAGGTGCTCTACCTTTACGTTTCACAGCTTAACGCTTTCAATAGTTTTTGCTATGCTTAATTAATTTAAAACACACTGAGCCCCAGAGACTGCCTTGCACTACCCTGTCATTTTGAGGCGTGGTGAAACCACTCCATATTAACACGTTACATGCATTATTAACATAGTTACAGCCTGTAGTGTTAGTTTCATTGTAATTATAATATGCTTTTAAGCTGATCTATTTTCGATGCTAATCTAATTAAATGGCGTTTTATAGCTCACATTTACTGCACGTTGTGTTTACGTAAACCATCCACGAAATTTATATATTTTTTATTCAAAGTTTCGTAAGCACACGCCGGTTGGGCACAAAACATATCCCAAAAGGTACTCTCGAACTCCAGCTTGTGCTCTTCGCATTCGCATCCCGTTACTTTCTTCTACAATGAGTAGATCGTCATCCATCGCGCCTTAAACAGGTAGGTGCCAAAAGTTGTTTGTCGTAGTATCCACGAATAATCCACCATACGTCCAAGAAACTAAATTTGTGTCTGTGTATGTGTGTTTAAAACAATTTTGCTTTTCACTTTCGGTACTCTAGTATTCGTTCTAAACTCTCTAGCTTCTACAATATCAAACAAATTCGAGATACGACTATCGCCAAAATGGTGCGAATCAAATAGGCACAAAAGTGTTATTATGATCACCTCCCGTGTAATTCTGTTAAAAACACTGTTGGGCTAGCTCTTCCTAGTCTTTGTAGCTGTATCGCCTTAGGACTTGTATGAATTAGATATAGCTGCCTCTATAGCCCGCTGAACTGTTTAAGCTTATGGGCAATCACTTCTTATATTATCTTCGTTTCGACAACTTATCTATGGATTTGACACAAATGCAACCCATGGCCTTGATCTACTTTAGTGCCTTGGCCTTTAACATGAGGGTTGTGTTATACAATTGAAGTCTCATTCGTTACAAGTACATCTGAGTCACAGAGATAACGAAACAGCGAAATTACAAATGCATTACTAGATAAGATATGCTGGATGATAAAGACATGTAAACATGACTTTGTTTAGGGTTCGTCATCAGATACAACGAGTATATATAATTATATGCTTTGACAATTCACAACAAAATTCGAGAGATCTAAGATCGATTGAATGCTGCAGGTCTGATGTCAGCCGGTTGAACATTTCGTAAGATATTCCAGAATTATATGGCTTCCGCATTTTAGTGATCCATCGTATGCATGGGTCCTCTAGACGGAGGGTTGGAGTATAATCTAAGCTATTCAAATAATCATTAGTGAAATGGTTAGTGAACAACTAGAATCTCAGAGGTTCTAAGCTTGCTCAATGGCCCTTGACGAAGCGACATGATTGACACAATAAGAAGTTAGAGATTCGATCCGTGAAAGCGTTTATTAAAATTTGCCATTCATGCAAATCCATAAACCTATAACTTAACTTATTCACTTACGATTGATAAAAGCTGTCAAGGATTGTATATTCCATTATATATTTACAAAGACACGCAAGGTATATGGATACAGTCTGGATTACTTCTCAGGACCTTAATTACTCATTTGCCAAATTTTTATTGATTAAAATATTATGTTTCAATGGAAAACGTAATAGATGATTAAATTAAAGACGAGTGATATTTTAGATGTTACTGCTATTATCACTTGTTATAATATAATTAATTGTCAGATTGAACAGCCTTTCAATTGAATCATGAAACTAAAAACTTACGTCAGTTTTTTGTCATTAAATAAGTTAATTCTTGACAACAATCTCACCTGATGGTAAATGGCGATAAAGTCAAGATATTCAACACACTAACTTATAATAGCCTTTTCACTCTCGACAACTCCCACATCATAAGTAGAATATATATATTTAATAGTAGTAGATTCGTTTGAAATAGTCCATGTAAATATTTAGCTTTCTCTCCATTTCGAGTTTCAAATTAATTTCACGCTTCTGATGTTAGTCAAATATAGTTCACAAAAGATCTATTTACTGAGTGGAGTATCAATATTGACGTTAGGGAATCTGAGCGAATAGTGTCCACCCTTGATTCAAAGTCAACCTCTCCTGGCCGTGGTATGTTGAAGCTGTTCAACTGACGCGACAATGGCATAAGCTGTTTCATAATTAAATGTTACTAACCTTTGTAATACTAAGTTTTTATTACCCACTACAACTACGATGCTTGAAATGTTTCTTTATGTATTTAGTTTGAACATTTTTAGAGATGTTAGTATGTGGTTTACTTCATCTAATGAATGTAAGTTGAAGTCAAAACAAATTTAAGTCGAAAATAGTTCCTTCACCATCGATCGCTATATTTAAAGAACACTGCAGATTGATACAGATGGTGGAACGTATGGGTCTCACATTTCGGGCAGTGTCCGAATGGGGCGATGCCAGTCTTGTGAGATTCAACGCAACCAAAACACAGACGTGTCTGTTCAGCGCCAACAGGAGCTCGTTCACCGTGGCTCCTACTTTTTAGAATATATCCTTGGGATGCACTGTCCGTCTTCAATTGTTGGGAGTTAAGGTTTCGTCGAACCTCAACTTTGGTCGGTTCATCGAGTCTACGGCTAAAGGCTGCAGGGAAACTGGGGGTCCTTGTGAAGGTGAGGCGGTACTTCACACCGAATCAGCTTTTAACCCTGTATAAAGCTTAGGTTCGACCATGTGTGGAGTACTGTTGTCACATTTGGGCTGGTGGTGCCAAAAGTCATCTATCTGCGTTGGACTCGATGGAGAGACGTGCAAAGAGTCCCATTGGTGACCCAGATGGTTGAAACCAATCTGCAAAGCCTTGAGCACAGCCGCAAGGTTGCTAGCCTCTCGGTCTTCTATAGGGTACATTTTGGAGAGTGTGCGTAGGAATTGTTAGAATTAACTCCCCCATCACCGTTCCTCCATCGAACAACTCGACGTACGGCAGGTATTCACCCTTTCGTAGTGAACCTACCACCTGCACGGACGACGCGATTTGCGTCCTCATTTACGAATATACTAGTCTAACCTGCCCGCGTCGGTGTTCCCGGTTACATACGATGTGGGAGTCTTCAAGAGGAGAGTGAATAGGCTATTATAAGTTAGTACGTTCACCATCTTAGACTTAATAGATAAAAAAAAATGATTTTCTGACTACGTTTGATAAGAAATGCTGGCGATTTTACAAAACTAGATTATATTGTACTTGCTATATTTGCAATGACACCATTATATGACATAAGTACCCAAATTAATTCCGCCTATTACTGGTAATGTGTATTTAATGGTGATAAGGGTAAGTCTAATCACGATAATGCGATAAAAGAAAACTATATTTGATGATAGCAGAGTAAACATGACAATTGTATTTGACGTGTAAATGACAATTATATTTCATGATAACAGAAAAAACAGATGTTTCACTGTGTATTATTATAAAGATATAGGTGTATTGAATAATCAATCAAATCAATCCTTCAAATCGTAAAAAAGATTTCTTAGGGCCAATTAAACCATGTGTTTGTGTCTGCTTATAAGTTTAGTGCGTTTGTGGAAAGAAGAAACCTTCACGATTCTTATTTTATACCACATTTTACAATAACAAATAAAGAGAGAACGCTCGTAACCTAACATTAACAGTCACCCATCCAATACACGATCGCGTTCGATGGTGTCTAACTTCCCCTATAATGCAGATTAACACAAGCCTTTGGGTTATAAATGCATACTCGAATGTAGAAATTAAATTAAATATTAAAATTCGAGTGACATATAGTTCGATGAAATCTTTATAGGTCGTTAACTGTACACCCTCTAGACAACAAAGGTGTCTGCGACACCGCATGTCTAGACGTGTACTAGGGGAATATGAAATATAGCGAGTTTGATGTTTTATATTAAGTTCAGTAGTTATTGGCGGGAATAGGGATCAAAGGGAGCATCCCTTCCCTTTGTTCAGTTTGTGTAACTGTTGTAATTCTATTCAAAAACGATTTCTATTGAAATACAAATGACACAAATATTGCTCAGTTACCGAGGTTCTGTACATAAGACCTCGAGCTCATCTATTAGTAGTAATTCCACAGTCCAGGTTTTCTGAATTAGTAGGATATTATCGCTACAATCAATGGTCTACTCAAGTTCTTTACAATTATTGACTTTTACTCTGCAACGAAAACGCAAAAATTTTTTTGAGACTTATATCGACATTTACTTATTTTTAATAAAATGTTGTAAGTTTCTTCCATTACTCAAAGTTCCTCCGAGTTTGTCACTGTATTTTTATTACAATACCAAGAACGTCAGTATTCAATAATAATAATTATTATTATTATACTCATATCAACCATCTTTTATCTTCTTACACGACACGCCCCAGAGACCAACCTATGCCTGAATGGCTAAAAGGCCATCAACTCTTGTTTTTATTATTTTTTTCATTCTTTTGCATCACGATAACGTTCCCGACAATTTGACCAGATTTATTATCACATTCTTGAAACAAAGTCTATACACAGCGTAGATCAAAGTTAATTAATGAAAATGCCTTCACTTACGAACCGAAAATGTTTTTTGAAAATAAAGTTGGAATAAAATGCTTAAAATGCAACTCGAATAATAGCTGCACCAAACCTGACTGAATACCATCACGGCTTGGAGTTTATTAAAGGCGATGAATGCACAATTCAATCCACGAGCAATTTGTGTCTGAACAATACGCATTCATATTCATTGAAATACTTTTACTCGCGGAGAATCTTTATAAAGTACGTCACAAAGTCCAATAGTGTTAGATTAGCATGTCTATTAAGTTGTCCCTACGAATCTGTTTCTGTCCTTAAGGCGAGGGTTTCCGTTCGCTGTAGACATTTTGGCAGCTACCTTGCTCCCCTGTCGACGAGCTCAATGCGCGCCGTGTTTATCTACGATCGCCGTATACGCCGTTTGTTTAACTGTGTAATTTGCACTTGACTTATAACTATACCTAAATACTAAGAACAGTAACAAAACTATAAACACGAAACATATTTAATATTTTTTTCAAATTACAGCTGTTCGGACAGTACCTAATAGGTAATATAAGTTCGGAACGCGCGCGCGTCTACGAAATTATAATTATTGTCGGAAATTCGATGGCGCGCTGCAAATCGACGACTAACATAAGTCCTTCCAACGCGTTCCGCTCGAGACTGAGGTAAGAAAAATATTAATTAAACGTATGATTTTACTAAATTTCATATAATGAGAACCAATTCCCGTTGGTTTGTATACGACATATACCTTGGTAATTTTTATACCATCTAGAAGTGATTAAAATTCGAATAAAACAATTTTTTTACATGTGTTTAGACTTAAATTAGCGATTTTATTCGATGCAGTAAAGTAAAAGCTATCGTGTATCAAGTGACCAAAAACTGAAGAAAAAAAAAAACTTGTTTAACTTACTCGATTACGTACACATACTGTGAGCGTTTAAATATATATTCTATGCATACAAAATTATTCATCGAGATTGTACTGTTATACTGAATGTGCTCATTGCCATCTCCACAAACAACATAAAACAGCAATGACAAGATAAAACCCTGAACAGATATACTATTAAAACAGTTTGTGATATATCACATTTGTGATTGATCGTAAAAACAAAGTTGGCGCAGCTGCGGTAATTATACAGAGTAAAATTAGTTCTTATAACGTAAGCAATGAATTTTCAGAGTTGTGTAGCGCCTGCGAATACTAGAGATACTGAGATTTACGCAATGTGTGTGCTTGTTTCTAGCTGAGGAACCTTAAAAATGTAGAAACACAACGAGAGGTTGATTTGTATTCAACGACAGAAAGAACCACTTACAGCCCAGTGTCAGTTTAATACATTTTTCTGGTTTTTTTTTCATTCCTTGTGGCATTAAATTTCCTTGATGAATTTGCCTATAGACTTATAATGTCTACGTTCACTACGCCGTTTCTTAGCACCATAACCCTATAAAATTGGACAAAGATATGTCAATTGTTTTCTTTTGAAGTTGAGTGTATTGGCCGCTGCCATTGAATCCCCAAACTTTGTGATTCCAGCAACCGGGGGTGCCACATAGGGGAACTGCACGAACGTTCTATCACATACCACTTTTTCAGAAACTATTTCATTTCCTTCGTAAATATAAATCGTGTGAAATTACTCATCACTTCCACACACACAGACAAAAAGTTACAAAGGCAAATATTTAACAAATAATTATCGTCAACATTACACAAACATCAAAGTAAGTATTGTTCAGTTCATTGTATAGTAGGCTGATATTTTGTCGGAAATTCTTAGTTTGCTGGCAGTAAGTCAATAATCTATTCTTATTTGATAAATGAGGTGAAATCAGAGATGCGTAGACATTTTGTTGATGTTTTGATATTTTTGATTTTACTAACATTCTGTAACTCCGTTTGGCTGCTCTAGTATTTACTGGAGGCGTTAGGGGCTATCCCACGTGTTTATAGATTTTATACCTCTCGAAGGCCTCATGACTGATTGATTAATGATTACTAATCAGTAAGTAAACTCTCTATCATTTCTCTTTTGTGTGGTTAGCACCTGTTGAAGATATGTAAATGTAACAGCAAAAGGTTACATCTATTTATCACACTGATTCCTATAATACATACTTCCATAGTACGTATAACAAGGTTTCTGTTCATTTCTATTCAGCAAATAATTGTCAAGGTCAATTATTGTACATGGGATTATCCATAAAGACGTATCAATGGTCGCCGGTCGCTGCCTCAACTAAATTGTTGCAATTAAACGACACGCCACATCAATTATTGATTAGTTTGCCATGTAGACAGACCAACAAATATGCAAAAGTTAACATCACGTATTAAAATTACGTATAGAAAAGTTAACACACCTCATTTTATCAATGCACGCACAGACTATGTTATCTAAAGTGCAAACGGCTTTAGATTTACGTGCGAGTTATGTAAAATCTTGACCTCTCCTCCGGAATATCGAGGGATGGCACCAATGTCCCTTTATCATAATGCCCCATGTGCTTATCTCGTTGAACAATGTCTAGTCCTTAAAATTAATTTTCAGCGGAAGCCTCAGTGGTAAGTAGCTACGACGAACTTCTGTTTTTCTCGAGTCGTTCACATAAATCATAAACATCATCAACATTACAGCATAAGGGGCAGATACACATTTAACTCGCATCAAGATCGCGAGGTCCATTCTCATCAGATTGTTGACCTGTGGTTACTGTATCACCACACAGCCATTCCCGTGACAAGCAGCATTAGCCTTTAGTTAGTATCGTAAGACGAGACTACAGCTTTATTTAAATATCTCTGAGAGCAGGTACAAAAAAAAAATCTCTTCTAATCCATTTGTGAACAGAACGCCCCGTTTTGATTTAACGGTGGACCTTTGCGACAAATGTTATGCATGTTTCTGAACCACTTTAGAATGGTAGCATTGAATGTCTATTTATTTTGACACAGATATTCACTGAGAACCGAACACATTATAGCGGGAAGTATATTTTTAAATTTTACAAACCAAATCTGAATGCAAGCAACAAATGGAATGTGTTATGTTTTGCTTAAAGTACATTGTATAACTTACGATATACTCCTAGCAAAGCACCGGCACCGTGACAAGAACCTATTGGAAAATGTTTTAAATTGCTTATTCCATGTGCGTAAAAAATAACCAGCTTGACTTCAGATAATTAGCGCCTTACGTTTATAATTGGCCCCCGCATCCGAAGTAATTCATTAATTTCTAGCAGGCATTTAATTAACTTTACCTTTCCCTCATTCTATTGTCAAGTAATCTAAATCAGTTTATTCAGTTATTTCCACGTGACACGAGCATAGACAAACGAAAAAAATAAACAAAAAAAAAGAAACTGTAGGCCTCTATCTTCGAGACAAATTACCTGCCAACCAACATTACAATAGCCCTAATACAATTTTATTATTGGTATAGATTTTTAACGCGTACGTAACTGAAACTCATGTAATCTGTACGTCTACGTTGTTCATCTCGAGGTTATTTCCTCGCGATAAAGCAGAGGCCGCGTGGATGTGTCATCGATACAATGCAATTAATATGGTTTCCACGAGATCACAGCATTCGCTATGCGCGGTCGATGAGTGGGTCGAGTAAATTTGCAATATATGCGTAAAACAAGCACGTGCAGAACAAGTGACATTCCTCAGTAGCCATAACCCATGAAGTGCGCATACACAAGTACTAGGAAAGCTTGCAGTAAAAATACATTCAAACGACTTGTGTATGAACGCTATTTTAGTTTTTTATACCGCCTACCCCACATTCTCACTGACACCAAGGGTTAACTGGTAGAGAATGCCACTAGGCATCAAGTTCACCCATTGTATAAATAATAAAGGGTAAATAAATAATAAATGAATTAGTACATCTATTATTATTACGAGATATTGATCTTAGAAGCATTACAATGTTAACAAATGTAAATTGCAGAATCAAATTATGATAAGAATGTAAAATACAAAGAGCCATCGAGATTCGAACATATTATTTCACTTCAGTTTATTATATAGCTTATTGAAGAAAAAGGGGAAAGAATATTGAATTAAAAAAACTAAGGAATTATCGTCCCAACTTCTTAGAAGTATTTAAAGTAATCTATACATATAATAAAATTCTAAATGATCGATTTCTGTACCTGACGATATATGAGAAAAACTATTATTTGGGGCCTTTATTAACGCAATAGAACACAAATCAATAGTTGATAGAATTTTTGTCTGCGCGTTTGTTTGCGTTAATCTCAGAAATGCAATACCGGTATTTAGTTTCGGTTTTCACTAATTTATTGCACTAAGTATCACTTTATACTTAAGTTTTTTTCATTGCAATCCGTCCATAAATAAAAAGTTATAAATTGATATTGTAATTTATAGAACGCGAAAAACACTCCTAAAACAATGCACGTGTTATTTCTTAGCGTAAGCCGTAGTTTTTCTGAAGCGAAGCGCGGGCGGTTTGCTAGTTCTTAATAGGATGATACTTAAATGATACTTAATGGAAAGGTAAATATTAATATTTCACGAATTTCGCAATTTGGTAACGATCGGTAAATTCAGCTGATAAGATGTTACTGACCATAAACAATAAATTATGCAACAGACTGCAGTTCTATTTGTTCAAGAACAAACGCAATAATCCAATTCTAGTACCGACCGGAACTAGTTTAGTCTCATTGGTCACTTAAAAGTTTGCCTCTAGACCTAGCCAGTTCAAACAAATACCTCTAAGTATGAATAAGTATGCATTAAACACAGTTTATAGTCCTAATAATGTAACGAACGCCAACATTAATGTGTACCTGAGTCAATAAACTACGTAGGCGTATAAATATACCATGGTTTGCTCATTGAATGCCAATATCGGTGAGGTCATCACTACATAAAAATTTGGTTCTTTCAGTTTATTAGAACCATGGTATCCGAAGGTAAAGATTGTGATACCGTTTTCTTTGTTATGTATCTAGTTCGTTACTTTGGTTTTCTTTCTACGTTACCCGCAATGGGGCAGTTAGTAGTTACTTCTTATATGTGTGTGTGAATGGGAACTATCGAGTAAATTATATTGAAATTCAAAATCATTTAGGTATTTTCTAAATACGCTTGTGCACTTACGAGAAGAATCGGTGGAAGAAACTCCTTAGCACATCCTATAAAAGAACATATAGCAATCAGTTTTAATATCCGCGGAACTCGTTTCGGCTGTGCGTCGTTAAAAAGTTACTATAGGTAAACAAACGTATCAATTTTGGGAAGTTATTGTAAAAACAAACTCCAAGCCTCTTAAAAGAATCCTGAACCTTTTGAAGGCGATATGAAGACGTTACCTAATTTTGCCAATTTCTATGTCAATAAAAAACGCGTCACTTAAGTAAGAAAGTACCTGGTCATTTGGAATATTAAACTCGTCATCGTCATCACACGTCCATGGAAAAGAAGGAGCAGGAGAAGCCGTTGATTGAGTTTCTAATTCATAGATTAACTTATTAATATTAACATTTATAAAAACATATATAATATGGCATATAAAAGCTTAGAGGCATTCAGAGTCAGTAACAATAAGGATTACGCTTCTGAGACCAGGTTTTTGAACGTGGGGGTAATTATCCGTATTATTATTATTATTATTAGGTGGGAGTTAGATAGGCATTTAAACCCTACCACTGTGCGACAATCGTTATTTAACTTGGAGCTATAGTCTAGATAGTGCCATTGTCTCTGTGTTACTCAGCAGGATGTGGGAAGTGATTGGTGCGGACTCCAGGAAATATAATGCTTATTTTTTATGGACGTAATATACGGTTATAAGCGCTTCCAATTATAATGCTTCTTAAGAATATTTTTAATAAATAATACCGGAACATTCTCCTTATTATTACAATAATCTAATATGAGAATTTTTGAATTTTAATGTCAGTGCAAATAATTACATGTTATTTACTGTATGTATGTTCAACGTTGTAATGTATTGTGGTTTTGGATGAAAAATTATTATAAGTCTAGGTAAAGGAAAGACGATTTATTCAATTGCAGGAAATTGCAGTACAGCAGTACATATAAATAAATGAACTGTGTACAACAAATAATGTAACCACAATTGTGTTTCGTTTTGTTACACAATTATGTAATAGTGTAACGTCATAGGGATTTTTACGTGTTTAACTTGAGCTACCTACATATCGTTCTTCAAGAATCTACACTGAAATGTTATAAGTGTGCTGTTTATAATTCTGGACAACCATTAATAAAGGAATCTAGTTTTCTGTTGAGTTGTTAATACCTCAAGCATCAATTTAGCGTCAGTTGGCCCTGTGATCGTTTGACAGATATTGACAAAAAAAATTCTCGTCATTTTTACTGATAAAGAACAATGTTGTAAATGGCCATAAAGTCCGCTATCACTTATCCGTTATCACTTGTTTCGCTGTAGGTAAACATCATGAGAAAATCAGAAACCTGCATACCTCTGAAAGGTTTCTATAATGTTATTATAGGTTATGTGAAATCTGCCAATCAGCAGTTGGCCAGCTTGCCGGCCTTGATCCCTCGCATTGTGAGAGGACACCCGTGCTCAGTAGTTGGAGAATACAGATTTTAATGATGATACAAGCTAACAAAAAAAATCATCAATTTACCCATTTAATAGCATTTGTAAAACCTTTATTTTTTAATTGAAGTATTTGTTAATTATTCATTTGTTGCAATGTCATTTAGAATCAGTAGCTAATTAAAATCCTATTACATTTGCAGAAGTATGTTACCAAATTTGTATATCATTGTCATGTTGATTCCATGATATCAACAAAACTAAATCACATCCATAACAAAGTAGGATTGGTTAAACTATCTGGTAGAAGATCTGAAGATTTACTTATTAACAAACCTATATACATTTCATGCAACTGTAACTCTACAAAATGACAAGCCCAATTGCATCGGTAATGGATTAAAGAGATCAAGAGTGAATGTGGGTTACAAACACTTATCCTACCTACATCATACCTAAAACATGATTAAAATATATTGTATGTGAAGTATAAGTTAGTTTGTAACCAAAGTAAATCACTTATAACAAAGTAATACAATTGTTGCACTAATAACAATTTTAAAATGCACATAACATTTATGATTACTAGTGAAGTTTATTTGTGCAAATACCAAGAAATATTGACACAGTATACACAATACAGCTAATTTGTATTTGATGTTGTAATGTTGGGACTATCAGTACTGCAATATATTTAAATATTTTATTTTGCTTTATTATTGGGATTTTAAAAAAAAGGAATATTAATACTGGGCAGATGTAATGCCATGAGGCATTTTCTATTAGTCGACCCTGGTGATGATGTTAAACTGTGATACATGTAACCAACAGCCCTAATTGATATATAATATATAAATAATATACTTCTCATATGTACAAAATATAAATACATACATACATTGGTTGCCTAAGGTTTTTAGATGTGGTTTCTAAGAATAGTTTCACTACAGCACTGTCTAATGCAGCACAGTTATGAACCTGTAAGTTCTGGACAAAACAATATGTTGTGTAAAAATATAATAGGGACGAATAGTAACATTAGGATCTAAATAGAATTCAACATACCACTTTATAGTTCTTAATGCTTGGCAGGAACCGTTTCTGTTCGACCTCCTTCTTTTGGAATACTTCATTGATGATGTTTCCCAGTGCTTGAGCGCCATAGTTCAAAATAGCTTGGCCACCTTGATTTATCAGCTGTCTTCCTGCTCCTTGCAAAAGCGTGCCAAAATCGGTGCCGCCATTTTGCGCCATTGCGTTCCACTCACACTACTACACTACACTGTCTGTTTCATTCTTCGCTAGGTGCTAGGGCATCTTTGAATTTAGCTGTTTAAAAAGATATGTTGGAGTATGTAGCTAATTGGAAATAAGGGGTTTTTGTGCTGAGAACAATTTTTTTACATATTTTCATATGATAATTGAAATCAAATATTATTATGCTTATTAAAGAGTTGTCCGACTTTATATTGGCAAATATGTTACAAATAAATAAGTTGTTATAGCCTAATGTGTTGTACAATACACAGGCAATAGTATTCAAAGTATGTCAATAAGGTAAACATGTTTCTATTATGTTAGTCAACCAAACATTAGTCAAACTCTAATTACATAAAGTGGTTAAATAAAAGAAGAAAACTTTACATTTTTTTAGATATATTCCAGTAATCAACTATTGTAAAATTATATAAAATTAATGTTTATAATGGCAGCAAATTGAATACCAAAAGTCTATGGTATAATTAATTGTGAAATCAATTTCAATTAGTTTATTACTTTGCTTATACATGTTAACTTTGACTTTTTTATCGTGAATATTGATACAAAATAATTGATAAGATAAAAATTATGAAGGAGATCAGACAAACATAAAGACACCACTATGTAGTCTCAGAGCGCAACCAACACTAGTAGTACATGTATGAGATAAACTATTCTAACTGAAGCTCATGACATCATACCTAGTGAGTGTTAATTAGACTTTACATTTTTATCAAGTTAACCTATGCTAAATATTTCATCAAAGATCTTGTTTTTTAACAATAATTTAAATGAAAAAACCTCCTAATACCTCGCACAGAATTCAAGCATTGGTTAAGATGATATTATTACTAAAAATTCTAAAAATTCAGGTTGCATTGTATTTCCACATCAGATCTATATGTTACAACTATAATACAATGATAAATGTCCTTCCTATGGTTCTATTTCGGTATTTTTCGCATGTAAATTGTACACTAAAAGGGTGGAGTCCGCAAATTAAATGAAAGTGCACAAGGTAAAAATTAGGTCAATATGTATACTAATGTTAACTAATCTACTAAATGCACTCTGAAATGTACAAATACATACACATGGACACTCCTAATACTTTTCAAATATTATCCTAGTGCAATATAACATGAGGTCATCCAGTTTTGTTGGAAAGATTACGTTGAAATAATTATAACCGCACACTGTAACTTAAGATTTCTTATCTCCTAATGCACTGCTAAATAGTTAATTTGATATCTTATATTACACAGCACAAAAACCACATAACATTATAGTTTTAAATCATATTTTTATCAGAACAAATACCTATATAAAATTACACTTTTCGGTATTAATACGATGACGTTTTCTTCCAAACTCAATTCTTTAGATAAATTGACACTTGACAGGAAAACGCTAGAGGATAAGACATTAAATATTTGACAGATGAACAACCGTCTAAAGCGGATTGACTATTTGAACCACAGTCCCCTTTGCCGTTAGTCTCGTCAACTGAACTTGACGGCACTGTGCACTGTGGTGAAGTTAAACTTTCTTGCCAGCGCTGGTTGGGAGTGGAATGACGTAAGCCAGTAAAGCTTGCATTGATTTTGTTTTTGACTATTTTCGAGGAACTTCGTCGGAATTTGGAGGAATAGTTTCACAAATGTCACAATAGCACGATTATAGACACTATTCGATATGAAAGTAATGTCAAAAAGGGGTACCTTCATTTATTTAGTACCTAACATAAACAGTTAATACATTAATACCTTACTACAAATATAGAAATCCCACGTATGTATATAGTGGTCAGCATGTACCTAATTCTACCATCGAAGTACTTCTTTAAAAAAATAGAGGTCAGCAATTCTAACGTCAGGAGTACGTACTCCTCCCACTGCTACTTTATTTTTCGAATTCGCAGAAAAGTTTCTGAATAACGTTCTTATACCTAACTCTATATATATAATAATAATACCTCTTTATATATAATAATAGGTAATATGGTTTTTCCAGGATCGAACAGGATACTGAAAAAGATCAATTTTATATAACAAAATGTAAGGCGACAACGTGGTCAATGCTGTCAAAGTACAAGTATTCTTATAAAAGGTACCAAAGTAATTAATGGGTATCAAAATTTGAAAATGTTTAAATTTAACGTAGTTAAAAGAAAGGAGGAACGTGTTTTTTAGTTTTAATAACGTCTAACAATCCGTGTAGGTATCGTTCTACTATTAATTAAACCATGTATGAAAAATCATTCAATTATTGTTTTTACAATTCCCACACGTAAAATCTGGCAACATGGTAATCGCCAACGGTAACTCGTTCACCTTGAAATGATGTTTAGACTTAAAATAGCAAAGCAAAATAATTTAGTGGGTTTCTCTTAAATTTCCATGTGCTCCAAGCAATGCCTCAATCCTTTCCGTTCACTTAGTAAGTAAAATTAACACTTACTAGAACGCTAGGATAGGCACAGATATATATATACATAAAAAAACTAGAATAAATCTTCTTACTTGGTTTTTTTTATTGAATTAATTGGCCGCCACGTGGCGGAAACATGTCAATTATGCAGCCCAATCTGCCCAATTATGGCACAGACCTCGTTCTTGTACTGTAGGTCACTGAGACCTTTGACTGTACTTGAAAAAATAATTAAAAATCACGTATGTACATGATTGGTCTGAAATATAATTTCGTGATTTTGTGAAATCTTCAATGAACTGTTCAGAAATTTACTATGGTAATGTGTAATAACTATTTATGTGACTGATATGTAAAAAATTAAAAAGGTTCATATTTTATTGCGCTCAGTTTGAGTACCTAGGCCTAGAAGCAAGTATACCTACTAAGGATCGAATTAAGTACTTGTTTTAGCGTTTGAAATGATGTAGGGGAAACCTGTATAAAGTAACTAAATCTAAAATTATTTGAATTTGTCTGCAGAGGCTTTAATTCTTCTTCGATATTCATAGACATGACCTGATCTCAGTCATGTAGCAGTAGGACAATAATAACAATACTCAATAAAATTTAAAGAAATTTTGAAATTCCCGCTTCTACATTACCTAATCTGGCAGTATAAAAGTTCTTACCTACATTTAGATATGCTTATTTTTCGTTTGTTGGTCAATCTATTACATCTCTTTGATTAGGATCCTGTAAGCGCAATGAAAGAAAATTAAACATTGCGCTCACTGCCCGTTACTAATATGTTCACTCATTTGTGGTAGAACCTATTTATAAATAATAGTTCTACTATTTTTTTCATGGGACATCTCGTTTAGTGAGTTTCGAAGAATATAATCGCGCGGTTAAAAATACACCAGACTCCCATGCCGTTCCTCCCTTTACCAGGAGCATTTTTAGCCGCTGACGTCAAGCTCCTTTCACACACTTGTAGATTTATTTCGAGTCTATACCGTAACGAAAAATTGATTTTTCTGCTATGAGTTGTGATCTTATTCTTCAGTGACTCATATTGGTTTTGCTTCGGGAAAGATGATTTCGTTAATAAATAGTAAGCGCACCAGAATCAATTGTTATTCGGTTTTATCAGATGTTGTATAATTTTTTTTTAATTTGTCGCTTCCTCATACTAATGAATCTGCCTCGTTTGCATCGTCCTATGTTAGATAACATAGGACGATAGAATAGATAGATATGGGGGTAACCATTTGAAAATCCATGCAATAATTTTTGAATGAAATGCATTTACAAAACTTTTTTTATATTAAGTAAGGATGCATATACTTTATTTGGAATATTTATTGCAGAATTGATATTATTGGGTATGTACAGAAACAACTACATTTTTCGAAGTTTTAAACATGTCTACTGAAGAAAAATCATGAGGAACAAACATATAATAATACTTTTTTATTTCATTTATTTTTTTTTTAATTGAAATAAAATATTGTAAGCTATAGAGACTCTCCTTCATTGATAAACATGACCATTTGTAATACGCAAGGCACAAATAGACGCATTTGTAACAGTACGCACGAGAAATACGCGCTCTACATTCAGATAGTGCTTGAATCCATTCTACACCATAAGCGTTATTCAAATGGATTCATTCCTGGTAATTACGGAATATTATTAACATCCCGACATTTTAAATACTGACTAAATAATTCCTTTAAAGTAAGTAATAAGAGGCCATAAATGCCGAGTCATACGGGTGGTGGTCATTGAGTTCACCAGGCTGACGTAGACGCGAAGACTCACTCGTTCACTCTCGTTTAGATGCATTTTTAATTAAATCAATGAATACGATTTAAATTAAATTAAGATATGGTATAATGGCAATGAATGGTATGGTCGCCCTATTTCTATGTTAACAATAACAAGGCAACGACATCTTATTTTAGTCCCAGAAATAAGAAATACGCTTTTGATGGACACGATTATAAGTACTCTAATTAGGTTTTTAAGCTACGTGTTCACCCAATTGAGGTTAGTGATAAACAAATTTTCTTCTAACCAAATAAGGATTTTAACGTCATTGTGAATCATTTATAACTGGTTAATCAAAAACCAGTTAGTCACGAGATGGTTTGACTCTGGTGTGATATCATACGATTGTACGTTTAGGTGCAGATAGCGGCAGACACAACTCTCTTTGTGTATTACATACGTCATGCTGCTGCGTCACCAAGTACCTCTTAGTTAATGACAGATTAAAGTAGTCATACTAGTGACGTAAAAGACTCATATACATAAGACAGAGGTCCGCAGAGAAGAAACAAGTCTTTAGAACCTCTAAGCCGCGTAACGTTAGAAAAGGGGCATAATTGCCTATAGCGATAACTGGAATTTCCTTATCGTGAGTTGCATGAACGTACACAAATATGACATCACAAATGTCCATTATTCGACGACACCAAATATTTATTTTTCACAAAAATGTCTGCTCAGGCCAGGGTCGAACCCGGGGCTCACGGTCACTATCAATGGGGACAGGAGTCGTAAATAATAAATTTTACGTATGTTTACTTTATAACATGTCTATATCTCTAATAGGCTTTGCGATGTCTATTACTCAATTAGCCAGTTCTTCCAGAACGGATTTATCCAACCGAATGTTTCATTGTAGTTAGCTGTCAATCTGAACGTCACATAGTTATTGATATTATTATAAGAAACACCATGGAAATGTCTGTTTTATCTCATCACTAGCTGTACCCTGAGCGCGTTGCTACGCCACCAACTAAAACAAACAGTGGCGCCATCTGTCGAAAATTGGTCGTACCAACTCAGAAACCTTCGTGGCCCCATGCACAACAACTTTGCTAAAGATAATCACATGATCAAATGCATAGTTTACGATTCTATAAAGGACATACAGACAAACATTCATTTATATATACATATATAGATTAAAAAAAATGTCATAACAATTAAATAACACAATAACAAAATAATCAGCAAAATCGTTTGGCCATTCTCAAGTTATAGATTTTCAAACATACGGTAATTGATTTTTATATGTTTGTAACAGTCATGAATACAGTTGCTAAACGGAATGCGGCAGGTGACCTGAGTGATGGCAGGACCGTCGCTATGATTCGACACCCGGCAACTCGTGCTACAACGGAGCCTAGCTAAAGGCGTTATGGTTATGGTAGGCCACACTTATGTTTCAGCCATGCTAGAGATTAGTGCCCTTTCCCTTAGGAACTGTTACGCATTTATATAAATATAAACAGATTTAGGGCCAGAAATACTTATTATGAAACTGTCGTACTTTGTCCGACAATACTTTGCCACCTGGTGGAGACCAGATTAGTCTCTCGCCTATGAACCCGTGAAACTTTGCGCATGGAGGTACCAAAAAATTCGTGAGATTCTTTAGGATTTTTCTTTTCTGATCTTATCCTGACAAAACGTCTGCTTCACAATAATAGGATGCTCATATTACAGTAGCAAATTTCGTTTAATTATTGTTTAAGCGGTAAAATATTTTTTTGATTTACATACTAATTAAATATTCGAAAGCAGAAGACAAGTTGAGATATCTATCTATACATACTAGTATAATAACATTTTAACCGATCGGTTTTTATACGTGAAGGATATCTAAGAAAAACTAACAATTGATGTCTGTTTGTCTGTTAGTTTGTGTTTTAGATTGTGTAATCTCAGAAACAGATTTCGTTATGGTTTTCACTACTGTACTTACTGCAGTAAGCATTAATTAATATGTTAAGTTCGTTTCATTTCAATATGTCCATAGATAAATTAGTTATAAATTAATTTTTATATTTCTAATTCACAGAACGAAAAATGCCCAGTCTTAACAATGTAGGTGGTATTTCTAAGCGTGTGGCAGTTTTGCTCAAGCGAAGGGAGGGCGGTTTACTGGTTGATAATATAAAATAGGGATGTTATGGATATGGAATTTCGAATTATCCGATTGATTCGGATAATTTCGGTTAATGATATTAAATGATTTACGACTTAGAAAAATATATTATGTTTTTACAAGGTAACAGTTTGAATTTATTTCTAGTTAGTATAATCACAGAAAAAAAATAGCCTTAAAAATTAATAATAAAAACTGTCTAAAATGATAGCGACGCGGCTAGTGTGTCGGCTCGGCCGGCGAAAATCTGTTATAACGTATTTTATTTAGATCGACTGCTATCTGAAATTATCCGAAACTTTTTTATCGGAATCGGTTACAGTTTCAGATATATTTTATTTCGGGTATCCGATAGTTTCGGTTACGGTTGCGGTTCTACTTCCTTCATGTATACACACACACACACACATATGTATGTGTGTGTATGTATATAAAAGTGTAGACCAGTTTCCCAGATCGATTTTAGTGGTCCGATTTGAGAGTAGAATACACCGAAATAGTTTTAAGTTTTATAAAACGTATCTATTAAAATCAGACGTTTGTTTATAAGCTGCTTTTGCTCTCTTCTGTTATCATCATAAAGAACCTTTGGAAGTGACTATTAAAATGCATAATAACGCAGTGTTGTAAGATTACTGCTACTATAAAGTTATTTTAACTGTAAGGTTACTATAACTGTCACCTAACTACAACAGGAAGGTTACAGATACTGTAAATTAAGCACACAAAAGTTTATTATGTTATTTAAAATTGAGTGATTGATTAGTGTGTAACGTGGATATTTTGGAGTTTCCGGTTTTACGTTTTTTCTCCGGGCGGAGTCGGTTTTTTCGGATCACGCGGCGACAACACGACCACACTCAATCGTTTATTCACCTTCGTGCACTAAACTCGGATGAATGTGAATTTTCATAACGAAGAAAATTATATTCAAGCCTAAAAACCGTCGAAAAAAAGCTGAAATGATTAGTCCATAATCGAAAAATATAAGAATTTCTTTTAATAACTACTTGTGTGTATTTAGAAAATAATCTTATTAGTGTAACAACAATGACTTGTATTTTCGTTTTAGAGAGGTTTGTATCGTAATACAGTATAAACTATTACAGATTTCAGTCCGAAGCGTAACAGACATTTCAAAACATGGTTTATTTTAATAACAAATTTTAGGTAAGTTACCTTGGTTTAATGTTATAAATAATATGAATTATCTGAATGTTAATTAATTAATTAATAATACGATGTTAGTTAATTAATTGATAATTCCAAACATTTAACATAACTGTCTAACAGACGTTGTCCAGAAATCATGTTGGCTGAAGAAACATGTTTCATACAAGTCACCGTTTGCTTTTACTCACTCATACGATTTTTACTTAATTATTGAAGTATTTAATGCACTTATATCAGGATATAAAACTAAGATTTTCAACACAAGGCACACTCGAACTGTACAAATATTGATTTTACGTTCGTACACATTTTGGCAAGCTGCTTCGTAAGAGGGAACTTGACATATTGCGGATCATTATATATGATCTATATATACATATTTATATGAGTTATATAGTATGCAGTCGACTCTCAGGTATAAATGAAGAAGAAATTAAGGAAATCCGTCTGTCTATGTCTATAATATTTTAATTTAAACAGTTTACAAATCTTAAATATTATGATCTTAAGGTCAAGGAGCTAAGTTGTACTAGGTTACGTACATATATAGCAGATCAGCAAACAGGAATTATTTATATGTTAATTATTTAATTATATTTTAATTAAATATTAACAAAACTGTTATTACCGATAGAAGTGTTGTGATATTAATTGTAAAAAAATTTTTAGGAGGAGTTCAGTGACATACACATGTACAGATTTTTTTTATATATAAAGACAATTAAATATATAATAATAATAGCATCAAATAACCTAAAAAATCTTATTCACTGGGGCTTTTCGGCGTATGAAATGCTGAATGTTGGTCAAGGCGGACCGCGGCCGTAAAGAACAAGTTATTAACTGTTTAATATAGATAAACCGATTTATTCATTTCATGGTATTATCTAATTCAAGGTCACCATGTCTGGTATCTGGAGAATTTTTTGAATTGATACTTGAACCAATACATTTTTTGTGCGTTCAGTAAACAACAGCAGTAGTGACAGTGAAGTTGTTTCGCGGACAAAGTCAAGGCCATACGAAATAAATACGGGCATAAATACGGTATTTTATCAAACAAACCGCACTTTACGTATTTACAATATACTTTAAATTTAATTTTGTATTCGTATGAGATTAACTAAATACATGCCATAGTAAAAATAAGGTTTTGTCTTTCTTCCATGTTTTTCCTTCCATCACTATAACTACAATACAAATTTTCATCTGCGACATTTTAAATAATTCTCGAATTAGTGTACGATTGAACTTGCCAAAAGTATATATTTATCACAATGTTTTATCAACGCAACGTTGGCTATTTGCTCGTTAAGTAAATAAACATATTCACTCCATATGTATACACGAACAAGCTCTTGGTCAGGAGTAGTACATGAATGAATGTGGTATAATATACTGTATATAAACTTTACAGATCACATGACTTGATGAAATGTAAAAGTTGGAACTCACCACAACATTAACGTTGATAGACGCACAGGCCTCCTCCACCACCTCTTCTACGGCACCATTTTCATACTCCTCGGCAGGCAACGCCGGATACAGTCTCATATTAGTCCTGAACTCGGTGTCATCTTCAGTGGGCAGCGTTGGATACAACCTCCCCCCATTGCCGATGAGCGGTTCGGAACTCCCTTCCCCATCCCTCTCCCGCTTCAAGAAACCCTGCACTGCCTTAGCAGCCGCGTTGGTCCTGTGCCAGCCCCAACCGTTCGCGTGGAAGTTCTTCGGATAGTAGTTTATTGAAGACATCGTCAACACTCAGTTAAGGTAAAGTAAAAAGCGTTCTCAAAATAAACCGTCTTCACCTCGTGGCGAGCGAACGCCGAGTGCAGTCAATCCGTTTGTTTACTCTGTAACAAAGATTCAATGAGTCAGCTGCGCAGATCTGAGGTGGTTGTACTTTCCGCAACATGGAGTTGTTCAGGGGAGCGATTTGTATCAATTTTTTTATTAGATGATTTGCGAAAATAAAAATTTTAAATCTTCATAAACATTATTATGGGACAAATCGCAGAATGAAATTCGTAAGTGCAATAAGATTAAGCGTGTACAATGTGAGGTGAGTAAGCGTAGAATATAAGTTGTTTTAAAACATGTATTTCACAATACGTTTAATATTATAAAATTTACAATTTCTGCCGTCATTACGAAAAGTTTTCGTCTGACTATTTTATGTCTGTATAGGCATACAAGGGCAAAACTTTAGAAACGTTGTCTAATGCAATTTTTTGTCTTTTCTAATTTGTCCAGGCATTGTCGACGGTGAGTCAAATTAAACAACTGAAATTAATCTGAAATGGTTCTTTTACGATACGTACGTGAGATATGCGACATATTTTGACTTGGACTATGGGCAATATTTGTTATGATATGGGTATTTGTTATGATAAAATGCTAATATTAATTTCTAGTTTTTATGCCCCTCTTCTATTTTCTCACTAGCACCCAAGGCAATTTAGTAGAGAATGTCATTGGGCATTTAGTTTAAGCCTGGTAAATTTTAGATGATGTACGCAAAGTAGCGGGCAGCGTCTGGAAAAGAAGAGCAGAAAATCGGGTTCTGTGACGTTAGGTCAGCCTTATATCCAACTGATGAACGCTAATCATGATGATACCTCTAGTGTTACAAAATAACTAAACAAATTTCCTTATGTATAAAGTACACGTAGAGTGAACTCCTTAAGACGAGACCACCTTGATGTGTTTTACCTTCAACGTCAACGCCAGTGTACAGTTTCTAAATCCAATAATATGATAGAACTAACTCAGTAGCATCACCATGTTTTATTAAGTAAGTAACTTTGTAAACCGAGAATCGCCATGTGGTATGAACATCGGTCTCCCGCTAGGGGTCACCGGGTTCCAGTTTTCCATTTAGCTCAAATTTTTCAGTGTTATATGTGCTTTAAAAATTAATTATCACTTGGTATGGTAAAGGAAAACATCGTGAGGATACCAGAATTAATGAGCGTTTTACATCATTTTCTCGAATGTGCGTGAAGTCTGCCAATTCGCAATTAGACAGCGCCGTGGACTATGTCCTTGAACCCTCTCATAGGAAACCCAAGCCTATCAGTGAGAAAGTTATAGTTTTAAGATAAAGACGGCATTCAAATTTATAAAAAGGATCACAAAATTAGCTTGAATTGGCTTTGGACGGGTTGAAGAATCGAGAATTATTTAGAAAGATGTTCTCGGATCATCATGGATGAATTGTCAAATTCCAGTTAGATTGATCATATCTCTTTCTCTCGTCCATGACAAATATGTTTCCACATAACAACTTACTAACAAACAGGTCACAATGATGAATAATGAAATTAAAAATAAGTAACTAGAACAAGCACCCAAGGGCGGGGAAGAGCAATTAACGGGAACTAATCAATTTGGGAACGCAGCCGCACCTTCGCTAAATGTGTCGTCACCACGGCCTCGTCCGTACGGTAGGACTGTTATATTTTTTTTAATTGTTACTGTAAATTTGAATTGTTATGATATATGCCTATATTGTTGGTAGTATCAGGCGTAACTTTGCGGGAATTCATTGTTATTAAATTAGTATTAATTTACTTTGCAACAATCCGCAAGCACAATGTATTGTACTTTGCTGTTAACACCCGTAGAGTATACTCACCCTGAGGATGCTCTGTTTCGGAGTAAAACACGTGTTGGTGACGGTATGTGCTTCCGGATTGTTGTAAAGTAAATTAATACTAATTTAATATGCCTATATTGTTTTAACAACCAGAACTACTTATTTTTTTGTCTTTTGTTAGGCATAACAGTAATAATAAATGGAGAATACTTTAGTGGACACCCATGCAATAATTCAGAATTTTAAATTACAATAATATTTTTTGCATATTATTATACAATGCTCTTTATTGGCTGATATTTGAAAATTCAACTTGTGAGGGGTGAAAGTGTGTGGGAAATTTCGGCAGTTCTTAAGGTCCATTTGACTTATTCAAAATGAACCTCTAACTGAGGGTTATTTAATAAATAATGTTTCGAAGGTTCACGAAAATTCCACGGAAAACAATAGATGACAATAAAATACCGGCTAACAGATAACACGCGCCTCGAGCACATTTGGCAACTCACACTTATGCCTTGTTCATAATGCCGAATATCGGATAACAGTTTTTTTACTATCTGCGTCATCTATTGTTGTATTCTTTTCCGAGTATAAAATAAGGGGATATAAAAAGAGGGCAGGGCGGCCACGGTTCACTTCCCGCTTAAGAGCGGGGTTCGTCATGTCTCCCTCCGCGCCCGCCGCTTCGAGTTGGAAGTCAACTTTACGTATCGCGGATCATTCGGTTTTCGAGTACGAAAGTGATAAGACCTCACTACGAAGCCACATAACTGTACAACTAAAGAGTGCGGCTGCAACCGTTACCTAGTGTTGGAGTGTGTTAGATATTGCGGAACTATTTCGGCGTTTTCAGGAACCGGCGCATCCTGACACGTAACAATAATTATGAAAATAATCATATTGTTAAAAGCAACATCTCCAGCACCCACGCCGACGGATCGTAATAGATTATAAAAGGATTTAAGAGATTTGTTATGTTAAATTATGGAAGGAGATAGAAGAATTACAGAAGACTATAATTAATAATCAATTTGTGTTCTTCAGTTTAATGTGGGTAGATGAATAATTAAACAATTTTTGTATTAAGTACGGCAGTACTGAGTGCATATGCTGGCATGTTTTAACAATTCTAATTTTTTCTGACAATTTTTTTAAATAATAATAACAATTTTAATTAAATAAACAAAAGTCTTGTGACACAGGTTATAAACCTCCTGTGTGAACTAGCTTTCACAAATACTGTAGTTTCACAGTTATATCATCACATTATTTAGAGCACTCTTGTATTTATGGTGAATTTTTTTTTAATTATTATTATAGAAACCATAGATTTAATGTAGACCTTTGTGTTATACTAACAACATATATTCTGATGCGGTAGGGACATAATAAATAATACTTGTTTAGAATATTATTTTTTTATTTGAAACGAAACTAAATATTATTAAACTAAACTAAATTGTATTAAACAAAATTATCCAATCTTTGCGTGTTGTTTAGCAAATCTAATAATTAGTATAAGTGTAATGAAGCGTTGGGGGCGCGGCCGGCGGGTGTGGCAGAACTCTATTTCATTGACATAATTTTTTGGTACTCTTGGTGTCAATTTTTAAAATATTTTTTTATTAATAATTAATTGTTCAAATGGGAATTAAAACCAGGTGCGGTTGCAACCAAAATGGGGGGAGGGGTCATATCAACCGGCAAATAAGTGTTACGGAAAATCTTTTAAAAGTTACAGAGTTGGTTTACCTGTGAGAACCCCTAGAGAAGCAGCCAAATTATCCGACTATTAATTATTTAAAAACTGACGAAATCCTTTACAAATCCCTTAATTTCACTCCTTAGGGTTGAATTTCCAATAATCCTCACTCAATGGATGCTTAAGTTATAAAAAGGATCGCTTTCTTTCTTACTGATGTCTATGGGCGACAGTGACCACTTACCGTCAGGTGGATCATCTACTCATCAGTCGGTTAAAAAATCAAAACTCTGGCTTTAGCGGTTTCGGGTTCACTTTGATAGATCTGTTAATAAGTACAGAGTTTTATAAATTCAGATTAAGCAACTATTTGATAGGATAAAAATGTATTTTTATTATAATAATTGTATGTAACAAGGTAAAATTTTATTGTTTCTAATGAAATAACGAGGATTTAAAATGTTAGCGTGTCTCAAGCATACTGGCAGGTTCCATTCGATATTGTATCGTATACATTCATTAATTTTAGTTTTTATTGTATGAAAACATGTTTTGTAGCTATACTCTAGGAAGGTAAGCATGTACTATAAATAATCATTGAATGGTATTAACCACCCAGCTTACAGTTTATACCTACATACATATATTCAATACATAAACGCTGCATACACTAATCATCTCCACCGTGACACTCTTATTGCATAACAGTTTAAAATCGATTCATAGTTAAATTTAAAGAAATAAATTACGTATCCAATTTGTTAAAATGTGTGCGTTTTATGAGCGATACATTCTATTCATATACCGTAAGTAACAGTGACGTCAATCGTCAAACATATGGCCTTTAGATTTTCACGTAGATTTAGCCAGTCGCGTGGTTAACCATTGGATTATACACGAGATCGCAAAAACTATTTCCCGACATCAGAAAAGTAGTCTCCCGGACAATAGAAGAGGACTTATATTCAGACAATAAAATTGTTGTCTATGATCGGGAAAGATCTATAATTTATTACAATAAATCCAAATCCGTTTCATTGTAATGCTAAGGCTCCAGGGTACAGACTGTGATGAGGTGAGAATGAAGCGGTGAAGTGAACTATCAGATGTTTGCATCATGCCTTGCCAGTTAAAATTGAAAGCAACTATGTTTTTGCAACTTCAAGAAGACCTTGACCGTAATGTTTGGGTTATAAGTTTTTTTATAAGGTATAAAATTATTAAACTAGGTAGGTGTATAAATATATAAGTATATGTAAATTTTAAAATTCACAACTTAAGAAAAATTGTAAGATTATTAATGCACTTCGTAAAATAAAGTAGATTTAGGACCTTTCTGCGGTTATAAGTTTGGTTGTCTTTTTTATTCTATATAAAAATGAAGTAAGAGTAAGGTTAAAATAATGTTTTGTTGTCATCACGTGAATCAATGATCGCTTGTTTCAAGGGTATATTATATTATAACAATTAGGCGGCTTGATTTATAGAACTCTTAATATAAGTCTATTATTGAAACATAAAATAAATGTAGCGTATTAAATAATACAAGTTGTATGTGAAGAAAATGTTTTTAAAATACAATAACAATAAAAACTTACCTCTTTGTCTCTTTCAACCAAGAGGTAAGTGAGAAGAATAGAATGATCAACTGAATTAACTGAATGAGACGATCAATGAACACAGTCAATAAATGGAGTTGGGTCGTCGGCATCTAGATGACAATTCATTCGTTCATTACCACCAAAGAGTATGATGTCTATAATGACAAAAATCAGTGCCTATCACAGACTATATTCGTACAGACGTATATCAAAAGTAGTCTGTGATGATGTTAATAAAAACCTCAGAGTACTGCGACGATCATATACTTATGAAATCAATCTACAACGATTTTTTGTGATACAGGCGAAATGGCAAATGAAATACTCGAGGTAAAGAAAATTTTATCTGACTCATAAATGATATGATCGCCGACGTAACCCGAGACTTATTGAGTATCAGAACGGCAATTAGATCTCTTCGTTCGGCCGAGACAGGGTTAGTACCTATTAGGATCCAGCAGTCATCAATTAATTATAGGTTTAGGGTTGCGTAATAGTACCCAAAGGATGTTTTTATTTTGTTCTTGAAAAACTAATGACATTAAATGATTTCCTTAAATCTCAGCATCAATATTTAATAATGCTGAAAACCTACTATGATATTACTTAAATCGGACTAGTTCTTTAGTCTATGGATTAGTACTGACATTCCGGACAAAGTCGTTTGTGGTTATGAATGCTCGAAGACACATACGTGTATAGCACAGAGTACATTAGTATATACTGTTGTGTACAGAGTACTCGTCATAGAGTACATTTTTATATACGTACTCCTATATGGTTGCCATCGATGTGGATGTACTGACAAGATGCTCTTTAATCTAAGAATCGACACGGTGTGATGTTGTAACATATGATGTCACTCTGAAACAAATATAAAAGATCTCGTTAAGTAGTGGTTAGGGAATCGGGTCGCCTCTGTTTTGTACCTCGTTAAACTTGCTGACAATTCTGACGTATTGAATGACAATAACATTTCCATTCTATTAATTCATAGTCATAATCACACTAATATGTAATTGTCAATGTCAAAATCACATCAACATAAACTTCAAAAGCACGTGTTAATGTTAAAACTTTTAACTTGTGTGCCTAATTATTTTGCAATGTAATATAAGTTACGACGTGCAAGTAAAGAATATTCAGTACAAGTAGTCCGAACACGAAAACTTTTCAAAAATGAAAGTCCTATCAGAACAAAGAACTCGAATATTGTTCGAAAAATTAACTAAATAGTGAGTGATTTGTATATCAGTGCTAGAATCTTTCTATGGGTTAGAAAGGCAAATATTATTGCAGGTATTACTATCTCTGACATGCAGAAGCATTGTGACTGCATGTAAAGGCCGCTACCACAGTTTCTATCGAGTTCGATTATTACCGACAAGCCTAGCTTGTTTGCCAAGACGACGCTCGTGAAAGTGACTAAAATTTATTGTATCTTAGTGATTATGTTATGCCGGCACCTAGTTACCAGCCTCAAAAAGAATAGCATTTTTTATGGTTTATTATAAGAATGTATTAGGTGTAGTGTGCGGTTATACCAGGTTGCCTATATGTGTTAATGTATCTAAAGTAGGAGTTCTTATATACTTATATAGTAGTGTATAGATATTATCTAACAACTGGAAGCCTGTAGTCACTTTGATGTACTGGTTTTGACTAATATAGGAATTGAAAGGATGCCAAAACAGAATCATAAGGTCTCATTGTGATTATACTTTATAAATCCCAATAACTAAAAGCTGTTATAAGAAGCAAAAGTTACTGTTGTCTGAGAAACCTAATTTACTTTCATATAAATACTCAATGCACTACTTATGTGAAG
This sequence comes from Megathymus violae, assembly GCA_003671415.1. NCBI lineage: Eukaryota > Metazoa > Arthropoda > Insecta > Lepidoptera > Hesperiidae > Megathymus > Megathymus violae. The sequence continues at coordinate 9,569,393 of PDGT01000002.1, forward strand.
TTAGTGTAAGCAAATAGTCTGTATGTAATAATGATCTGAAATACTTACCAACAACCATGATAGATGATTTCCCAGGGAACCCTTTATTCTAAGTCTTAATAAAATTGTTTCATTGCAGAACTTGGGTCTTGTCTCCCAAAGCCATAGTCTGTCTCACATACCTTTGAGAGGATAGTGTGCAATATTTACAGATATAATTTTCCTCATAATATTTTTGTTCAGTGAAGCAAGTGATAGAGTACATTTCTTTTGTGTATTAACAAAAAGAAAAATGATTAATAGAAAATATAATAACATTTTATTTTTCTTATTAAATTATATTATTATAATTATTAATAATATGATTCTCATTGTTTCCTAGCATTGGTGTGAATGTAAAACTATTGATAGACAGGCCAGATGGCACATACTGCTTCCGTGAGAAGAAAGACAGAGTATATTACATATCAGAGCGCTTATTGCAACTAGCCCAAACAGTGAAACCAGAACATTTAATATCAGCTGGCACTTGCTTTGGGAAGTTCACTAAAACGAACAAATTTAGACTTCACATCACCGCATTAACGTATATAGCTCCATATGCGCCTTTTAAGCTATGGGTCAAGCCATCGGCAGAGCAACAGTTCTTGTATGGACATCATGTTACTAAGAGTGGTGAGTATCACACATAGACTTAAACTCAACTGACATTACAATTCTCTATTGTAGGTGAAATGGATATTCACAAACGGGACATAGTGATTCCCTAAGCTCTAAGACTAGACATGTTGTTAACATATTTCAGTTTTAGCATTTTAGTGTATTGAGTCTCTTGTTTATAGAAACAAAAGGACAAACTACTTTGTCATCGAGGAGCAAAGCATAGGTGACACTCCTTGTGTTGCAGATTAGTAGCAGTGTTCATATAACCATTCATGTAACCTATGAACTTGTATGTTTTTTCTTACTATATAAAAATCTATTTAAATAATACCTGCTTTGACTGTGAACTGAACTCAATACAAATTTAGGTACATGGTTTTATAATATAAAACACTATAATGAATATTATTAAATTAAAATTGGTTTATTAATTGCAGGTCTGGGTAGAATAACTGAAAATACTCCCAAACATCAAGGTGTCGTTATAAACACCATGTCGGATATCCCAATAGGCTTCGGAGTCGCAGCAAGATCCACTGCCGACTGTAGACATGCGGATCCCTTGGCGACAATTGCGTTTCATCAAGCGGACATCGGAGAATATATTAGATCGGAGGATACTTTAATTTAGCTTAATAAAATGCATATAACTTATAAACATTATTTTTATTCAATTCTTTTTCTTTTGTAAGCTGTTGACAATTTTGTAGATCAGATTTACTGCCTTATATTAACGCCACCTACATATTTCTTTGTATACTACTACATATTTGCAGTTTACATTTTATATTCAGATTAGAGTTCTTTGTTTTGCCGTTAGATGGCGTTATTTCGCTAGTGTTCTGCGTTTCTTTAATTTCGATATATAAAATTATTCATGTATTTTCTAAAAAAAAAAACAGATATATTTCATCTGTATAATATTAACAACAATAACTGTGATGAATTGCAAGCTTGCTTACCTGTTGGCAAGTAAGATGTATGGTGCCTGGCCAATTGGTATATAACACTGTCGGCGTTGGCCACTAATGCTGGGCGCCAAACGTATTAAAGCAGAATGGTAGTACACTTTCGATCTCCTCATGAATATTACGATGAAGAGGACATGTGAATTGCTGTGGTATGATAATTATTTGACTTCAAGTTAATAGAATTAATTGTGTTTAAAAACTTAATTATACTACTAGTAATAGATTTGTATCTGTATTTTATTTAAATGGGTATATTTAGACGTTACATTTTAATAAAACTACGTTTTTGTTCGCCATTATTTTTAATTTATCGTAATAAGACTGGGATACCGTACTTAGTACCGAAGTTATAAGATAGCATAAAACAATCGCCCTGGCAGGTTCTTGAGTCAGTAAAAACTGCCGAAGTTCAGGGTAAGAGGCAAACTTGTAGAAATATCGTCACATTAAACCGTAAAAAGGGTCCGTTTTGGGCTGAAACATTCGCTAACTATAATTAGTCGTCAATCAATAAATGTATAATCTTTATCATACATTTTATTACTTTATCAGGTAATTATTTACTTTTTTAATTAAAGGCCTACCAGCCACTAGATAATAAGTTGTTATTTTTGCCCATATATCTACTACATTAATTACATAAAAGATCAATGAACTATGAAATCAGAAAAAATAGGGGGTGTGGAACGTTATTGGCTGTCCGGCACTACAGCCGAAACACAAAAAAATATTTCATTGTTTTTTTAATTCTACGTGTTCCAAATAAAAGTTATTCCAAATACGTGGATGGTAGCTAGATAAGTAGTAAAAATGTAAGCAAAAATACCACAGGAGTTAAACTGCATGGTACAAGTGGCTCAGTGACTATCTAAGAAGTCACGACCATGGGAGGTAACTTTGGTCTCAAAAATAGGTAGATAGAGCCTTTACAAGTTACCATTTATAATATTTATTTTCCGTGTTCAGGGCTTTTAGGTTTTGCTTACCAAATGTTCTGAACAACCGTTTCTTTTTGTGTTATTTAGACAAATTCTAATAAAACAATGCGTAAACGAGGGGACGCTAAAACCGCGGAAACTTGGGCACTTTCTCAAACTATAACCTCAAAGTCGAACACTGAATATAATATCTTGAAAGGAGTTTAGCCATCGAATATTCTGCGGTCTCTTGAGTTATGACGAAGTTTTAGCATTTCGTGACCTACAAATTATACTCATATTAATTTATCGTAAGAAACTTAACGATGTTTTAAACAATTAAATTGAAACGAACTTAACCAAGCTCCGAAAACACTGGACGATCTATGGAGATGTTTCTTTGTTTTTGATTATTGAAACGACTACCTGAGTGCGTACCTAGATTAACCGCTTTATGAGTTGTAGGTAGCTTCATCGAAACTTGAGTTTAACCGAACTACTTTTGCTCTTAGTGCGCCCTTCTGTTGAATAATAAACGAAGCAATGGCGCTAGAGCCATCCGGTTGCAGGACATTGGGCTTTGTACCATCCAGTTCTATCCCGGTTGTACTATGTACAGTTGCAGTTCTTTATTTGGCTGGCTGGCAATATCCTTCTAGAACCAACTGTGAAATGTTTTTAAGTATAATAATTTCGGTTACAGTGTAAAGAGTCAATTAACATGCTAATACCCTACATCCTTTAGGGGCGACATCGCGTCGGGTATGCCTTACACTGTTCAGAGTAGTGACAATTTGCTATCAGACTGCCTGTTTGTTCCTTTGTTGGCTTTTGGCATAACATATGTCCACGAATTTATTCTTACAATAACCTAATGTAGAAATGTATCTGACGTAATTTGCGCTACTACTTGTATTATTTGTTTTGTTATATGTAATATAGATAATTTGCGTGATAGCCCTGTTAAAAATGATGCAGCATCTAAATGGTGTCGGCTTTTCTTTGATTTCAAAGGTGAAGAGGACCACTTTGTTCTGTGATATAATTATATAACATTTATTTGATTTAAGACATTATATATTATCCGTTGTGGTGTGAAAGCAATTTACGCGAATACGTATACAGTTCTCTATGGAGCTATGTACTTCTGTCCCGCGGGATGACAGCGCGTGTGTTAAAAATGACGATATCTCTAAGTTTTGTATGGAAGTTGTATATAAAACTTACGTCTTTGGAATAGTTTTGAAACAAGCTGACAAAAAAATGGATTAGTCCAGTTTTGCCTCGTAAAGTATTCTTAATTCGAAATACGGTTTAGCGATTTTTTATTGCCCTTACTTGTGTAATTTGTTATCATTTAAAAAAATAACCATATTTTCAAAATGTGTTTGTTTTATTCACATCAATATACATTATTGTACATTAATCGATAAAAAATAACACATATCGCCATACATTTTATCGCAACATAAGCTTTACAAAAAAACTCTCATTCAGGCGACCCGAACGCAGAGACAAAAACGGGTAAGCTTCGATGTCAATTCCAAGAACACGTCAAGTGGCTTAGGTTATTACCTTACAATTTAGTATGACCCACATACTTATCAAATGCAGAGTTTTAACCGTTACAAGTGTTTAGTTTATTAGAAATCGAACACTAAACCAAGCATTGAAAACAACACAGGGTAAATTCTGATGCAATTAGTTTAAATACAAATTAACATTCTGTAACTTCATTAGATTTATGAATTGATCATAATAATTAATATGCATAATTAGTAAAAAAGCCTCAGTCAATGTTAACAAAGTTATCTACAATAAACGAAAGTTAAGCCAGTTGTTCGAAATGTGCTGAATTTTGTATGAATGATGACCGTTCTCTTTTAAATAGTATGCAATAAACATAACAAACATAAGCGCACATGTTTCAAAATCTGTTGGAATTTTTAGAGTTGTGTGAACAGCTTCAGAAAAACTACCCCTTACGCTTAGAAATATTATTTGCATTGTTTTAAATTAATCTATAACTTTTTTATTTGTGGACAGATTGTAATGATCAAACCAAAAATAAATCGGTTAAGCCGTTCTCTGAGATTAGCTCACACAAACGTGTTAATTAAGTAAATAAGCTTACTCGTCAATACTGCGCGGCCCTGGTCGCTCCTGGCGGGCCATAGTGCGACCTCTGTGCAATCGGCCACGCCTATTAGGGCCACCACGAAGCTGCAAGTTCCCCACCGATGACGGTGCCTATCCACTTGGACAACCTCGTCAACCTCAATCACGCACTGCCCGAGCGCGTCGACCACCGTGCATACGAGGGCGTCGTATCTCACTAAAAAATGGAAATAATGCATGCAATTTTATATTTGCATACCACATTTATGGTTAAAGTTGACTGTTCATTGTCCGTTAGCGTTAAGACCCATTTGTACCTACTACTACGGCTACTCAACTACTACTCAACTTCTAAGCAAATAAATTATTTGTATTTGTACAAGGTTTCACGAAAGTTGTAAGAAATACGCAAATACATATATAGAAACGCAAAACCTTTGAAGTTAAAAAAATTTTCAAATAAATAAT